>JAGSMV010000034.1:1800000-2314234 GCA_029286815.1 Troides helena
GAATTAAAAAAAAACTATCGCTTTTATCTGTTATGAACTTTTTGCTCGTTTGGTCTCTTCATTGAATTAAAAAAAAAAAAAAAACTATCGCTTTTATCTGTTATGAACTTTTTGCTCGTTTGGTCTCTTCATTGAATTAAAAAAAAACTATCGCTTTTATCTGTTATGAACTTTTTGCTCGTTTGGTCTCTTCATTGAATTAAAACTATCGCTTTTATCTGTTATGAACTTTTTGCTCGTTTGGTCTCTTCAATGAATAAAAAAAAAAATTGTGAGCTTGTCCACAACAAGGGGTGTAATGGATCCAAACCAACCTCACCAGCTCGTGGTGCACCATGCTAATGAACTAACGAGGCTCTAGCTTCCATCGACCCGCATTGGGTAGAGGTTGTGGGAATCTTTGAGGGTGGGATTGTGCCCAGCAGTGGGCCTCTAAAGCCTGATGATCTTCATCCTCCAACTCACCAGCCTTGTCGCTGCTCGCGCCGCGCAAGTTGTACCCCGGACACGACGTGAAGTAGACGACCTTCAGCCCCGGACACCTGGTGGTGAGGTACTCCTTCCAACCGGCGACCACGGAAGCGGGCACCAGATCGATCTTGTTCAGCACCAGGACCATATCCTTGTTCTGATCCTTCACCACGTATTCGTAAAGCGACGGCGGGAACATCATACCCTGGGGGAGTGAGTTTTGATATCAGCCCAACTGACCCTTCCAACATTCCCACTAGTGGGACTGGTCTTCTCGGTCCTCGTGGAAATCTGACATTCTCCAACCCACACTTGACTAGTATCCTGGATTAATGACGGCGTCACTACCCATTTCTCTTTCCACCCTCTCAACTTATTCTCTCTAGCTCTCACTCACTCTTTCTCTATTTCTCTCTCTCTCTATATATATATATATATAAATATAAAGCAGCAATATGTAAAGAAACTCACCGCGAACCTGACGTCCACGATCAGCAGCAGTATGTCGCACATCTCCAACACCCTCCACAACTGCCTCCAGGTCTCCAGGTTCAGTTCGAAGTAAGACATATCCTTCCAGTGATCGGACGACTGGAGCTGGTCGATGTACTCCTTAAATGGAAGCATCGATATATACACACACTCCGAGGAGTTTCCAAGTATTTCATCATCATCAATGTCGCTTTAAGACTCCATTAATTTCACTAGCTACAGCACCCTTTAAACCGGAACAAAGTAATTTTTGCACAGCACTATTTGTCAGGAGATGGCGCTGTGATGATATGTAGATTCTCGAAACCTTCCATATTCATTCCTTGATTTATCCAGTACCGCACTAGGTATAAAATACTAGGTATTTTACACCTGGTTGTAATACTACATTGACCGATGGTAGTGTCTGTAGCTAGACCACATATGGCTGCTGTGTCTGGTGAAATTACTGCGGTAATGAGGCTCGACATCTTTGTTTCACCAGCACAATGCGGTGCAGTGACCACATCCTCAGTAACACTATATAGTTATAGTTGATATTATGTTTAGGATGTTTACACTGCATACTTTGTGTACTTGATATAAGCTAAGAAAAAAAAAAACAGTTCTTTTATCGCTTGTATGGAGACCATATCTTGTGAGTCAAGGTCAATTATACCAGGTGTGTGAGAGGGAGACAAAGAAGAAGAGGGAGAGGGATTTAATATGTCTACTTGGGTAGTTAACATTGTATGCAGTGTAAACATCCTCTCGTATTTAACATTATGATAGACATTCTTCATCTCTTGCCACTCTTCGATGATGATTGGACACCAGTTCTGGAAATCCAGTGCTGTACAATGCATCAGTCCAAACATAAATTAAAAAAAAATCATCATCATTTCCCACAGCTGCGACAGTCAAGGTCATTTATACCTGGAGTATGAGAATAAGAGAAGAGAAGAGGAAGAGAGTGAAGGAGAGGGCGGGATGGGTTTGGGTGTTTGCTTAGGTTAAAAAAAAAAATATTCCAGCTCATGCATACCCTGAAATACTTCTGCTCCTGCGCATCCAACTGCGCCGCTGTCATGCTGAAGTCCCACGGAGGTCGCTTAGGGAATGATATGTCCGATGGGAAGTAGTCCGATGGGTCCACCTCCATCTCCTTCTCCGTCACCGGATTCAAAGCTTTCCTGGAAAGGAAGTCATTCCATTTTACTATACCGTCCTCATCATCATAACTAACACTACAGTATGATCAAGCGCATCCATTACCATCACTTGGAAATACCAGGTCTCAATACTTCATCCTTTTTTAAATAAAAAAAAAAAAAAAAGTAAATGATCAAAATGAATGAAGAGGAAAATGATACACCAGCCCTTAACAACGTGGCGCTAGTTAGGGTGGTGTATACTGCACCACATCTGGAGACAGGATGTCTCCTTAACCCAGTACACTAGCTACAGCACCCTTCAAACCGGAACACAGTAACATTTGCCGGAGACTGTATAGGTATGTACCACCACAGCGTCTTATGCTGCTGCACAGCAGTATACAAACAACACTATGTTCCGGTTTGAAGGGCGCTGTAGCTAGAAATTACCGGGGTAATGAGACTCAACATTAGCATAAAGCGACCAGAGCAATGTGGTGCAGTGTGTACCATCCTAACTAGCTCAATTGTATGGGTGGGCGTATCACCATCAGGTGAACGTCTCGAAAAAAATATAGTCATCCGGTTTGAAGGGCGCTGTAGCTAGTGAAATTAGAGAACGAGACTTACGATCTTACTTCTCAAGGCGACAAGCGTAATGTGGTGCAGTGTATATCATCTTAACTAGCATGCTATAGACGAACGTATCACTCACCATCAGGTGTACCTCCCTCTAGTGTCTTTGCTTTGTAATAAAAAAAAAAACATACAGAGCTTCCTCCTTCTTCACCTTCATCTCATCATCGGTTTCGCGGTAAAACTTCAACGCGTATCGATTCGCGTCGCCGCGGCCGCGCGCCCTGTTCGGCTGGTAGTTGACGGAGACCACATCGTACGCGTTGGAACCGCTGGACGCTGCAACCAGAGGAACACCACAAAAGCTTCAATCAGCTCCAAACTTCAAATGATAATTCTACCGACTAATAACAAACTGTATGTAGTAAGTTAGTTAATTCTGCGGAATCCATAACATAAAAGCTCGTGTATAATGACTCCGACTCATGCCGATGTCATGTAATCGCTACTTTATCACCGGATGTGAAGAATCCAAAAGACAATTGTATAAGCAGTAGTAGTAATTATATATGTACATCTCCCACCAACCCACATTGGTCCGATGCAGTGGGAAATAGCCGAAATCTCTTCATACGAGTCTCAATCCAATCACATGGGAAGGCCTGTCTAGCAGGGGACATGTATCAGCTGATGATGATGATAAATGTACATATTCTTCTATACAATTCTTGCCACCAAGATTTAAAAATCAACCATACCGCACCGAGGTGTGCACTTTAATAATCCTGATGTTTTGGACCCACTAATAATTGTGACATAGGACACTGTAGAAGGTACTATCTGTAGACCGTTGAGGTCATCGACCTCTTCCTTTAAGCAATATCAACTGCAAAGAAAGGTAGGTAAGTTTATAATAAAAATAAAATACTTACAAGACAGCAAAAGGTTCTTGTTTTTCTTTGCTTGTAGTTGTTGCTTTTTCGCTTTGCCACTAAATGGCGTCTTGCGCCGGGCTTGCGGCATGATAAGATTCTGTAAAAAGATTACATAAATATAACATATATTCTACTATATTAAGCATAATAGGGACTTAGAAAATTAGTCATTTAAACACCAATAAAAATGTGTATAAAAAAGCATCTTGTATCAAACTATTTGTATTTTAATTATATAAAGAGTATAAAATAGAGTATCATAGTATATCAAATGTTTTGAAGATTTATTAGACTATAATTAAACTGAATAGTACCGGTGACTTATACTTTCGGTTATAATGTTAAAATAAAAATACTTGCATAAATATAAACTGATAATTCAACAGTTACTAATACATATTATAAATTAACATTACTACTTATATTAATACAGTAATATCAGAATAATTATTAATGAATAACTTCATGCTAGGAAACGTAGACATAAAATGTGCCGAATGTGCCGTGTACATTATAAATACGTAATTCTTATGGACATATCATTTGGAAATTTGTATACGGTTTTCATATTTACCTATATTTGAAACGATGTTTAGAATAAATCTTGTACTATAGTGACTTTTTAGAAAACTTATTAAAGTTTATCGCCATGAACCGCCTGCAATCCTATATAAACAAGAAATACTGACAGATTGTATGACCGATAGAATATATAATAACCTCAATGTGACTAGATAAGAGACTTCACAATTTCTTTAGTAACTTAATAACTAGTGTTTAATACAGTTATTTTTTATGGAATGAAGTTTTTTGTTCGTATATTTATTATTTTATAACTATTCTATATTATTGAGTTGTATCCTACTACATTATTTTGTAAAAAAAGAGTGGAGCACAGAAACGTAATCATAATCAATTATTAATTAATTACATATAATTTTTTTACATTGGCACTACGATGTCAAACCTTTATCCTGTAGGATAGCATATATATAAAAAAACTATGCAGTAGAATTGACTATTGTCAAAAAATTTTGTGTTTTTTTTTTATCTCACGTATTTACGTGATTAAACCTTTATGAAATAAGTTTTAAATGATATAATATAGAAGTAAACAAAATGGATCAAATAGAAACGCTAGAAAAAGAAATAAATGTATTGCGCAAAACTTTAGAAGAAAAAGAAAGCGAATTATATGAAATGAAAAGAAATTGGCTGCCGGTACGTATTAAGTAATGTTTTCTAATGAATAAATTAAATTGCAATACTGAAGTTAAATTTCATTTATGAATATACAATAAATTAATTTAGTAAGTCCAATTGAATACGACCCTAATTCATGTTTTTGAGAGTAAATTTTTTAGACTGTAATTAATAATATTATTGATATAGCCTTTAAGATCCTTAAATTTTAAAATTACATTGGAAAATCTTTATACGAAGTTCTGTTGTACAGATTCTCACACTTCTATCTTCTTTTATTTCTGAAACCATTCTAGTTTAAGTTCTTTCATATGGAGTTCCTGTTATGTACTCTATTTGTCTTACTCTTTGTTCTTAATTTATAACTACTAGAATATATAATGGACAAAGAAAAGACTGATTTAATAATAATCAAAGGTGTAGACTAATGTATAATATGTTTATTTTATAACTTATCTAAGAAGCAGCAATAACTTCTACTTTAATTTGAATTTAATTTTAGGTGCAGCAGAACACTGTACACAAACAATGTCATATAAATGAGAAAAATGGTGTTACTGTCCACTATGGTGATAAGCTACCTAAATGGGCCATAGAGAGGTAGCTTTATTTTATCCAAAACTGGCTAATACTTGTTATCCAATTGTCATAAGAAGATACTAATGCTAAAGATGGTGGTAACTAATTAGACAAATTTGAAACAAAATTTAAATCTCCAGTAATTCTGGCGTTGAACTAGGTCTCCCCACATTTTAAAGGTGGTGGTTAGCGAACTACAAACAAAAAATTGTCTCTGCCACCAAACAATAGTGTATTAATAGTGGTACATTTCTGTTACCGCAGACTGTCTAGATAAGAACCACCATAATATCAAATATTAGTGTGCAAACATGTTTTGATTTGAAGAGCGCTGTAGTTAGTGATATTACTGTGGTATGGAGGCCTAATATTTTACCTGTCATCGTGATGAACACAATGTTGCATAGTGTATATCATGCTAATCAGTGCCACATTATGGGCAGACATTAGCTTGTTATGATGCTTCACAGAAAAAAGTAATGTTAAATGAAATATGATGTTGTGAGCTGTATGTGAAAACACAGTGAAAGATATTTATTTTTTATAAGCTTGCTGGCCTAACGGTTAGAGAGTGTGGCTTTCATTCCGAAGGTCGCGGGTTCGAACCTCGGCATGTACCGATGACTTAATATTTAAGTTATGTACATTTGTGAACTTTAGTTCCAACAGCGAGATACAAACGGTGAAGGAAAACACCTTGAGGAAACCCACACACTGAAATCATCTTTGTGTGTGTGTGGTGCTCCCAGTACAGTGGCAACAGGCTCGCCCCCTGTTACATGCGACCAAATCTGATCACATCTGGCGAAATATGGGCGTCTATTCACCTCTGCCTACCCCTACTGGGAAAAAGCGTGATAATATAAAAAAAAAATATTATAGAAATATCAATGTATAATGTACCTTACACCTGTGTTATCCAATTTCTTTATTTTTAAATAATAAATACAAATCTCGATCAAACACTATCTCTGTTACAACCATCAAAGTATCCAAATACTATTCTTTACTTTTGTCTCTCTCTTTCCTCCTAGCCTACTTCAATCTATAAAACAAATATATATATTAGGGGACCGGAAAGTAATGTCGTTTACTTACGCTAAATACAAACACATACATTTTAACGAGTCTTTATTTTGAATCAATGATGTATTCCCCATCATTGTCAATAACCTTTTGCCATCTAGTGAGTAAATTTTCAATCCCTGATCGATAAAATTAATTGGTTTTTCGGCAAAATATCTAGAGATGGCATTTTGATATCATCCAAATTTGCAAATGTTTTGCCACTTAAAAGTGTTGCAGCGCTCGGAATAAGTGGAAATCCGATGGTGCAACATCGGGCGAATATGGTGGATGAGGCAGCACCTCCCACCCCAACCCCAATTCATTAATTTTTCTAGAGTTCGCCTTGCGCAGTGCGGTCTTGCATTGTCATGTTGGAGAATGACGCCTTTTCGGTTGACAATCGCTGGCCACTTTTCAATTAAAGATTGATTGACTCGCTGCAATTGTTCGCTGTAGAGGTCTGCAGTAACAGTTTCTCCAGGTTTCAGTAATTCAAAATGAACAATGCCGCGAATACTCCACCAAACACACAAAAGCGCTTTTTGGGGTGTAAACCTGGCTTAGCAGTACTCCGAGGGATTTCATTTGGAGAGAGCCACTGCCTTTTGCGTTTTGGGTTATCATACAGGACCCATTTCTCATCTCCTGTGATCAAGCGATCAAAAACGCTTCTGTGTTGTGTCGTTGAAGCAATAAGTTGCATGTGATTGATCGGTTAGCCTTATTCTGTTCGGACAGATTATGCGGGACCCAAACACCTGCTCTGCTTACTTTTCCAATCTGCTTCAAATGTTCTTGGATGGTCGACCAAGGTTTGTTGAGACTGTTTGACAATTCCTCGATCGTCTGACACGGATTTGCTTCCACTTCCGCCCTTAACACGTCGTTGTCTAACGCTGATGGTCTTCCTGATCGATACGAGTCGGAAAGATCAAAATTACCCGATTTGAACTTGGAAAACCACCTTTGGCATTTACGAATGTCCAGTGCATTTGGATAAACATCGCAAATGTTTTTGGTAGCAACTGTTGCGTTATTTCCCTTGCGAAACTCAAAGAGCATGCAATGCCGGATGTGTACCTCTTCTGGTATTTGGCTGGCCATTTTACCCAAAATTACAAAAAAAATTGTAATTCAATTGTCTATAAGTAAAGAAATCACTATAACCTCACAATGTCTTTGGTACGCCTCTGAACAAAACAATGAGCTGACAAATGACAATCAAGTATTGGCATGCGCAGAAACGACATTACTTTCCGGTCCCCTAATATATATATCTCTTTCTCCCATTAACCGCTTGTAATTGAGTACCGTTGACAGTGCTGGCATTTTTTGTATAAATTCTCATTAACTTCTAGATACAGCCGACAAATACTGCTCCCTGATATAGGGGTCGAAGGTCAGGAGAAGCTGTGCTCTGCTAAAGTGTTGGTTGTCGGAGCCGGCGGACTGGGTTGCCCTGCTTCTGTTTACTTGGCAGGCGCTGGAGTGGGTAAGTTTAACTCTTTTTATTCTACATAGCAATGTGATATCTGGTGGCAAGTTATTCTCTTGTCTATGACAAGGTACAGTGTGAGCGGAGAGAGAAGGACTTCACCACAGAATACAATAACACTGGAACTGCTTAAATGGTCATCACCAGTATAAAATATTTTTGTTTAATTTTATTTCCTTTTCCTTAATTTCAGGTGAAATCGGTATAGTCGACTATGATAATGTTGACCTGACTAACATACACCGGCAGATACTCCACTATGAAGATGATCAAAATAGAAGTAAAGCTGAATCGGCTGCGGAAACCTTGAGGAGGTAAGACACTGTCACTGTTGCCGGAGACTGTCTCGGAACCACCACAGTGACAAACAATAGCGAGCATTATTGTATGAGACTTAACATATTATGTATTGAGATGCTTTGTGTAGTAATGTGCACATCCTAACTTACCATCAGTTCAATGTCTTGTTTGTCAGGCACTTCATCGGTGCCATGGACAATAACATGGTGTTGGTTAGGATGTGCTCACAGCGTCACATGTTTAATCCATCACCGATAAGTTATTTCATATATTCCAGGATCAACTCTCACATTAAAATAACGCCGTACAACCAACAATTGGATGCCAACAACGCTATGGATGTAGTGTCGCGGTATGACCTAGTTCTAGACTGCAGTGACAACCTGCCGACCAGGTATCTACTGAACGACGCATGCGCGATGGCTAAGGTAACACTTCAGCGATGAGACGAAGTATGAATTGCTAATAATATCACCTTGAGCGAATGTTAAATCTCTCATCCTCAATAAATGCAATAGTTACAGCACCTTTCAAACCGGAACATGGTAATATCTCAATACCATATGTGATGTAGTGTGCACATCTTACCTAGCGTTACATTATTATCGATGGGCGTGTAATTTGTCGTTCATCATCAGCTGGTAGACGTTCACCTGATGGTAATTGATACTCCCGTCTATACTATTATCAGGCTAGTTAGGATGTTTACATTGCATCACGCTACTTCTTTAGTAATTACATCAGTTACAGTTATGTAGCTGATGTGCAGCATCACTACTGTTTGGTCTCCGGGAACAGACTACCATCAAAGATAACGGAGAGTATATATAGTAATTATACACTGCAGCATCAGGTCTGCAGTCTGCTGTTGATATATGATATTCATCAGCGCCTACTTCTATAGCACGATAGTATATATTACTGTGCTGTAGTGTAGTAGTGGGGGGTAAGAGGAAAACGGAAGATGAGATCTATCTGGCCCAACAGTCAACCTAACCGGCCTGCGGTGCTGGATAACGGACGAGGCTCTGGCGACCGAGCAGTGGTAGTATAACCACCCAACAACTGGCTGATTGAGTCTTCAGCAGGCTTAAGGTGTGTCACCTCTAAAAGGTCTGGTGCAGAAGGCAATGGGAAACCACTGCACTACATTCCCTCATACATATAAGGTCCCAAGTGCTTGGTGTCTCTTGGGAGACAGAAAGGACTGTACCACTGATCTTCAACCTTCACTAGTTACAGAAGCACTTTAAGAAGAAGTGGAGTAGATGCTGTTGCTAAAGACAGACCAGCAACGAGGTCCTATAGTAAGGCAATGGATGTGGTACTGCTATGGTTATCCACCACTGTGTTGAATTTTGTATGATGGTCAACCTTGTCTCCGCAGGTACCTCTGATATCAGGCAGCGCGTTGAAGATGGAGGGCCAGCTCACAGTGTACGGGTACAGGTCGGAGAGGAATCCTGGTGAGAAGGTGAGGTGGGAGAAAAGTGAATGACGGTACGCGATGAAAAATGTTATATCATTTCCTATTCCCAATTTATGGTATCTATCTCCTCTCTCTCTCCCTCTCCCTCTCCTCTCTCCGTCGCTCCTCTTTTCCTTACCTCTGTCTTTCTCCCTTCCCCAATCTCTCTTCCTACCCAAGCACGCCTCTTACCGCCTATCATCCTATTCCTCATCATCTCTTCCTCTCTCTGTTTATCACTCTCCCTTCCTCTTTATCACTACCTTGGTCAATCTCTACATCTTTTATTTTTTGTATCTTTTTTGCCATTTTTTTCTCTCTCTACTGTTCATCCCTTTCCCCATCCCTTGCTTTACCATTCAATTCTCCATCTCCTTTTATCTTCTTCAATTTGTTCCTTATTTAGATGAACGTAACTTTCCTATATTTGGGCGCAGTGACAACAAGCATTAGGGAGCCCCATCCCCATCCCCACCTCTGCAGCGCAGGACGGGAGAAAAGCGTTTGCTCGTCATACTTCGGAACTAAGAGTAATCAGGTTTCTCGTATACAGGATCCGTCATACCGTGGACCATGCTACCGCTGTCTCTTTCCAACGCCACCGCCCATCGAGACGGTGGGAAGCTGCTCCTCGAACGGCGTGGCTGGTCCAGTGCCAGGAGTTATAGGTGAGAAGCAGTGACTTGCGTATATGAACCACCTACGGTAGATACCGCCGCAGCGATCAGCAGTAGTGTGCAAATATTACTACGTGTCCCTATCATCATCAGCACCCGACATACCTCCACTGCTGGACACAGGTCTCCCTCAAAGATCTCCATCCATCGATCTTGCTTTGCCCGCATCCAACTGCTTCGCGCGACCTTCACCAGAATCTCGTACCACTTACTGACGGTCTGACAACATTAGGTCTTAACTAAAGTCCTAACTAGCAGCATGTCGACTGAGCGGTCTAGTCGAATAAACGGTTAACGTACAATCAATTGTACGCTCCACCGTCCGAGCGGCAACTGGCAGGATTATTACACGGCTAAATTAAACTGTCGCAACGTTCATATATACTGGCAGCGCGACGACGACGCGTGCACTTAGTCGGTTAATACAGTTCCATTTGATTGATCAGATTCGAACTGTGCGCTCTATAGCATAGAGTGCATTTAAATGAGCGCATCAGGTAGACGAGTGTACAGCGCCGCGACGCGGGAATTATTACACGGCTAAATTAAAGTGTCGCAACGTTCATATATACCGGCGGTGCGACGACGACGCGTACACTTAGTCGGTTAATACAGCTCCATGTGTTTGATCAAATTCGAACTGTGCGCTCTATAGCATAGAGTGCATTTAAATGAGCGCATCAGGTAGACGAGTGTACAGCGGCGCGACGCGGGAATTATTACACAGCTAAATTAAAGTGTCGCAACGTTCATATACCGGCGGTGCGACGACGACGCGCACTTAGTCGGTTAATACAGTACCATTTGTTTGATCACCTGAACTGTGCGCTCTATAGCATAGAGTGCATTTAAATGAGCGCATCAGGTAGACGAGTGTGCAGCGCCGCGACGCGGGAATTATTACACAGCTAAATTAAAGTGTCGCAACGTTCATATATACCGGCGGTGCGACGACGACGCGTACACTTAGTCGGTTAATACAGCTCCATCTGTTTGATCAAATTCGAACTGTGCGCTCTATAGCATAGAGTGCATTTAAATGAGCGCATCAGGTAGACGAGTGTACAGCGGCGCGACGCGGGAATTATTACACAGCTAAATTAAAGTGTCGCAACGTTCATATATACCGGCGGTGCGACAACGACGCGTGCACTTAGTCGGTTAATACAGCTCCATCTGTTTGATCAAATTCGAACTGTGCGCTCTATAGCATAGAGTGCATTTAAATGAGCGCATCAGGTAGACGAGTGTACAGCGGCGCGACGCGGGAATTATTACACAGCTAAATTAAAGTGTCGCAACGTTCATATATACCGGCGGTGCGACAACGACGCGTGCACTTAGTCGGTTAATACAGCTCCATCTGTTTGATCAAATTCGAACTGTGCGCTCTGTAGCATAGAGTGTAGTCACGTCAACCAGTCGCCTGACTAGTCGACTAACTATGGACGGTCTAGTCCACTCGAGGCGTCGACCCATCTCTATAACGCATTCACCATCACATAAACCTTCGGCTCGTCTCGTAGATTTAAAAAAAAAATCTCATACTATCACTATTACCACCGCAGGTGCGCTGCAAGCCCTCGAAGCGATCAAGATGGTGGTCGGCCACACGCGGGAGAGGTTGCTGGTAGAGAGGATGCTGATATACGACGGAGATGACGTCACGTTCAGAACTGGTAAGCACTGTACTGGTGGTAGCGTCTCTGTTGCCGGATACCGTCCAGGTTGCTGGTATTGGAACTTCCGGTTTAAGAGCTTGTCCTTGTGTGTTCCACCGCCTCTATAACGGGATGGGTTCTGAAGAACTGCTTGCCATCGGCAGGGAGTTCATCCTCATACCCTTGTACCGCAGTGGTCGCGTACAGTCCGGTTCGTAGGATGTTTTCCGCCGAGAACACTCCGACTGGGGAAAGAGTTGTCCGTCGAGGTTTTTCCTAGGAGCTTACAGTATGAAGTTCTTCAAAAATGGCGGGAAGCTTTCTCCAGGTTTGCCTGTTGCCAACCTGGAGAAACCTGGAGAAAGCTCTTCATCATCGTCAGCCGATATACGTCCACTGCTGGACATAGATCTCCACATCGATCAGTCCTGCGCTGCAGTCACCATCTGGTACCGTGAGGTACTTACCGTCAATGTAGAGGTTCATATGGGGGGCGATTTGGGGCATTCCCCACCACGCTGGCGTAATGCGGGTTGATGGGAGTCAGGGCCTCGTCTGATGATTAGCAGGATGCACCCTAGGATCCTGCACAACAACTAACGGGACCCAATCCAACCTTACCAGCTCGTGGCCAATAGTCTGCGGTGACTGCTCAACATCAGGCGGGCCGTAAGCTTGTTTGCCACCTAAGTGGTATAAAAAAAAGGTGCAAGCCGCAGCGCCTATTGCAGCCGAGACAGTACTGTGATCCGGTTTGAAGGACCTTTAGCTGTTAATGGTGATAGTGTCTCTGTTGACAGAGACCGTCTAGGTACCGCCGCAGCGCCTATTGCAGCCGACAGACATTACTGTGCGGACATTGCTGTGATCCGGTTTGAAGGACCTTTAGTTGTTACTGGTGGTAGTGCCTCTGCTGCCGGAGACCGTTCAGGTACCGCCGCAGCGCCTGTTGCAGCCAACAGACAGTACTGTGCGGACATTGCTGTGATCCGGTTTGAAGGACCTTTAGCTGTTACTGGTGGTAGTGTCTCTGTTGCCGGACACCGTCTAGGTACCGCCGCAGCGCCTGTTGCAGCCGACAGACAGTACTGTGCGGACATTGCTGTGATCCGGTTTGAAGGACCTTTAGCTGTTACTGGTGGTAGTGTCTCTGTTGACAGAGACCGTCTAGGTACCGCCGCAGCGCCTATTGCAGCCGACAGACAGTACTGTGCGGACATTGCTGTGATCCGGTTTGAAGGACCTTTAGCTGTTACTGGTGGTAGTGTCTCTGCTGCCGGAGACCGTCTAGGTACCGCCGCAGCGCCTATTGCAGCCGAGACAGTACTGTGATCCGGTTTGAAGGACCTTTAGCTGTTACTGGTGGTAGTGTTTCTGCTGCCGGAGACCGTCTAGGTACCGCCGCAGCGCCTGTTGCAGCCGACAGACAGTACTGTGATCCGGTTTGAAGGACCTTTAGCTGTTACTGGTGGTAGTGTCTCTGTTGCCTGAGACCGTCTAGGTACCGCCGCAGCGCCTATTGCAGCCGACAGACAGTACTGTGCGGACATTACTGTGATCCGGTTTGAAGGATCTTCAGCTGTTACTGGTGGTAGTGCCTCTGCTGCCGGAGATCGTCTAGGTACCGCCGCAGCGCCTATTGCAGCCGACAGACAGTACTGTGCGGACATTGCTGTGATCCGGTTTGAAGGACCTTTAGCTGTTACTGGCGGTAGTGTCTCTGCTGCCGGAGACCGTCTAGGTACCGCCGCAGCGCCTATTGCAGCCGACAGACAGTACTGTGCGGAAATTGCTGTGATCCGGTTTGAAGGACCTTAGCTGTTACTGGTGGTAGTGTTTCTGCTGCCGGAGACCGTCTAGAGTACCGCCGCAGCGCCTATTGCAGCCGACAGACGGTACTGTGCGGACATTACTGTGATCCGGTTTGAAGGATCTTCAGCTGTTACTGGTGGTAGTGCCTCTGCTGCCGGAGATCGTCTAGGTACCGCCGCAGCGCCTATTGCAGCCGACAGACAGTACTGTGCGGACCTTACTGTGATCCGGTTTGAAGGACCTTTAGCTGTTACTGGTGGTAGTGTCTCTGCTGCCGGAGACCGTCTAGGTACCGCCGCAGCGCCTATTGCAACCGACAGACAGTACTGTGCGGACATTACTGTGATCCGGTTTGAAGGATCTTCAGCTGTTACTGGTGGTAGTGCCTCTGCTGCCGGAGATCGTCTAGGTACCGCCGCAGCGCCTATTGCAGCCGACAGACAGTACTGTGCGGACCTTACTGTGATCCGGTTTGAAGGACCTTTGGCTGTTACTGGTGGTAGTGCCTCTGCTGCCGGAGATCGTCTAGGTACCACCGCAGCGCCTATTGCAGCCGACAGACAGTACTGTGCGGACATTACTGTGATCCGGTTTGAAGGATCTTTAGCTATTACTGATGGTAGTGTCTCTGTTGCCGGACACCGTCTAGGTACCGCCGCAGCGCCTATTGCAGCCGAGACAGTACTGTGATCCGGTTTGAAGGATCTTCAGCTGTTACTGGTGGTAGTGCCTCTGCTGCCGGAGACCGTCTAGGTACCGCCGCAGCGCCTGTTGCAGCCGACAGACAGTACTGTGATCCGGTTTGAAGGACCTTTAGCTGTTACTGGTGGTAGTGCCTCTGCTGCCGGAGATCGTCTAGGTACCGCCGCAGCGCCTATTGCAGCCGACAGACAGTACTGTGCGGACATTACTGTGATCCGGTTTGAAGGATCTTCAGCTGTTACTGGTGATAGTGTCACTGTTGACGGAGACCGTCTAGGTACCGCCGCAGCGCCGGGCGTATGGCGGGATAACGATGACGTCACGCCAACCAGTCGCCATAACTAGTCGACTAATAGATACCGGACAGTCTAGTACATCCACGTCTACTTTAATACCTTTTTTTTTTTTCAGTCAAACTACGGCCAAGGAACCAAGCGTGCGACCTCTGCTCTGATACTCCGAAGATAACCAAACTAATCGACTACGAGATCTTCTGCAGAGCGCAGGCCAAAGAGAAGGTAAATCATCATCATCACCATCATCATCATCATACGGCTGGAGCCAGCGCCACGTCTATAGATTGGCTGCACCACGAGCTGGTGAGATTGGCATGGATCCCGTGAAAAAAAAAAATGAAGCGCTAATTAGGATGAGCCTCACAGTAGTTAGCTACAGCGCCCTACGAACCGTACGTTGGTAACGTGCCGCTGGTTGAGGTGTTAATACCTCACCATGTTGTGGGCGTGATTGATGCGGAGGTCTATGTCCAGCAGTGGACGTCTATCGGCTGATGATGATACTGTAATAAATTTACTAGCTACAGCGCCCTTCGAAACGGATCACAGTGATATCAACGCACTGGTACTTATACAGTCTCTGGTTGTAGTAGTCCCTGTTACCGTCTAGTTACCGCAGGGATAAACAGTATTATACGGAGGTTACTGTGATCCGGTTTGAAGGAGGTTGGGACAAGTGACATTACTGGAGTAATGAAGGAGCATGTATCGAAGCGATGAGGGTAATATGGTGCAGTGTATATCGTACTAACATGTTACGTGTTACGGGCGGGAGTATCACTTAATATCAGGTGACTGTCGCTCTAGTGTCTTTGCTTCGTTGAAAAAAAAAAAAAAATTGTCTCTGTGGTTTTTTTTTTTTGCGCGTATTCGTGTGTGTGTGTTTATATGAGATTCAAAACCGCCAATGTGTAGGGGTAAGTATTTTTTTTATTTATTTGTTTTTTTTTTTTTTTTTATTTATTTCTACCCCATTGCTTACTTTGTTTTAATATCGCTCAGTACATTCGCGGTATTGGATTGTCATAGTGCGATTGTATAAGGTGAATCTCTTCGCGTCCAGTGTACAAGGCACTTTACGCCCGGCCGTATACCTTGTAACGGCTACTAAAGATATACTACCCGCGCGACAGAAGTAACAGGTTATGTACTAGGTACTTTAAACCTGGTATCGCATTGGACGTGTTAATCGTCATCAATTACACCGAATACATTAGTGTTCGATTGAAAAAAACCTAGTATTTATACTAGGTATATACACAAGAAATGTTATTTCAGCGTTGTGGACGTCCACGGCTAACTGCTGTAATGTATCATTATTTGAATAAATACTCAGTATGTATACTAGGTATGTATTCAAATAATTTTATCATTTCAGCGTCGTAGACGTCCAATGCTCACCGCTGTTATGTTTTCGTTATTTAAGTATATACCCAGTATTTATAATAGGTATATTCTCAAGTAATGTCATCATTTCAGCCGATAGACGTCTACTGCTCACTGCTCCAATGTATCATGATTTGAATATACGCAGTATTTATACTAGGTATATACTCAAGGGATAGTACCTCATAGAATTGACCTTGTGTATAGCTTCTAATCTAATTAAAATATCGAGTATAAATATTAATTGACGGGCACAATGATGTGTTGAGTAAAAAAATGATCCTCTAATGTTGTTCTTCTAGAAGAGACAAGAGGCTCGACTCAAATCGCAGCGGCGTCAAGAAGAGAAGGAGAAGCGGATGACGGGGAGGAGCTACTACGGCTTCCGCATAGCGAAGATCCCCGACGGCGGCAAGAGCCGCTGGGTGCAGGACGTGCCGAAGTCCGAGAGGAGGATGGGTGACCGCTGCAAGTCCGAGCTCTGCGCGAAAGGCACCAGCCGGCACTGCTCCGTCATACCGGACGAGAGCCGCGAGGAGCTGTTCCACTACTTCTGGAACGAGCTCGACTGGAAACAGAAGAAGGGCTACGTCAGGTCACTGGTGGACGCCGTCCCGCCCAAGCGGCGCCGGCTGAAGCACAAAGGCACCACCTCCAGGAAGGGAGACACGAAGCTGTACCACCTGCGCCTGAACGGCGGCAGGCTGCCGGTCTGCCGGACGATGTTCCTCAACACCCTCGGCGTCAAGGAGGCGATGGTGCGCTGCTGGCTGACGGAGGAGAAGCAGCGGACGCCGAAGGTGCCGCTCCAGTCGCTGAACGTGAACTCGTACATAGACAAGCTGCCGAAGGCTGCGCCCCGCTGCCGGCGCTGCAGCGGCGTCCAGTACGTGCACCTGGAGAACGTGAGGAACCTGCACCAGCTGTACAACCTGTACGCGAGGGAGATGAGGAGCGGCGGCGTGCTGCCGGCGTCGAGGAAGACCTTCGCGAGCGTCGCCAGCGCGATGAACGTGAGGGTCTTCAAGCCGAAGAACAGCACGGACGTGTGCGACGTGGTCAGCCAGCACAACGCGCCGCCAGCGCCCTTAGAGCACGACAGCGCCGATATCGCGGCGGTCAATTACTATTATAACGACGTGCATTGGTGATGCATTAAATAAAAAACAAAATGGCGCGTTTTTTTTAACACAAGCGATACATACGGCCAGTTTCTAATAGTAAGAAATTACCATAGACTACAGACGGCTTGTTGCGCCGGCGCATTATCGATCGATGTGGAGATCTTTGGGCAAGGGCTGTGTCCAGCAGTGGACTTCTGTCAGCTGATGATGATAGACAGCTGTACTACCAAAGGCATCACAAGCGCATTACCTCAACCAAATACACCATAGTTTTTTTTTTATAAACTAGGCTAAGGTTTCACCAGGATGCCGCCTGATGATAAACAGTGATGTGGTCTATGATCGCTAGCGTAGTAACAGCTTATTCGATCTAGATCGTCTCGTCGAGTATAATAAAAAAAAATGCAGTGTATATATTTTAACTACCATCTCATGGTATTCACTTACAATCTAACAGACATTGCAATATGTTGGTCGGCGCGGTGGGGATACATTCTCGACCCTCTCAAACTGCCAGTCCCAACAGTGGGAAAATTATTTTTTTTTTCTTTGACTATTCAAGGATTTAGACCTGCACATCCTACCGCCGCGGAATCGGATGACTGCCGTCGAATTGAATGAACGCTTGGAAGCCGGTGGCGATCAGCGCCATCTACTGGTCGACGTGAGAAGCGAAGCTGAGTTCAACATGTGCCGGATAGATGGCGCTGTCAACTATCCGATAGAGCAGTTCCGCGGCGAGCAGCTCGGCCGGGTTTTGGATATGATCCACAAACAAACCCAAGGTACGAACCATTTCTGTTCTATATAAAACTAGCTCTGTTACACGCCCGGTTTGCTGGCCGTAATATCAAATGACTTTGTATAGCAACCGTTACCATAGAAACAGCATAAGTAATGCTTATAAAAGTTAATTAGAAATAAAATTATATAACTAGAATAAAAAATAACCATTTGCAGATCATTCCTCGTCGGATAACCATGTTGCAGTGTTGATACATTAGCTTGTTATCACATGTTTGGCGAACAAGCAAAACCTTCAAAAACAAAACTATATATACATATATACATTATAATTGCCATATTAAAAAAAAAAAGATTGAATACTTTCACGCTTGTGTGGTGTCGTCACAACGCTGCATGAGCACCGTGTAAACTATATCCATCGCTCTCACACGCATCACAGCTGATAAGACATGATGATGACTGATCGGTGTATAGGTCTGAGGCAGGCCTATACCCAGCAGTGGACATCTATCGGCTGGCGATGTATCACTTACCATAAAGTGAACATCTCGACCGCCTCGTTTCGTAGAATAAACATATATTAATAATGTATTAGTGTGAGTATTGTGAACTTGCACATCTTTAGTTAACCGGCCTATATGTTATTGTTCAATGAACAAAAAAAAGTATGTATGAAGTGAGTTCCGTTTCTCTCCTCGCAGTGACTTTCGTCTGCAGGCGCGGCAACGACTCCCAGATAGCAGCGAAGTCGGTGCTGGATCATCTCGACGAAGAAGACAAGTGCAGAGTAAAGGACCTCGACGGTGGTCTCCACGCGTGGGCGGAGACAGTGGACCGCGACTTCCCTGTGTACTGACTATGTCAATGTAGGCGCGTCTCAGATTAATCATAGATCGATGATTTTATATAAAATAAAACAGTTTTTACTAGTTATTTCTCTTTTATTAAAACGCTATTTGTCGATCATATGTTGAACTGCTGAGATATATGATGAGAGATGTTAAAACGCTCTGTTGACCAAACCTCAATCTGCATAGTAACGTTACGCCATTTATAACCAGGCAAACCGAATAGATTAGTTAAAGCGCCATCTATTGACTAAACTTCACACTGCATAGAAACGTTACACCATTTCTTAACCAGGCAGACTGAATAGATAAGTTAAAGCGCCATCTATTGACTAAACTTCACACTGCATTGAAATGTTACGCCATTTCTTAACCAGGCAGACTGAATAGATAAGTTAAAGCGCCATTTATTGACTAAACTTCACACTGCATAGAAACGTTACGCCATTTCTTAACCAGGCAGACTGAATAGATAAGTTAAAGCGCCATCTATTGACTAAACTTCACACTGCATTGAATAGTTACGCCATTTCTTGACCAGGCAGACTGAATATCTAAGTTAAAGCGCCATTTATTGAATAAATTTCACACTGCATAGAAACGTTACGCCATTTCTTAACCAGGCAGACTGAATAGATAAGTTAAAGCGCCATCTATTGACTAAACTTCACACTGCATTAGTATGTTAAGGTAAAAATTAGATAGTATAAGTATAGATATAATGTATAAAAAAAAAATATCGGTATGTTAGAAAAAATTAATATAGCCTATAATAGTGTAGATGTTATAAATGTAAGTTGTGTGAAAATGTTGTAAATAATAGGATAATGTAAAGCCCTGAATAATAATATCAGGAATAATTTGATATAACAAAAAAAATATGTTAAGGCGCCATCTGTTGACTAAACCTCACACTGCATAGAAAAGTTAAATCGCTATCTTTCCACTGCTTATTACACCAACGTTTCAAATTACAGATTATCAATTATATACACAGATTCATCGTCACCATCATTTCAACAAATAGACGTTCACTGCTGGACATAGTTCTCTTGCAGGTGTTCCACAAAGCACTGTCTTGCGCTGTTTTAATCCAGTGGCTCCCGGCGATTCTTGATGTCCTCTGTCCATCTAGTGGGGGATCCACTCATCCCATTGCTATTTCAGATTCACGACTCGTAACATTTTAAAGAAGATCTATACCCAGCAGTAAGTAAATCAAGGTTGATAACCAGGTCACTATCTTAAAGCTTAGCCAATACATTTCCACTGTTGGACATAGATCTGTAAGAATCTCAACGCTGATCGGTCCTTATCTGCATTCTTGCTTCATCATCATCAACTAATATGTCTACTAGCTTCTTAGAATATCAACATCAATAAGTCTGAAGCTGCGTTCCAACTTCATCATCATCACTAGGTTATATCTACTGGTGAAAGGCTTCCAAGGATCTTCACACTACCATGTTTAGTCCTGAACTAACCAAGAACAGGTTTTAGAAGAAATCGCCTCACCACCGCGTCAACCCAGACAGAACACTGTTGTTCAGCTAGATGCTTAGGTTTTTTTTCTCATTTAAAGATGAAACCAGCGGAAAGTTCACTTAATAATAAATGATACACCTGCTGCTGGCTCTAGTTAAGATGATATACACTGCACCACATTGCGCTCGTTACCTTAAGTTGTTATTGAAAGCAGTCTCGTTACCCTAGTAGTGTAGTTGCACTAGCTACAGCGCTCTTGAAACCGAAACATTGAAATTATCGCTTAGTATCTAGACGGTTTCCTGTAAGAGACACTACCACCTTAAAGATATGTTTAATGAAGATATTTACACTATTGTTGTTTTTTTTAATGATCATTGTATATTTATTTAAAGTATAATTAATTATAAATCATTCTTGACCGACGTAAACTTGCAATTCGTTCGTATCGAAGTCCGCCATCACTTCCGCTTTGTACATCCGCTGGCCGTGCTCGTAGCGTAATGTAGTCTTTTTAAAACAACCTAAGACAGATTAAATGTAGAATTATTTATCATCATCATCATCTTTTTAATCGTGATTATCATGATCATAGCGTTCATCATTATAATTGTGATCATCATCATCATCGTCGTGATTATAATTATTGTCGTGATCAACATCTTCATCGTGATTATTATTATCATCATCGTCGTGACTATAATCATTGTCGTCATCGTCATCTTCATTGTGATTATCATCATCGTCACTGGACTCATCCTCCTCGTTCTAGTCATCATCGTGATGACCATTACCGTCACGATTATAACCATTATCATGGTCAACATCTCCATCGTGCTTATTATCATCATCATTGGGGTCATCAACATCATCGTACTCATCATCGTCGTGATTATAATTATTGTCGTGATCAACATCTTCATCGTGATTATTATTATCATCATCGTCGTGACTATAATCATTGTCGTCATCGTCATCTTCATCATGATTATCATCATCGTCACTGGATTCATCATCATCGTTCTAGTCGTCGTTGTGATGACCATTACCGTCACGATTATAACCATTATCGTGATCAACATCTCCATCGTGTCTATTATCATCATCATCGTTCTCATCATCGTCGTGATTATAATTATTGTCGTGATCATCATCACCCGATAGACGTCCACAGATATAATAATTATTATAATCTATGTCGTATATAACACTATGGTATAATATTAGTTGTGGCAGAATGCGAACAACAATGATGGCGGATGATAAAAAAAAAAAAAGTTTTTATATATTATATCTTTATCGCGCTCCCTTAATTTAGGGTTTAAAAGGAATACTAAATGCCTATAGGAACTTCCAGTCAATCTAGGACGTAAGATGTAGTTAGGCAAGCTAGAATCACATCAGATATTGTCAATGCTTTATTTAAGCCAACCTCACCAGCTCGCGGTGTCCCGCTTTGGGCCAGCGTGGTGGGGAATGGCCCAAATCTCCCCCCAATATGAACCTCCACAAACGGACTCTAGTATCTGGTGATACTGACGGCATATTGACTGTGAAGGTTACTGAAGATCGCTGGATGTTGGCAGCTCAAGACCGATTAATTTGGAGCTCATAGGCGCAGGTTGCCCAGCAGTGGACAACAATCAGCTGATGATTGATGTATATATTTATGTTTCAATATATATATATAGTCTGTGTATATATCGTTTCTGCTTTCCTTAATTTCCCCCATTTATAAAAGGGAGATGACAACAATAAGCTCAAATGTAGATGATGTCGATGACGATATTGATGACGCCCGCGAGGACGACGTTTATGATAACGGTGCCGACGACGACGATGGTTATATTGATGTCGCCGAAGACGACGATGTTGATGTTGCCCACAGCAACGACGTTTATGATAACGGTGCCGACGACGACAATGGTTATATTGATGACGCCAAAGACGACGATGGTTATATTGATGACGCCAAAGACAACGATGGTTATATTGATGTCGCCGAAGACGACGATGTTGATGATGCCCACAGCAACGACGTTTATGATAACGGTGTCGACGACGACGATGGTTATATTGATGACGCCAAAGACGACGATGGTTATATTGATGTCGCGGAAGACGACGATTTTGATGATGCCCACAGCAACGACGTTTACGATAACGGTGCCGACGACGACGATGGTTATATTGATGACGCCAAAGACGACGATGGTTATATTGATGTCGCGGAAGACGACGATTTTGATGATGCCCACAGCAACGACGTTTACGATAACGGTGCCGACGACGACGATGGTTATGATCATGTCGACGACAACACTGTTAGTGACGACGACGATGGTTATATTGATGACGCCGAAGACGACGATGGTTATGATCATGTCGACGACAATACTGTTAGTGACGACGACGATGGTTATATTGATGACGCCGACGACGACGATAGTTATGATCATGTCGACGACAATACTGTTAGTGACGACGACGATGGTTATATTGATGATGCCGAAGACGACGATGGTTATGATCATGTCGACGACAATACTGATAGTGACGACGACGATGGTTATATTGATGATGCCGAAGACGACGATAGTTATGATCATGTCGACGACAACACTGTTAGTGACGACGACGATGGTTATATTGATGACGCCGAAGACGACGATGGTTATGATCATGTCGACGACAACACTGTTAGTGACGACGACGATGGTTATATTGATGATGCCGAAGACGACGATGGTTATATTGATGACGCCGAAGACGACGATGGTTATATTGATGTCGCCGAAGACGACGATGTTGATGATGCCCACAGCAACGACGTTTATGATAACGGTGCCGACGACGACGATGGTTATGATCATGTCGACGACAATACTGTTAGTGACGACGACGATGGTTATAATGATGATGCCAAAGACGACGATGGTTATGATCATGTCGACGACGATAATGTTAATGACGACGACGAGGATTATAATGATGGTGACGACGACGATGATTATGATCATGTAGACGACGATAATGTTAATGACGACGACGAGTATTATAATGATGGTGACGACGACGATGATTATGATCATGTCGACGACGATAATGTTAATGACGACGGCGAGTATTATAATGATGGTGAAGACGATGATGATTATGATCATGTCGACGACGATAATGATAAAGACGACGACGAGTATTATAATGATGGTGAAGACGAAGATAATGTTAATGACGACGACGATGGTTATAATGATGATGCCGAAGACGACGATGTTGATGATGCCCACAGCAACGACGTTTATGATAACGGTGCCGACGACGACGATGAACATGATGATGTCACGATGATGATAATTACGATAGTAACAATGACGACATCGGTAGTGGCCACGATGATAATCATATTGGCGATCACGATGACGTTAATCAGGATGAAAGGCGCTCACGCGATTAAAATATTGCATACTCACAGAAGATTAGAAATAAACAAATTAATTCCGAAACATGCAAATTCATTGCCACTTCAACATCAATCGTCTTCACGTTTGTGAAGGACGGCAGACGGACTTCAAGCTGACGGAGTCGTATCTTCACAGATATTTCACGGCTCATCCGTTTCAATCATCATCGTCGCGGCGTGATGATCGAATTGGACACGATGAAGAAATAGTTAAAAAAAAAAAAAACAAACGAGCGTTCACACGCGGTCGGAGTGATTAATTTGTGAGAGAATGAGATGGATATACTGTGGAGCTGGTAAACACAGAGAGAGAGTGAGAAGAAAATGGTTGTTATAGGAGAGAGGGAGAGACTGCTATAGATATCAACGTTTCTCTCACTCTTCTTATATTCAGAGTGAGAGTGAGAAGAAAATGGTTGTTATAGGAGAGAGAGAGAGGAGAGACTGGTTGCTATAGAAATCAACGTTTCTCTCTCTCACACTCTTCTTATATTCAGAATGAGAGAGAGAGAGAGGAGAAACTGGTTGCTATAGATATCAACGTTTCTCTCTCTCTCTCACTCTTATTATATTCAGAGAGAGAGAGTGAGGAGTAAATGGTTGTTATAGGAGAGAGGGAGAGACTGCTATAGATATCAACGTTTCTCTCACTCTTCTTATATTCAGAGTGAGAGAGTGAGGAGAAAATGGTTGTTATAGGAGAGAGAGGGAGAGACTGCTATGAATATCAACGTTTCTCTCACTCTTCTTATATTCAGAGTGAGAGGTGAGGAGAAAATGGTTGTTATAGGAGAGAGAGAGGGAGAGACTGCTATAGATATCAACGTTTCTCTCACTCTCTATCTGAATATTATATTCAGAGAGAGAGAGTGAGGAGAAAATGGTTGTTATAGGAGAGAGAGAGGGAGAGACTGCTATGAATATCAACGTTTCTCTCACTCTTCTTATATTCAGAGTGAGAGAGTGAGAAAATGGTTGTTATAGGAGAGAGAGGGGAGAGACTGCTATAGATATCAACGTTTCTCTCACTCTTCTTATATTCAGAGTGAGAGAGTGAGGAGAAAATGGTTGCTATAGATATCAACATTTCTCTCTCTCTGTTACTCTTCTGAGTGAGAGAGAGAGAGGAGAAACTGGTTGCTATAGATATCAACGTTACTCTCTCTCTCTCTCTATCTGAATATTATATTCAGAGCGAGAGAAAGATGCAAGTCACATATACTGCATAGTATGCGTTGGAGTATTCTGGTGATTGCCTCCAGCGTCTATTTCTGTAGAACAGTGTGCATACTACTGTGTTCCGGTTTGAAGGGCTCTGTGGCTAGTGTAATTACTGGGGTGAGACTCAGCGTGAGATTGCGTGCGTATGCGTTTGTGAGAGTGTGTGCGTATATGTTTGTGAGTGTGTGTGCGTATATGTTTGTGAGAGTGTGTGCGTATATGTTTGTGAGAGTGTGTGCGTATATGTTTGTGAGAGTGTGTGCGTATGCGTTTGTGAGAGTGTGTGCGTATATGTTTGTGAGAGTGTGTGCGTATATGTTTGTGAGAGTGTGTGCGTATGCGTTTGTGAGAGTGTGTGCGTATATGTTTGTGAGTGTGTGTGCGTATGTATTTGTAAGTGTGTACGTATGCGTTTGTGAAGTGTGTGCGTATATATGTTTGTGAGAGTGTGTGTGCGTATGCTTTGGGAGTGTGTGTGCGAATGCATTCGTGAGTGTGTGCGTATGCGTTTGTAAGTGTGTACGTATGCGTTTGTGAGAGTGTGTGTGCGTCTGCGTTTGTGAGTGTGTGTGCGTATATGTTTGTGAGTGTGTGCGTATGTATTTGTAGAGTGTGTACGTATACGTTTGTGAGAGTGTGTGTGCGTATGCGTTTGTAAGTGTGTACGTATGCGTTTGTGAAGTGTGTGCGTATACGTTTGTGAGAGTGTGTGTGCGTATGTATTTGTAGAGTGTGTACGTATGCGTTTGTGAGAATGTGTGCGTATGCGTTTGTGGTGTGTGTGCGTATGTATTTGTAGAGTGTGTACGTATGCTTTGGGAGTGTGTGTGCGTATGCGTTCGTGAGTGTGTGTGCGAATGCATTCGTGAGTGTGTGTGCGTATACGTTTGTGAAGTGTGTGCGTATACGTTTGTGAAGTGTGTACGTATGCGTTTGTGAAGTGTGTGCGTATGCGTTTGTGAAGTGTGTGTGCGTATATGTTTGTGAGTGTGTGTGCGTATGAGTTTGTGAGAGTGTGTACGTATACGTTTGTGAGTGTGTGCGTATATGTTTGTGAGTGTGTACGTATGCGTTTGTGAAGTGTGTACGTATGCGTTTGTGAGAGTGTGTGCGTATATGTTTGTGAGTGTGTGTGCGTATGTATTTGTAAGAGTGTGTACGTATGCGTTTGTGAGAGTGTGTGCGTATATGTTTGTGAGTGTGTGTGCGTATGGTTTGTGAGTGTGTGTGCGTATGCGTTTGTGAGTGTGTGTGCGTATGCGTTTGTGAGTGTGTGCGTATGCGTTTGTGAGTGTGTGTGCGTATGCGTTTGTGAGTGTGTGTGCGTATGCGTTTGTGAGTGTGTGTGTGCGTATGCATTTGTAAGAGTGTGTACGTATGCGTTTGTAAGTGTGTACGTATGCGTTTGTGAAGTGTGTGCGTATGCGTTTGTGAGAGTGTGTGTGCGTATGTATTTGTAAGAGTGTGTACGTATGCGTTTGTGAGTGTGTGTACGTATGCTTTGGGAGTGTGTGTGCGTATGCTTTGGGAGTGTGTGTGCGTATGCGTTTGTGAGAGTGTGTGCGAATGCATTCGTGAGTGTGTGTGCGTATACGTTTGTGAAGTGTGTGCGTATACGTTTGTGAAGTGTGTGCGTATGCGTTGTGAAGTGTGTGCGTATGCGTTTGTGAGAGTGTGTGCGTATATGTTTGTGAGTGTGTGTGCGTATGTATTTGTAAGAGTGTGTACGTATGCTTTGGGAGTGTGTGTACGTATGCTTTGGGAGTGTGTGTGCGTATGCGTTTGTGAGAGTGTGTGCGTATATGTTTGTGAGTGTGTGTGCGTATGTATTTGTAAGAGTGTGTACGTATGCGTTTGTGAGTGTGTACGTATGCGTTTGTGAGAATGTGTGCGTATGCGTTTGTGAGAATGTGTGCGTATGCGTTTGTGAGTGTGTGTACGTATGCTTTGGGAGTGTGTGTATGCTTTGGGAGTGTGTGCGTATGCTTTAGGAGTGTGTGTACGTATGCTTTGTGAGTGTGTGTGCGTATGCGTTTGTGAGTGTGTGTGCGTATACGTTTGTGAGTGTGTGTGCGTATGGGTTCGTGAGTGTGTGTGTGCGTATACGTTTGTAAGAATGTGTACGTATGCGTTTGTGAGAGTGTGTGCGTATATGTTTGTGAGAGTGTGTGTGCGTATGTATTTGTAAGAGTGTGTACGTATACGTTTGTAGGTGTGTGTGCGTATGCTTTAGGAGTGTGTGTGCGTATATATGTTTGTGAGAGTGTGTGTGCGTATGCTTTGGGGTGTGTGTGCGTATACGTTTGTGGTGTGTGTGTGTGCGTATGCTTTGGGAGTGTGTGTACGTATGCGTTTGTGGAGTGTGTGTGTGCGTATGCTTTGGGAGTGTGTGTGTACGTATGCTTTAGGAGTGTGTGTACGTATGCTTTGGGAGTGTGTGTACGTATGCTTTGGGAGTAATGTGTACGTATGCTTTGGGAGTGTGTGTACGTATGCTTTAGGAGTGTGTGTACGTATGCTTTGGGAGTGTGTGTACATTATGCTTTGGGAGTGTGTGTGCGAATGCATTCGTGAGTGTGTGCGAATGCATTCGTGAGTGTGTGTGCGAATGCGTTTGTAAGAGTGTGTACGAATGCGTTTGTAAGTGTGTACGTATGCGTTTGTGAGAAGTGTGTGCGTATGCGTTTGTGAGTGTGTGCGTATGCTTTGGGAATTAATGTGTGCGTATATGTTTGTGAGTGTGTGCGCGTATGCGTTTGTGAGTGTGTGCGCGTATGCGTTTGTAAGAGTGTGTACGTATGCGTTTGTAAGTGTGTACGTATACGTTTGTGAGAGTGTGTGCGTATGCGTTTGTGAAGTGTAATGCGTATACGTTTGTGAGTGTGTGTGCGTATGTATTTGTAGAGTGTGTACGTATACGTTTGTGAGTGTATTATTACGTATACGTTTGTGAGAGTGTGTGCGTATGCGTTTGTAAGTGTGTACGTATGCTTTAGGAGTGTGTGTGCGTATACGTTTGTGAAGTGTGTGCGTATGCGTTTGTGAGTGTGTGCGCGTATGCGTTTGTAAGAGTGTGTACGTATGCTTTAGGAGTGTGTGTGCGTATACTTTAGGAGTGTGTGTACGTATACTTTAGGAGTGTGTGTACGTATGCTTTGGGAATTAATGTGTGCGTATATACGTTTGTGAGTGTGTGTACGTATGCGTTTGTAAGAGTGTGTACGTATGCGTTCGTGAGTGTGTGCGTATGTATTTGTAAGAGTGTGTACGAATGCGTTTGTAGAGTGTGTACGTATGCGTTTGTGAGAATGTGTGCGTATGCGTTTGTGAGTGTGTGTGCATGCTTTGGGAGTGTGTGTGTGCGTCTGCGTTTGTGAGTGTGTGTACGTATGCTTTGGGAGTGTGTGCGTATATATGTTTGTGAGAGTGTGTACGTATGCGTTTGTAAGAGTGTGTACGTATGCGTTTGTAAGAATGTGTACGTATGCTTTGGGAGTGTATTACGTATGCTTTAGAATTAATATTATTACGTATGCTTTGGGGTGTGTGTGCGTATGTATTTGTAGAGTGTGTACGTATACTTTAGGAGTGTGTGTACGTATGCTTTAGAGTGTGTGTACGTATACTTTAGGAGTGTGTGTGCGAATGCGTTTGTAAGTGTGTACGTATACTTTGGGAGTGTGTGTGCGTATACTTTGGGAGTGTGTACGTATACTTTAGGAGTGTATTATTACGTATGCTTTGGGAGTGTGTGTACGTATACTTTAGGAGTGTGTGTGTACGTATACTTTGGGAGTGTATTATTACGTATGCTTTAGAATTAATGTGTGTGCGTATACTTTAGGAGTGTGTGTGTGTACGTATACTTTGGGAGTGTATTACGTATACTTTGGGAGTGTATTACGTATGCTTTGGGAATTAATGTGTACGTATGCACGTTTGTGAGTGTGTGTGTACATTATGCTTTGGGAGGTGTGTGTGCGTATGCTTTAGGAGTGTGTGTGCGTATGCTTTAAGGAGTGTGTGTACATTATGCTTTGGGAGTGTGTGTACATTATGCTTTGGGAGTGTGTGTGCGTATGCTTTAGAGTGTGTGTGCGTATGCTTTAGAGGTGTGTGTGCAGTATGCTTTAGAGTGTGTGTACGTATACTTTAGGAGTGTGTGCGTATGCTTTGGGAGTGTGTGTACGTATGCTTTAGGAGTGTGTGCGTATGCGTTTGTGAAGTGTGTGTGCGTATGCTTTGGGAGTGTGTGTGTACGTATGCTTTGGGAGTGTGTGTGCGTATGCTTTGGGAGTGTGTGCGTATGGGTTCGTGAGTGTGTGTGTGCGTATGCGTTTGTGAGTGTGTGTGCGTATGCGTTTGTGAGTGTGTGTGCGTATGCGTTTGTGAGTGTGTGTGCGTATGTATTTGTAAGAGTGTGTACGTATGCGTTTGTGAGAGTGTGTGCGTATATGTTTGTGAGTGTGTGTGCGTATGTATTTGTAAGAGTGTGTACGTATGCGTTTGTAAGAGTGTGTGCGTATGCGTTTGTGAAGTGTGTGCGTATATGTTTGTGAGTGTGTGTGCGTATGTATTTGTAAGAGTGTGTACGTATGCGTTTGTGAGTGTGTGTACGTATGCTTTGGGAGTGTGTGTACGTATGCTTTGGGAGTGTGTGTGCGTATGCTTTGGGAGTGTGTGTACGTATGCTTTGGGAGTGTGTGTACGTATGCGTTTGTGAAGTGTGTGCGTATGCTTTGGGAGTGTGTGTATGTATGCTTTGGGAGTGTGTGTACATATGCTTTGGGAGTGTGTGTACGTATACGTTTGTGAAGTGTGTGTGCGTATGCTTTGGGAGTGTGTGTACGTATGCTTTAGGAATTAATATTATTACGTATGCTTTGGGAGTGTGTGTGTACGTATGCGTTTGTGAGTGTGTGCGTATGCTTTGGGAGTGTGTGTATGTATGCTTTGGGAGTGTGTGTGTACGTATGCTTTGGGAGTGTGTGTACGTATGCTTTGGGAGTGTGTGTGCGTATGCTTTGGGAGTGTGTGTACGTATGCTTTGGGAGTGTGTGTGCGTATGCTTTGGGTGTGTGTGTACGTATGCTTTAGAGTGTGTGTGCGTATGCTTTGGGAGTGTGTGTGCGTATGCTTTAAGTGTGTGTACGTATGCTTTGGGAGTGTGTACGTATGCTTTGGGAAGTGTGTGTGCGTATGCGTTTGTGAGTGTGTGAACGTATGCTTTGGGAAGTGTGTGTACGTATGCTTTGGGAGTGTGTGTACGTATGCTTTGGGAGTGTGTGTGCGTATGCTTTGGGGTGTGTGTGTACGTATGCTTTGGGAGTGTGTGTGTGCGTATGCTTTGGGAGTGTGTACGTATGCTTTAAGTGTGTGTACGTATGCTTTGGGGTGTGTGTACGTATGCTTTGGGAGTGTGTGTGCGTATTCGTTTGTGAGTGTGTGTACGTATGCTTTGGGAGTGTGTGTGCGTATGCTTTGGGAGTGTGTGTACGTATGCTTTGGGAGTGTGTGTACGTATGCTTTGGGAGTGTGTGTACGTATGCTTTGGGAGTGTGTGTGCGTATGCTTTAAGGAGTGTGTGTACGTATGCTTTAGGAGTGTGTGTACGTATGCTTTGGGAGTGTGTGTGCGTATGCTTTGGGAGTGTGTGTACGTATGCTTTGGGAGTGTGTGTGCGTATGTATTTGTAAGAGTGTGTACGTATGCTTTAGGAGTGTGTGTACGTATGCTTGGGAGTGTGTGTACGTATGCTTTGGGAGTGTGTGTGTGCGTATGCTTTGGGGTGTGTGTACGTATGCGTTTGTGAAGTGTGTGTGCGTATGTATTTGTAAGAGTGTGTACGTATGCGTTTGTGAGTGTGTGTACATGCTTTGGGAGTGTGTGTACGTATACTTTAGGAGTGTGTGTGTGCGTATGCTTTGGGGTGTGTGTACGTATGCTTTGGGAGTGTGTGTGCGTATGCTTTGGAGTGTGTGTACGTATGCTTTGGGAGTGTGTACGTATGCTTTGGGAGTGTGTGTGCGTATACTTTAGGAGTGTGTGTGTGCGTATGCTTTAAGGAGTGTGTGTGTGCGTATGCTTTGGGAGTGTGTGTACGTATGCTTTGGGAGTGTGTGTACGTATGCTTTGGGAGTGTGTGTGTGCGTATGCGTTCCTTTCGTCGTCGATTGAATACGAAATAAACAAACATATAAACGCATTCATTTAATCACATCACACCGCCGCCATTGCTCATTCCACCTCGAAGTCCATCTTCAGCTCCTCGTCGTCGATGTCGTACAGCAGCGGCTCCTCGTTGCCGGTGCGCGAGATCAGCTCGTCCAGCTCCTTGCTCCAAGTGGCGCGTCTGTCGGCGTCCCTCGTGTCCCCGTCAGCGTTCGCGTGCGGCTCGTCTCGCGGAGATCCGGTGTCGCGTCTCCTTAGCTCGAAACTTTCACTCGATATGCAGTGACATATACTAACAAGCACTGTAAAATTAATGTGTACTGGTGGTAGTGTCTCTGTTGCCTGAGACAGTCTAAGTACCATCACAGCGATAAACATTACTGTGATCCGGTTTGAAGGACTTATAGCTATTACTGGTGGTAGTGTCTCTGTTACCGGATACCACTAGGTAGGTACCATCGCAGCGCCTATTGCAGATGACTACAGTACTGTGCAACATTACTATGATCCGGTTTCAAGGACGCTGTAGGTAAGGAAATTTTTAAAGTAACGACAAGTATGTTATGGCGCAGTGTTTATCATCTTAACTCTGTCATCAAACAGTAGCAAACAGTGTTCCGGTTTGAAGGGCTTTGTAGCTAGTGGAATTACTGCGATAACGAGACTTGTCATCTTTAATTTATGTATTAAAGCACAATAGTTTTTTTTTTATACAATTAGGCGACGAGACGTACACTTGATATTAAGTGATGCCTATAATAACATGGCGCTGGTTAAGATTGCTATACTTTACAAATTTGCGCTCGTTACCCCAGTAATTACACTAGCTGCAACGCCCTTCAAACCGGATCACAGCAATGTCCACACAGTACTGTATGTCGGCTGCAATAGGCGCTGCGGCGGTACCTAGACGGTTTCCAGCAACAAAGACACTGCCGCCAGTAAAGTCCTTCAAACCGGATCACAGTAATGTCCGCGCACTACCGCTTCTCGCTGCGGCGGTACCTAGACGGTGTCCGGCAACAAAGACACTACCAGTAATAGCTATTGGTCCTTCAAACCGGAGCACAGTAATGTTTGGACAGTACTGTATGTCGGCTGCATAGTCGGGTAGACATACAAGTCTTCTAGATTGTTCTTTAAACTGATCGTTCTGATACTGATTGAAGAACAGCGGCAGTTTGATGAGAAAGACAGAGACACCACTATACGGGATGATAACTGGAAAAGAGAGAGACAGACATAACTAACAAACTTACCTAGAAATACAAATATACTATTGCAGGCGAGAGTTCGTGTATCGACCGCCATTATACAAAACTGATTGATTTTAAACACAAATCGATAATATTTCGCGTTACAAATGATGTTATTTCATGGTTTATCCATTTTTAATTGAATATTGTGTATTTATCTTAACTATTAGAATGTTTTATGTCTTTTGTTAATGTCTTACTGTAATGTGATTATTAAATTTACCGCTTTATAGTAATCTTGTTATGGTAGGAAGGACACGTTTAATGATACATGTCTTTAATACTAGTTAATACTTTATTTAGTAATACTTAAATAAAGTATTAACATGGGATATATACACTACACACTCCTCTTTATCTTGAACTTGAAAGTTAGTCGATTGTGTAAATAATCTAGCATCTTGTCCAAGGTGGAAAAGTTCCTCGAGAAATCCAATATAACATATAGCACATTAAATAGCCGTTATAATGAATCTATTCATAGTAAGTCTCCAGCGTATATATATTAACGTATAACTATAATATGATATATATTATAGTGTGGTAACCAGAATCATCAAATTTACTAAATTTGTGGTCGTAGTGACTGTTAGTTACCAACGCTGCTCCAAGCAGTAATGAGAAATTACTGCGGTAACGAGATTTAACATCTCTCAAGGCGACGAAGGTAGAGCAGTGAACATCTATCAGCTAATGATGATGACAATAATAACTTATTATTATATTTATTAGCAACATCATTCTACAAAGAACACGATGTTTATACAGTAATCTTCAACGGTTGAATTAGGCTGTTGATCGTTAACGGTGACCAGCAGAACTCACCGCACTGGTGTGTCACCGTCCTTAAATGAAACGATGAGTCAGCCATTCGGACTGTCTATTTACCAGATTGTGTAAAATAGTTCGCGAACTCTCGCCGCCCTACCCTTGTACAATTGCCCGCTAATAACTACACAAAATACTGTTAATATTTAACTGCACGCTTCATTATCAGATCTAAGTAAACGGAATAAGGTCTTCAGCACTCATTTTTAGGTGTAGCTGTAAAATTGTGATGATCCCAAGCCCTTTTCTTTCGTAACTATTCCCGATTGGCTCGCGAAGCAATTGCGCGCGCATTCAATATGGCGTTCGCAATACTTTTTATATATTCACATACATCGCTTCTTTCTTCCGTTGTTTAGATTGCGATCTGAAAGAAAAGCATCAACGTATAATAAACATTGTGAATTGAACAATGTATGCTTGCAGAATTAGCTCAGTTTCAGGAATTCCCGTTTCCCTTTCAGTCATATCCAGGCGCCCGGGTGCCTGTTGTCTTGAAAACTGTAAGAATTTCAATCCAACAATTTATAATCTATGAGTGTTTTAAAATTGAGTCTGAAAGCTGTTGTAAAAAGTTTAAAACAATTTTTTTTTTAATAAAATAATTTTAGTATAAAAAAAATCAGTAAATAATAAAATAATCACAATAATACATAAAAAAAAAATTCAAGTGTTTTTCTTGTTATCTTTAACAGTTTTTAGGAGAAATTAAAAAATATTGATGATGGCGTCATCACTATATTGATTAAAATTATTAGAAATCATATTAATTGTTTTATAATTTGATCTTTCGTATTTCCTTGTTGAAGTTGTGATTGTTTTTTTTTGCTTTATATCTAAATTTAAGTCATAATATATTTTTTAATTATTCTGTTTCTGTTCCAGTACTATACTTAAATTTATTAAGTTTTGTTACGTCATAATTTTTCGTTATCGGACAAAAATAATAGATACCATTTTATAAAGCATTTCGAAAATAAATACCATGATAATTTTTACCTTATTATGATCGGAAATAATTGAAAAAAAAAAAACTAACAAAACCTCAGAAAAATATCTAGATTAATTTCGTAATAGATTAGTAAAAAAATAATATGAAGTGTTGTTTACTTAAATAAAAGTTGTATATGTAATATTTTAAAAACTTGCGTTATTGATAGCAACATAAAAAAAAAATAAAGATTAATATTATAAATAAAAATCAATTTCACATTTTAGGCATGACGCATTTCACCTTTGTCATAATTTAAATTAAATAAAATTAATCTAATAAAACTATAAAATATTTTTTTTTAAATATCCGCAATAAAATACTAATGGAAAAATATTAATGATATTGTTTATTTCAAGCATAATGAATTATACGTTTGTGATTTTTTAAATCGATTCAGAAAACAAAAACATCCGATAATCGATTTCGACGCGCGACGATCTCGTGCAACAAGATGGCGAACGTCGGGAAAGTGTTGGCGACGATAAAGGCCGTTATTACCCGATTAGTGTTCGCGTGTCACGGGATCATCGCGATCTGGCAGGTGACCGTATTCAAGGACAGTATCGTGTACTGGTACCTCGCGTCGCCGATCCTGCTCCTCATCTTCGAAGGTGTCTTCACGCTGACAATCAAGGACAACCAGGAGTGGAAGTGGTAAGGACGCGGGGAAGGATTTAGGAAGTTATAGTATAATATTCCGTGTATTACTACCAGGTGTTTATTGGTGGTGAATGTATACCATCGCAGCGCCGATTTATACCACCACGGCTTTTTTTTATCTACAATGAGCTAATGATAGAACTTAATAATATATGATGATGATGATATTAATTTATCCCTAATGGAAAGGCAAAGGACTTTAGTCCATACAGTCAGGTCTTGTTTTTGGTAATAATTGGAGAATTTTGGTAGTTTTAAAGGCCGAAGCCACGGCTTCATTGTACTTAATACTCTATGGTAATGTGACAATAAGGCTGAAGCTGTTGAAGCTTTTGCCTAAAATGCTCCAAAGAAAACATATCAATGTTGACAGCAAAAAGATGACTGTATTGATGATGATGATGATGAGTGGTACGACCGAAAAGCCTGCCATCCAAACAGGAACTTCCGTGTTACATGGCAAGCATAATAATCCAAAATAAAACCCACGAATAAATATTTCTGCAGTTTTTTTTTTTAAATCCACGCAGAGACAAACCGGATGATTACCTGATGGTAAGTGATACGCCCGCTCATAACGTCGCGGTAGTAAGGATGGTATACACATCACCACATTGCGCTGAGACCTACTTAAGTTTCGTTACCCTAGAATTTCACTAGTTACAACTCCCTTCAAACCGGATTACAGTAATGTTAGCACAGTACTGGCTGTCGGCTGCAATAGGCGCTGCGGTGGTAACTAAACAGTCTCCAGCAACAGAGACACTACTACCAATAATAATTACCGCGCCCTTCAAACCGGATCACAGCAATGTCCGCACAGTACTGTCTGTCGGCTGCAATAGGCGCTGCGGTGGTAACTAAACAGTCTCCAGCAACAGAGGCACTACCACCAATAATAGTTACCGCGCCATTCAAACCGGATCACAGTAATGTGCGTCCGCTGCAATACGCGCCGCGGTGGTACCTAGACGGTCTGTAGCAACAGAGACACTACCACCTGAGATGAAGCTAAGGAGATCCTACCCAGCCGGTTTGAGGTGGCTCCACCAGCTCGGATGTATGCCGGTGGGCTGCCCAGGATTGTACTGCTGCAGACAAAATGGAGTCACGGAGGGAGCGGAGTGTCGGTATTGCGTTCCCGCTCTCCCTATCCTCCTCGGCCGGATAACGGTTAGCGGCGGAACTCAAGACCAGATCCGCCGGAAACGGGAATTTTCTCTCTTGGCTCCAATGACGTCTGGTTGACGGATCCGAGGGGATCCGTTGTCCAGGCGACTATAAGAAGCCGTTCCCGTGACCCTGCTGTAAAGCTACGAAGGTGGAACATTGCAAGGGTTTCAGTCGGTGCAAGTCCGACATAACCTGTCTCTGCCCCCGCGAGAGTAGTTATGCGAAGACATTTCCCCCCCCCCCCACGTGTAAAAGAAAAGAGTGATGGTGTATAAATATATTAATATACATCTCATTTATGTATACCCATAGATAAACATCATTCAGTGGATCCATCTTCGAAAATGCTTTGCCTTGAAGTTGACGGAACAAAAAAAAAAAACCTTTACCGCGTAATGGAATTATTAACCCTTACCCTGGCAATGAACTTCTGAACTGTCGCGCTGTCAGTGTGACATTTGAAGTCTTTGTGAACGATCAGCCGAGCGGGACGCGGGGACATTCCAGTGTTGCCAGTGCAAGAATTTACTTTTTATGACGATCCAACCTTTTTTTTTTTACAATGAGACTAATGGGACGATCAGTTGATGGTAAATGTTGCTCACGCCCATAACAACATGGCGCCGGGTACGACGTTACACACAGCACTACTTTATGCTCGCGTTATACACTAACTACAGCGTCCTTCGAACCGGAACGCAGTAATGTTTGCAGTTTTCTTGGTGGTAAAGCGCACTAGTCTAGAAGAAGCCTATTCATTCTTCTCTTAAAGAAGATCTTTCAGAGAATCTCTAATGGTGAGACATCATGTTATATAATACTAGTATATATACTAACTAGTATTTACGTATACTAGCTAGTATATATATACTAAATAGCTCTTCCTCTTGTCCGCTTTGCTGGCTGTAATAAATGGTCTAGGTACCACAGCAACGGCAAGCATTATTATTAAGACATTGCTGTGATCCGGTTTGAAGGGCGCTCTAGCTGGTGTAGTTACTGGGGTAACGAGACTCAACATCGTACGTATCCTAACTGGTGTCATGTTATAGGCGAGCGTATCACTTAATATCAGGTGAATGTCCCGCTCGTTTCATCCCTTCATTGAATAAGAAAAAAATCGCCCGAAATACTCGTTCAAAGCAACCGCAATCGAAAAAGACTCTCCATAGCAACCGTTACCATGGCAACCGCATAAATAACACCCAAATGAATATGTTCACAAAAGTTAATTAGAAATAAAACTATGATGGATGTATGGAATTAAAAAAAAAAAAATCTATATCCATCTGCAGATCGTTCCGCGTCGGATGCTCGTGTCGCAGTGTAAATACTTTCACTTGTTTTCGAGTGATTCGCGAACGAACGAAACCCATTTTCATTATATATGGATCACTTAAAGATCCTTTGGTGGGGAATAACCGAATTCCCCCCCAAAGGATCTTTAAGTGACGGCCATGTTCTGCGGTGGAAGTCTATCAGCTGATGATGATGATATATATATATCAAATTCGGGGGTTATTATTGGGGTGGGGTATTAAAATAATTTTCCACCAGGGTGTGCCGTAACCAGGAGCCATTAGCGACGGTGACACATTAATGGCGTCCTATCACTTCCTGTCGGCTGACACGGGGAAGTCCCCGCGACAGACAAATTGATCAACTGACGTCCGCCTGATCGCGAACTACTTACTGACGGTAGTTAGGATGATATACACTGCACCACAATATCCTCGTTGATAGGAGACGAATTATCTACTCTCGTTGCTCCATCGGTAACATTGGCTACATCGTCCTTTAAACCGGAAGTTAACATAGTCCTGGGGAGATTATAAAAGATATTTTCCTCAGGTTCTGCCCGTCGGTGTTCATATACTTGGGGCTGGTGGTGCCCGCGATATGGCTGCTGGAGCTGCACAAGGTGGACCTCCGGCTGCAGAAGAAGGCCAACCTCACCTACATAGAGGTGGTATACCTTTCCTCTTATATATCTTCAGAAGATGATCTCATCTTCTTTGGGAGGTTGAGTAGATCCCCAACGGATATAGACACTGTTTCTTCTAGAAGGAGCTCTATAAGGGTTAGGTTCATTCATTTTGTACTAAAAATTTATATGCAAATATTACTCTGTTCCGGTTTGAGAGGCGTTGTAACTACTGTAATAACGAGACAGCATCTTATGTATCAAGGGCTTCTACCCTCAAGCACCCCTTGGGTGGTCTCCGTCAGTGAATTAGGGGTTGCTCCGGGATTAAAACATCCTACGGATGGGCAAAGCCATCAGCACCCTCGCTGCGCTGCGGCAAATACAAGACCTTATTGAGCGCCCCCACCCTAAAAGCCCATAAACTGGGGGAACGTTTTAGTCGACTTTTACAACAGGTAGAGAATAGTCTTATTCTTAATAGCTCTAGACTGCAGGACTTATGGGCTGGAGCGACGACGAAGGTCATGCCTGATCTTCTGGACCAGGATTCGCTCTTCGGAGACCACTTATATAGAGTATTCTCCAAGGATAAGGTATGTAGCGTGGAATCCAGGTCCACGCCACAGTGGTGGTTGCGTCCGACCCTATTCAAATACTCACCAAAATATCCGTTTCCGGTTAATACTTGGAGTCGACCTGAAGGTGGCATGCACCACTCCAAATCGAAGCCAGGTTTCTACATTTGTCAGAAACGCCTTTACTGGGCGCTGCTGTGACTTCCGCGGCTCTGCAAACCTTTCTCTCCATACCCTCTAGTCTGTGCACTTCCGCCGGAACCAGAGCTTAACTCTAGGGATTAAATCCGTGCATCCATTTCCGCCAGAATGTCCAAAGGTGAAACCGGGCCAGAATAGCGCTTCCATAGATATTGTTTGATATCCTCATGCGATACGAATGCATCGTTGAATAAAAAAAATATTCTTTATGGTCACATCCAGGACATTTCGAAGAATCGGAAGGCACCGGATATCCGCTGCAGTTTCCCTAAGCATAAACGAATGAGAGTGCTCTTTGACTTCCATCTTCGATGAACTATATCAATCTTCGAATTTCTCTATTATTTTAATTCGAGAATGTTAGCTACTTGATGTTTCTCTATCTCTCTCTCTCTCTATATATATACATACCTCACTCTCTCTCTGTTTTCTTCTCTACACTATTCTTGTATCCCTCTCTACCCTATAAAGCTTATCCTAGAACTATTCTAATATAACAGCGCCGCCATCTTGATTTCTCTTCATACTGTTCTCTTTAAAGAAACTATCATTTCCCAATAGTGGGATGAATGGTGATGATGGTGATGATGATAACATCTTCATCCATTTAACTACATAGAGTAGAACTCTAGTGTTAATTCTAGACCGAAATACCTCTCCCCGGAGCCACAAAGATCCCAACGGACATGTGGGTGACCCTGATAGAGCAGTTCCTGATGCTGACGCTGATCGTCGGCCGCTGGCTGCTGCCGAAGGGCGACCTGACCAGGGACCAGCTCAGTCAGCTGCTCCTAGTTTATATCGGTAATATACACAACAAAGTTTTGTTTCTCAAAAAAAAATCAGCTGTTTTTTATAAATCAGCTGTTTGCATAATTTTTTAAATTTATAATAAAAAAAAACAATTATAATCGGAAAAGTAGTAAGGTTACTAAATAAATCATTGGTTCAATGGATTAAAGGCTTTTAGCCGTAAAAAAAATGTTAGCTTTTAATAAAATAAACGCTTCAGCTGTTTCTGTTTTATTTTTTCGATCAGGCACAGCGGCTGACATAATAGAGTTCTTCGACTCGTTCAAAGACGAGAAGGTCGCCACCGAGAAGGTGCTCGTGCTGCTCACGCTGGCGATATGGTCGTGGTCCCTGGTCCAGTTCACCGTTGTGCTGACGGCGACCAAGTCCAGGAAGACCAGGGGCACGGCACATAGGTCTGACATGTACGTATGTATCGAGCACGCCCCGCCTCATACGTACACGTAATGCACGATCATACAAGACCACATCATCCTTCGGTTCATACTCCTGACATATTCTAGATTATATCAGGAACTCTAGCTTCTTTAATACCTATATATATTTATATGGTGATGTCTATTGACCATGAGCTTCGAGAACATATGACCACAGCCAACTTCCAATTGCCCATCACGGTTGATAAATGGACTTGACTTTCTCCTTATAAGAGAAAGTTACCAATCCCAGCACTGGGACAATACTCCCACTATTTATCTATTTATTATTCATTTTAGCTTTACACTGCTTCTCTGTATATGCAGACAGCTTATAAATATATTTTTTATTTTATTGTCTATGTAACTAAGTTGGCCATTTTGATTATTATTTGTTGAGATTGAGACAGCAATGCTCTGGACTGAAAGTGATGGCGATAGAAACAAATGGCTGCTAAAAAGAAACCCCTATCTATCTACCATCATATGAGATTCTGAGGTGGAACTGCTCCACGGAGGCAGTTGATTTGGATTACCTTCGCAGGAGTTCAAGCCGCGCCTGCTGCTGCTCCATAGAGGTGTGCGCAATCATCATGAACATAGCCCTGCAGGACGCACCATTCCTCGCCTTCCGACTCCTCATCATCGCCCACTACAAAATCATAAACTACATGAACATTTTCTTCACATGCAAGAACACTTTGGTGAGTAAAAAATAAATAAAACAATAGACAATACTTTTCATAGTATCCTAAACATTTCATATTAAATTTAAAAATATTTAATTTAATCTGTATCATTACTAAAAATATTTTATTAAAAATGATATAAATTATTTATCAAAGCGATATAATAAAAGTTTTATAAAATAAAATGGTAGTTAGAAATAGATTATAAATATTTATTTAATCTGTGCAACGCTACAATGTTTACTTGTCAAAGAAATTTACGTGAAAATAATGACAGCGCAAGAAAAAATATTTGTTTGTGATTAATAAAGTAGCGCGTATTTGTGAATTTTTATTTGATGTATTGTGAGAGAGAATCCCAGCAGTGGGAAGATTAAGGTTTATGATATGTTAGAACAACAGAACAGGATATATAGGTAGAAGGCAGGAAATATATATAATGCGCGTCGTGAATGTAACGGTGAGGTGAGATGGCGGACGATATCGATAAATGGCGAATAATACGAAAACATCACAGAAGAGTACAACAGACGTAAATTATTGTTATTTTTTTTCCCAACTATGTAATGAATTATTTAATTTGTAGAATAGACAATATTTAACAATATTAATACTTATTAATATATTTCTTTTAAGCATTCTTTTAAACAATATCCTTTATTATTCTTACTGCAAGCTGAAGGGAATATCGTTTTATCATAACGTCATCTTCGTAATTTTTTTCTTCACATACAAATAGTATTTTTGATATGTTTCTTGCAGGTTATCCTGCTGCAAATTTACAGGCTTTACGTCCTGCACCTTGAGACTGTAGAAGAGGGCACCGGCTCCGTATATAGAAAGAGAAAGAAGCATAAATCGGATAGGAAAGAGCACGACAAGAAACGATCGTAAGGTTTTGTTTTATTGTTTGAACAAAAAAAATGCGATATAATTAAAAAAATATATATACAGATTATAAATATATATTTTTATCATCATCATCAAATTGCTGTCTGCCGAAGGTGATGTTTATATAGCCGTACCAATTTTACCAGTTTCTGGTGCTTGTTCAAATAATGACTAATACCTCTGTACGAACAGGCACAGTAAGGGGAAAAAGCATAAGAAGACGCGCGAGGTCGGCGAGACCTCGATCTCCGTGATCAGCGACCCTCGGCGCCAGGATCGCGTGGAGGGTGGAAGGATAAGGTAAGCGCCGTCATCATCAACATTCACATTCTCACGGGACCTAAGCCAACCTCACCAGCTCGTGGTGCAACCTGCTGATCAATAGACGAGGGTCTGGCTCAACGACCCGCATTGGGTAAATGTCCTAAATCCCCCCCATATGAAGTTTTACAAACATGGAGATTTGAGAGAGAGTTAGACATCCAGCATTGGATGTCTAATGGCTGATGATGACTATCAGATGAAACACCAGCTTGTATCGACGGTGCATCGAATTAAAAAAAAAATCATCATCAGCCCTTAACTTAAATAATATAGAAAATAAATTTCCGAAAAAAAAAAAAAATTTTTTTTTGGGTAATTTTTTTTTCTTGCAACACCAACACGTCATCAATTTTCCGCAGCCTATTCATTTCATTTGCGAATCTTTATAAAGCGAGGGGCGGCTGTCACCTTGACACGGGACAAATGAACGTGGCGTTAGTGTTGTTACTGGTAATACTTTTTTTTTAAATTTACATATTAAAAAAAAAAAGTATTTCTATATTAGTATAAGAGGTAACTGTATGGATATTAAGGATTGTCGACCTTCACCTGATGGTAAGTGATACGTCCGTCTATAAAGTGGAGCTAGTGAGGACACCAAATTCACGTCGCCTTGAGACATGTATTCCCATTACCGCAGTTATTTCACTAGCTACAGCACCCTTTAATCCGGAACACGGTAATGTTTGCACAGTACTGTCTGTCGGCTGCAATAGGCGCTGCGGCGGTACCTAGACGGTCTCCGGCAACAGAGACACTACCACCAGTGATAGCTAGAAGTCCTTCAAACCGGATCACATTACTGTATGTCGCTGCGGTGGCACCTAGACCTTTAAGTACTGAGGTGGTTTAAATAAGTAATAATTACTTAAGCACTTGTCATCTTTGTCGATGGAACTACCAACCATCAGCTCATCATCTACCATATCCTCCATCATGAGATGTAGTGTATCACCAAGCCAGCATCACCAGCTCCTGGTGCAGTTGATCACGATGTGAGTTGACGATGCTCTGGCTCCCACCGACCAGCATTGGGCCAGCGTGGTTGGATACGACCCAAGTCTTCCCCATATGATACCCTACTACTGCCTCTGGTGACTGGTGCAGGAGCAGTTTTTGTGAGAGTCCTATGTCCAGCAGTGGACGTCTGTCGGCCGATGGTGGCCAGACTGTATCCAATGGAGACACTACCAGTGACATGCTGGATAAGATGAAGGTTTGGACAACCGATGATGTTCATGATGGAGTATTTCAACCAGATAGTTACGTACCTCAATGTGGAGGCGCTTCACTAGTACAGGCGTGACCTCGACCGGCGGCAGGGGTCAGTTGATTGGGGGTGACCTTGTGTCCATATATATATATATATATATGTAATTATTCTCATATATTGCAGAGCCATTATCCTGACGAACAGCGACGAGATCAAGGAGTTGGAGCTGACGAAGCTGTTCAAGGATCAGGTCGTAGTTGAGAACGAGAAAAGGAAAGGGTGAGTGGTTTTCTTTCCAATAAACTAAATGAACAGTTAATCTACATATATATAGGTCAGTTAGGATATGCACACTACGGCGTGTAAAATGTAATGCGAATAAAAAAAAAAATTCGAAATTACAGGGAAGGTATTTGTAAATTCCTAAATAGCAGTGTTGCTACCCAACACTATCAAATTTCCATTTTTTAATAGTACCGCTTTAAAAAAAAATCTTTATTGGTTTCGGTGGGGAAATCTTTAAATACCCTGCTTTTGGAGGGGTCAGGGTTGCGTGAGATACTAACTAAAACCCCCCACAGTGGTCTGCGTCAGTGCATCCGGAGAGGCTCCGGGATCTGTTATAGAGCACCGGTGCTCCTCTATACTTTGTGGTCAGTACTTCTTTTGAGGAGGAGCCTAACTCTCGCAGGCACCATCGTCGAGCCGTACGCTGTCCCACGCACGTTCGCGTGTGAAGTGATAAGGGTCCCCACCCCCAATGCCCGTGAAACCCTTCGACCCTTTCAGTCGTCTTCTACGACAGTCAGGGCTTACCTTAGTCCTATTCTTACTAGCCTAAAACTACAGAGCTGAATACTAGAAAGCCTAGTCCTCGTCATAAAAGTACACGATTTAACAAACTGTGGGTACTTGATAATTTTTTTGGCAATTACAAAAAATTAAAAAAAAAAAATTTCATTCTATTCTCATTGTTTGGCATAACGACAACGTCACTGCACTATTATGTAAAAAAAAAAAAAAAACTTTCACATCATCACAGCGGGAAGAAGAAGAGGGATAAACAGAAATCGGAGTCGTCCGAGGAGTCGCAGAACAACGTCCACCACACCACTGACGACTCGGGCATTTGACATCACCGGATAAGGCGTGACAGCCCGCATAAGAACCGGATCAAGCACGAAGACAAGCATAAAGACAAGAAGAAGAGCAAGGGGAGGAAGTCGAGCAGCGAGAGTGAGTCGGACAGTTCGAGTTGAGCGACGACACTCGAATGCTCGGTTCAAAGTTAATCGTTCCACAGTGTTGCCACTGCGGCGATCCACCCGTTCCGTGGGTAAATTTAAAAAAAAAAAAACTCACGTCTCTGTACGTATTAACAATAATTTAATAAATACTATATAGATAATTATTTTTTAGGATTTTTAATAGGATATTCGTTCGCTTTAATCGAGTGCCTTCATCATCATCCCACAGGCGCCCACTGCTGGACATGGGCCTCTGTCAATGGTCTCCCACGTCTACCGCTCCTTCGCCACCCTCATCGTCAGGTACTAGTCATTTGTAGGGCTTCATATGAGGGTGAGGATTGGGCCATTCCCCACCACCCTGACCCAATGCGGATTGGTGGGAAGTGCCTTTTAGTATCAGAATAATACGTTTGCAGTCAAATATATTATATAGCATAAATTATCTGAGGGTACATTAATAAATTATTCAAATGGTGTATGGCTTAAAACTAAAAAAAAAAAAATCTATATCTATGGCAACACTATTAATAAATTATTTTTATTTAACACAGTAGTGAATGAAACAGTTGAGCCGTGGCCAAAACACCATGGCCTTCTAACACAAGTTTAAATACTAGGTCTATAAACCTGGTATAAAAATGTTAGTATATTCAATATCCGCCGTATAAATACTAGTAAGTATAACCTCATTTGAAGTACTATATCATTGAAACTAGTTCATTAAGAAGAGAAACGCGATCTTCGTCGGTATCACTCTATATAGAGTGGTCGTGGTCATCGCTTCCGGTGTCGGTGGTGAGCTTCACTCATTCCCGAGTGTCACTTTCCTCCTGCTATCATGTAGCGGTGGGGACAGTCAAGCTCACAGACCTACCTTCCTCCTGATACCCACAAACGGTAGCATCTCACAAGCACTAATTACTTGAGATTTTCGATTGCACCTAGTATGCATACTTAGTATAATACTCGGTTTCAAAACTGGGTCGCGTGAATACCTATTAAATTCAATGCGTGTAAATAAACACGCGGGAAGATATATCAAGCTCCGCGTTGCTGGCTGGAATAATAAATTTGCGTTGCCATGGCAACCGCATAAATATCGCATGAACATGTTCACAAAGGGTAAATAGAAACGACGATGGATGTATGGATTTAAAAAAAAAAAAAAATATTCTATAATAATCTGCAGATCGTTCCGCGTCGGATGCTCGTGTCGCAGTGTAAGTACTCTCACTCGTTTTCGAGTGATTCGCGAACGTACGGAACCCATTTTCGTTATATATAGATAAAATCTATCTTTTTTTCTAATTAATATATATAATCTGTTTTTTTCTCTAATTTCCAAAATAGTTTTTTTTTTTTAAATCAATACAAAATAAATTAATACTGGCTAGTCTAGAAGAAGCCTATCTCCAGCTCCGAGGAGTTCCTTATATTGTCTCAAGGCGACGAGCGCTATGTGGTGCAGTGTACACCACCATAGCGCCACGCTATGGTCATATCACTTACAATCAGGTGACCGTCCGGCTGGTGTGGGTAGAAAAAAATTTTTATTTACCCTCACCTTCGTTGATCCTTTATAGCTGGATGACCTTGAGACTTGGGCACATGACTGTCTATGCCAAAGTTTGTGAGTATATAGAACCAGCGACAATTTTTTTGCTTATGATTTGGGGGGGGTTCTTCGGAAGATACCCTGGGGGCAAGTCAGGGTGATGAGATCCCCACTAAAACCGGGCGATGGTCTTCATCAGTGCCTTCAGAGGCTCCGGTGCTCCTCTATACTTTATGGCCAGTACGTCTCTCGAGGACCCTGGCCCTCGTAGGCACCATCCCTGAGCCGTACGCCGCCCCACGCAAGTGCGCGTGATGAGTGATGAGGATCTCCAACCCCAAGACCTGCGAAACTTGTTGACCCTGGCCACCTTCTACGACAGTAAGGGCTTACCTTACTCCTATACTAGCCATAGACTACAGAACTGATACGTTTTATAAGTAGCAAATGAATTTTGTTTACATCAATGTTGCCATATACAATATAAAATTTTATTTGTAATAAAACAAACGTGTGCCTTATTCAGCCTCTATGTAATACAGATAAAATATAGATTTTTAATGATCGATTTTAAATTAGACGAAACGAAGTATTTTTAATACTTTTTAGTACAAAAATACTAGAGTATTTATCGAAGTATTCGATATTGTTGTTCGCATCAAGTATATTAATGTTGCCTATTAAAAATTACGAGTAAAGTTAATGTGTGTGTGTGTTTGTTTTTTTTTGTATGTAATTAAGCGACGAGACGAGTGGTAAGTGATACGCCCGTAACAACGTGGTGGTAATTAAGATGGTATTTACTGCATCACTGTGATCCGGTTTGAAGGACCTATAGCTATCACTGGTGGTAGTGTATCTGTTGCTACAGACCGTCTAGGTACCGCCGCAGCGCCTATTGCAGCCGACAGACAGTACTGTGCGGACATTGCTGTGATCCGGTTTGAAGGACGCTGCAGCTATTATTGGTGGTAGTGTCTCTGCTGCTACAGACCGTTCAGGTACCGCCGCAGCGCCTGTTGCAGCCGACAGACAGTACCGTGCGGACATTGCTGTGATCCGGTTTGAAGGGCGCTGTAGCTATTATTGGTGGTAGTGTCTCTGCTGCTACAGACCGTTCAGGTACCGCCGCAGCGCGTATTGCAGCCGACAGACAGTACTGTGCAGACATTGCTGTGATCGGTTTGAAGGGCCTTACTGGTGGTAGTGTCTCTGTTGCTGGAGACCGTCTAGGTACTGCCGCAGCGCGTATTGCAGCCGACAGACAGTACTGTGCAGACATTGCTGTGATCGGTTTGAAGGGCCTTACTGGTGGTAGTGTCTCTGCTGCTACAGACCGTCTGGGTACCGCCGCAGCGCCTGTGCAGCCGACGAACGGTACTGTGCGGACATTGCTGTGATCCGGTTTGAAGGGCGCTGTAGCTATTATTGGTGGTAGTGTCTCTGTTGCTACAGACCGTCTAGGTACCGCCGCAGCGCCTATTGCAGCCGACAGACAGTACTGTGCGGACATTGCTGTGATCCGGTTTGAAGGACGCTGTAGCTATTATTGGTGGTAGTGTCTCTGCTGCTACAGACCGTCTAGAGTACCGCCGCAGCGCCTGTTGCAGCCGACAGACAGTACTGTGCGGACATTGCTGTGATCCGGTTTGAAGGGCGCTGTAGCTATTATTGGTGGTAGTGTCTCTGTTGCTACAGACCGTCTAGGTACCGCCGCAGCGCCTGTTGCAGCCGACAGACAGTACTGTGTGGACATTGCTGTGATCCGGTTTGAAGGACGCTGTAGCTATTATTGGTGGTAGTGTCTCTGTTGCTACAGACCGTCTAGGTACCGCCGCAGCGCCTGTTGCAGCCGACAGACAGTACTGTGTGGACATTGCTGTGATCGGTTTGAAGGACCTATAGCTATCACTGGTGGTAGTGTCTCTGTTGCTACAGACCGTCTGGAGTACCGCCGCAGCGCGTATTGCAGCCGACAGACGGTACTGTGCGGACATTGTTGTGATCCGGTTTGAAGGGCGCTGTAGCTATTATTGGTGGTAGTGTCTCTGTTGCTACAGACCGTCTAGGTACTGCCGCAGCGCGTATTGCAGCCGACGAACGGTACTGTGCGGACGTGCTGTGATCCGGTATGAAGGGCGCTGTAGCTGTGTGGTGGTAGTGTCTCTGTTGCTACAGACCGTTCAGGTACCGCCGCAGCGCCTATTGCAGCCGACGAACGGTACTGTGCGGACATTGTTGTGATCCGGTTTGAAGGGCCTTACTGGTGGTAGTGTCTCTGTTGCTGGAGACCGTCTAGGTACCGCCGCAGCGCCTGTTGCAGCCGACGAACGGTACTGTGCGGACTTTGCTGTGATCCGGTTTGAAGGGCGCTGTAGCTATTGGTGGTAGTGTCTCTGTTGCTGCAGACCGTCTGGAGTACCGCCGCAGCGCCTATTGCAGCCGACGAACGGTACTGTGCGGACATTGCTGTGATCGGTTTGAAGGACCTATAGCTATCACTGGTGGTAGTGTCTCTGTTGCTGGAGACCGTCTAGGTACCGCCGCAGCGCCTATTGCAGCCGACAGACAGTACTGTGTGGACATTGCTGTGATCGGTTTGAAGGACGCTGCAGCTATTATTGGTAGTAGTGTCTCTGTTGCTACAAACCGTCTAGGTACCGCCGCAGCGCTCATTGCAGCCGACAGACAGTACCGTGCGGACATTGCTGTGATCCGGTTTGAAGGACGCTGTAGCTATTATTGGTGGTAGTATCTCTGTTGCTACAGACCGTCTAGGTACCGCCGCAGCGCCTATTGCAGCCGACAGACAGTACTGTGCGGACATTGCTGTGATCCGGTATGAAGGGCGCTGTAGCTATTATTGGTGGTAGTGTCTCTGTTGCTACAGACCGTCTAGGTACCGCCGCAGCGCCTATTGCAGCCGACAGACAGTACTGTGCGGACATTGCTGTGATCCGGTTTGAAGGGCGCTGTAGCTATTATTGGTGGTAGTGTCTCTGTTGCTACAGACCGTCTAGGTACCGCCGCAGCGCCTGTTGCAGCCGACAGACAGTACTGTGTGGACATTGCTGTGATCCGGTTTGAAGGACCTATAGCTATCACTGGTGGTAGTGTCTCCGTTGCCGACGAACACAATGTGGTGTTGTGTATAACATCCTTACTAGCGCCATTTACGGGCAGGCGTATCAGGTGAACGTACCTTTCATTTCGTCGCTTTGCATTAAAAAAAAAAAATAGAGTGCATTTATATGAATTTTGAAAGGTGTCCTAGCTGGTGTAATTGTTGAGGTAACCAGAATTACTACCTCATGTATGAAGAGTTACGAGACCAGTACGCTGCAGTGTAAACATCGTAACTATAGTAATTGTTGGGAGACGGTATCCTTGTCAGTAGGACGTCTCGCTCTTATATACAATATATAATATTACTATGACGTCAGCTAAGTCTCCAGGAACAATGGCTGCCGTACAGCTCCGAAGAAACTTAATATGTACATAAATAAATATAATAAAAACAATGGATACTCGTTTTATTTTTAATAATGTCTGTACGAATTGGCCAAGCGCGAGCTGGACTTAGTTTTATATGAAGATATATTATCACTTAGTATAACGCACACTATTGTAATAATGTAATAATAAATTGATTTCGTAGATTTCTAATAAAAATCATGATCAATAAAATCGATTATTATTTCCAAATTCCATACGGACTTTGACAGCCGCGCGCCGCGGCGCTTAGCTTTTTAATTTTCTAATGGCATCAATCGAAGAGGTTGCATTTAAAAAGTTTTTACTACGCCCATTTAATAAATATTATTAATTATACTTCAATTACATACAAAGGAAAAATTTAATATATATATTTTTTCGTTTATATTAATTAATACGTTTATATTAGCGTTTAAAAATGCTGTCAATGTTTTTTTTTTTTGTGCGGACAAACGTCAAACCTAATTTTAATTTTACATGAAAAATATAGTATTAAACTTCTTTGTCTATGGGACAATGTTAAAAAATTTTCTTTGGCTTAAAAGTCTTCTCATCAAGCCATAATTTTTTTTTAAATAATTAAAATTTTCTTTTTAATATTTATTATCAAAAAAAAAACGTTCAACTTTATATTGCATTTATTCGATGTGATTGGTTTTTCTCTACTTAAGAGTATAGATCCCCAGTCCCAATATTGGTATAGTGAACTGGGGTGTATATTATTAATACATTATCGAAGAAAGTCCCAAGAAGCTGTTTGAGGTGAACGGTCAGGTAGAACTTGATATTATTTGTTCATATCTGAACTATATTTTTGAATAATGGAGGCCTTTTCATCAATTGTCAATGTTTATTAAAGAATAAAAAATTTGCATAACATTTCCGTTTGCTGTGATTAATAAAAAATTTGATGCACAACAAACATTTATATTTTATTAGAAATAAACAATAATATAATAAATCAAGTTATTATAAGTTGGAACTTATTTACGAGGAATAAATAAAGATTATCTAAGGAGGACAGTTGTGTCTACTTTCTTGGCAGTTCAGCGCCATATTTGTAGTAGATGCTGCGCCAAAAGTAAGCCCGTTCCGGTGTCAGCTCGGACACGTACTGCGGCTCCAGGTCTATCGCGAGGTGGTGGGGGTACGGCAGCCATTCCCCGTTGCTCGGATCTGGAGTCGGTGATCTGTGAAGGATATGAATGAAGTCGAATGTTAAACAGGAACATTCTGATGATCATGATTTTTGATAAATTCACAATGATGAAACCTGGGAGTAAGGAGCTAAAATCTACTAGACTCTACCTTCATTGATGGCCCACATAATGTTCCCACTAGTGGGAGTTGTGATATCTAACAGAATCTATACCAGATAATATAATGAACCTTTAAATAAGGATCTTTGCTCAGCGCCATATTGCGATAATCATTGTAGATATATACAAATGTAACTAACTACAGAACCTTACTATGTTATAGTGAGGAATTTAAATCGTTATATAGTAAGACGAGGTAGCAGTGTATAGATATGAACCACAAAAGGCGAAGTACCATCTAGAAGTCAAAGAGAAGATATCCACTGTAACTGGGCTAATAAATCGTCAGGATTTACAATCATGGTCTGCAACCAAAGTCTTCTTTAAATAGCAAAGACCGTCAAACCAGACTATAATAATTATGCTGAGGTTTTGTTAGTAGTATATAAAATGTAGTACTCACCCGTATTTCGCGAAGTTGGTCCACAACGTGGTCATGAATGTGACCATCCTCGCGTCGTCTTCGTCCATCGGCAGCGGCAGGTGCTCCAGCTCGAATATGTAAAACAGTTCGTCCCTGTTCGCGGTGGCGTCAAGGCTGCTGTTGGTTAGGATTCTGCCCAAGTTCCTGTTACCCAAGTAATTGAAGATGTAGGAGTATACCGGTAATCCGGTGCTGTTGGTGTAGAGGTCAGAAAACAATGACATGGGTCCGACGTAGGAGAAGTCGCTGTTTAAGTTTATGATGCCACCGAGGAGAACTTCATCAGTCGTGGTGTTGACGAAGTAGGTACCTTTCAGTGTCTCGCGGAACTGTTTCCGGTCTTTCGAAGGCACCACCAGACTCTTCTGGTCCAAAGCTGAATAGTCCTCGTTCTTTATTCTGTCCATTTGGCCGCTGATCGTGTTGTAGTCGAGTATGCTGGTCAGACCTTCCACTGTGTTCAAGCCGATGATCATCGGCACCGGATTGATTACTCTTCCAGTCGCGAGGATGTCGAACGGTGTATCTAATAAAAATGGTTCCTCATCATCGAATACTTGCTCTTTGGATGGTAAGAAGAATGATTGGGCGTTCATCTGCTTGCCGATTGCTTCTTCCACTCTTGAGACATCAGCTTCTGAATACAATTCATAAAGATCGTAAGGGTCTTTTGTGTTTAGACCCATGGTCTTTCCAATTTTGATAGCAGTACCCAAGGGGTTGGTGTCGAAAGACTGGGGCGCGAAAGGTGTCCCACTTTCGGATATGACCTGGTGGAACAGGCCTTTAGTAGATTCAGACATTGTTAAGTAAATAGCTGCTAGACCTCCGCTACCTTCTCCGAAGACGGTGACTTTACCAGGGTTGCCGGAGAAGTTGGAAATGTTGTCCCTGATCCATCGTAGGGCTGCCCGGATGTCTTTCAAGCCGGCGTTACCGGGTGCTTCGCTGATGTCCAAGTTGAGGAACCCGTAAGCGTTTAGCCTGTAGTTGACAGTCACGACGATGACTCCATGACTGATCAGGTACTGAGGTCCGTAGAAAGTTGGTGATCCAGCGCCGACGCCGAAGCCGCCGCCGTGGAGGTACACCATGACGGGGAGGCTCGCGTTCTGGTGTTGTGACGGTACGAAGATGTTTAGGACTAGACAGTCCTCATTGTCGCTGGGTGAAGCCAGAATGTCTGGTGCGGGGAACTGCGGGCAGAACACATCCCGAACGTCGGCCTTGTATACGCTTGTGAAACTTGGTGGTTCTTCTGGAGCCTGGAGAGGAAGCAGACAGAAGTTTTTAGAATAAGATAGGATCCATTATTATCTCCAAAATTGTAAGACTCTTTGCTTGATTTTTTGTAAATAAATCCATCATCATAATCAGCCGTCAGACGCCCAATGCTGGACATGGGCCTCCTTCAAAGATCTCCATATCTATGAGTCCTTCGCTACCTTTATCCAGCAGCTTCCCACTTCCTTCACTAGCCAGCATGACCTCCGGTACTAAAGCAGTAAGAGCCGTCATTTGAGGATTCATATGGAGGGATTTGGGCCATTTCCCATCACGCTAGCCTAATAGGGGTTGGTGGGAGCCAGAGCCTGGTCTGTTGATTATCAGGCTGCACCACGAGCTGGTGAGGTTGACTTGGATCACTTACACCTTGTAAATAAATTAGGATGACATATTGTTTATAAAAAACATTTCCATTCCATGTGGTGCAGTGTATACCATCCTAACTAGCGATACATTATGGACGGGCGTATCACTTACCATCAGGTGAACCTCCAGTGAACATTTTCAACCTGTGTCCATGTATACGCTATCAGCTCTTGTCAGTCAGAGGAACTTTGTCCAGCTCCTAAGTAGCGCGTCACTGTTACAGCGACGCGTCACTTACTATCAGGTGAAGATCGGTCATCACATTCAAGAGTAGAGCCTGAAGAGTACGAAGATCAGTTCCGAACCTGGTCAATAAGACCATATAAGAATCGTACCCCGTCGAAATGAAATATAAACGACGGGACGAAGACGTTTACTTGAAAGCGAGTGATGTACTCCAAAGTGGTGCTGGAATGATGTGGTGATAGTGACGATGGTATACACTTCACCACATTATTATTACTGCAGTAACTTCAGTCCTTCGAACTGGAACACGGTGATGTTTGCACACTACTGTTTGTCGCTGCAGTGGTATGAATGATCACCAGCTTACTTACCATCAGTAAGCTGCAGGAAATGGCGGGGAGACGTAGACGTGGCCACTCACCTTAAACTTGACCGGCACGGCGTATCTGATGCCAAGGAATTCGTAACACAGTCCATCGTCAGATAAAGCCCCCTCCACGGTGCCCTGCTTAGTCTCCACCAGCAGGAGCTCCTCCTCAGCGAGGACCATAGACAACAGCCCAACGAAGACTAGACCCTGTGACCTCAGCATCACGCTCTGGTACTCCTATTGGCATATCAGCAATACGTTGATCATTTTTATATACTGTACTGATGTGTTGGGAAATTCGGAAACTTCACCACTATCACCATCATACCATCGATAAGATGTACTAGAAACTGTTGATGGGTTTCGTCTTCATTTATAATCATCACATTATTTATAACCATAACCCTGACTCCACGTCTAATATGACTCATAATCGTCGTTCCTGGGGTGTGAGGGGTCCAGCACAAGCCACTTGTCCGAAGCCAATCTCACATGGTCGTGAAGCCTGCTAATGAAGAAATGAAGCTCTGGCTCCCATGAACCTCAAATGCGCCAGTGTGGTGAAACGGCCCAAACCCTCCCCCCCATATGGACCCCTACAAACAATGCCTCCCAGTGTCCGATGGTATCAGCGGCCATGTGACTGCTGGTATGGAGATCTATGAGTAAGGCCTATCTCCATGATGGTTTCCTGGTGAACAGCTGTATTAGACAAACGTACATTTTTTTTTTTTTATAGTAATATGACGTGCCGATAACAATGTAACACGTTAACAAAGTATACGTGATATAACACGTATTGCATCAAGGTCTAGATTATCATTATCACGATTATAGAGGCACTGAGCTGGTAGCTCGCTTTCATGAGCGCATTCATCATCATCATCGCTTCATCTGTACTTGCTGGATCCTCATATTGGAAATAAGAGATGGAGTGTCTTGGAGAAGCACTTTAAACCATATTACGTTATTGTCACTCAATATTACGTGATATTATTGAAATCATAGACCTCCAAAGATTGCAATATGAATCGCGTAAGAGTTCATATGGAAGGATTTGGGCTATTTGGTACAGAAGTCGGAGTCAGAGCAGGATGCACCACGGGCTGGAGATGTTGGCTTGGATCCCGTGAGCTGGACCCGTTACACCCTGATAAGTAGAGTCCGTATCTCCACAGTTGAATAGTGTTGGGGTTGAGAGCTGCTAATTGTCACCCTTCTTCCCGTTAAACGTGTTTGGTGGTTAGACCAAGATGGCTAGACATCCTTATTCCCCCAAAAATCTCCTCATAAATTGATACTGCGTCATCCAGTAACTTCCCGTGACCTTAAAGTCCGCTGGACATCAAGGGCGGTCCTTTGGAGGGGTTCATATAGGGGGCAAAAGGTAAAGTATGTGTGGAAAATGGATGATATCCGAATACTCAATACTGTGAAACTACATACTGGTGGTATACCGCAGCGCCTATAGCAGCCGACAAATAGTACTGTGTAGACGTTACTGTGTTCCGGTTTGAGCGGCGCTACAGCTAGTGACATTGCTGGGGTAACGGCACTCACCATGTTATATCTCAGGCGCAATGTAGTGCAGTGTATACCATTCTAATTAGCGCTGCGTTTTGAGTGGCGTACACTTACCATCAGGTGAACGTCCAGCTCGTCTCACACATTACCTTTACTTGTTATTTTTTAATAGACAACATTAAAATACTCGATGCGATCAACAATATCGAATACTTCGATAAATACTCTAGTATATTTGTACTAAAAAGTATTAAAAATGCTTCATTTCTTCTAATTTAAAATCGATTATTAAAGTCTATATTTGATCTGTATTACATAGAGGCTGAATAAGGTATACGTGTGTTTTCTTGTATATGATAAAACTAAATTGATTTCAGCGCCATCTATCTGTTTACAAAGGCACTGCTTCGAATTTTCTGTTTAATTTTCACTTGTTTTCGTTTATTAACATTTAAAAAAATGTGTTAGAAATCTTTCACTGCTAACGGTTGGCGCTAGATTAGATTGTACTGTCGCCAAAAAAATATATACTCACTTCCAGAAGTATCACAATCAGACTTCATATCGAGAATATATCTTTTTATATATACAATCAAGCGACTGATGGTAAGTGACACGCCCGTCCATAACATCGTGGCGCTAATTAGGATGATATATACTGCACCACATTGCGCTCGTCGCCTTAGATGTAAGATATTGAATCTTGTAACCCCAGTAATTACACTAGTTACAGCGCTCTTCGAACTGGAACACAGTAATATTTGTACAGTACGGTTTACCGGCAGAAGTAGGCGCTGCGGTGATACTATATTTATCTAGCACCAGTAATAAAATATATTTTTTATTTATAGAACATACTAACTAAAACATGAGGTGTAAGGGGTCTCGAACAACAACTCACAAGACCCAAGCCATCCTCACCAGCTCGTGGTGCACCATGATAATCAACAAACGAGGCACTGGCTTCCACCATATGAACCCTTACTAAAGAAGGCCGCTAATGCTCGGCGGTACTGGAGGCCATGGTGACTGTGGACCTATCGATGTGGAGATCTATGATGGAGGCCTGTGTCCAGCTGTGGGCGTCTGTGCTGCTGATGATGTTGAATCAAATTAGTAGTTTCACTGTTGTTATATCTACCGCTTGACCGATACATTCTTCTAGACACAAGGATCTATCGTAAGTAAAACTAAGCTCAGTTTAGTTAATACAAGTGAAGAGCTGGAGACAGCGAAAAAAAATACGTAAATCTTTATAGATAATAATAAGTAAAAAAAAATTAGCTTCACTGTGGAGGAAGAGAGCAGTATTCCGGAGTGGTAGATCTTGGTGAATTGAATCGGTTGGGATCAGTTAGAACGTCTCCATTCCAGCAATAGTGGGGGTGATGCTGGGAGAACACATTGAATGGAGGGCAGTAGCATCCCTTGACGAAAGTGTTAAGGTACAAGAGGCTGCCGAGCGGATGGAGGATCAGATTCGGAGACGCGGCGTCACGGCGCATTGGTCAATGGTGTTCTCTTACCTTAATGGGACCTTTGAGGGCTTTGTTCACGGTCAGGAATGAGGTCCTCATCGCCTTCTAAACGACATTGAACAGAAAAAGAGCTGGACGCGTCTCCGGCCATGAAAGTAGCACTTACGAGGCTATCAGGGTCTGCGTAAAGTAGACCTCTCCAAACGCTGATGACTACCGAGGTGGATTTAGTGGGTAAAAATTTCCACATAACTCTGACTTACCCCACAGAAGACAGAGTATTTTTCCCACCCCGAAACCAACAAAAAGTGAAGAGCTGAACATGTAGATCAGCCTTCACCATATTATTTTTATAATTTATTAATAGTGTTAATAATCTGATAGTTGAGAAAGCTCTCATTAAACAGTGAAACGTCCGTTACTATGAAAATAGTTAAATGCTTGATTTTAAAATATCCGTGTCTCCAAAGTGGGTCAATTATCAAATCGGTCACGAGCGCTGGGGTCGACACTTATCTATTTTTACCCCTAAACGAGGGCGATACTTATATTATATCAATAATAAAAAATATTAACTATATTAAGTATAACAAAGCTTTATTTATAAATTTTTAATTAACAATAAATACAATTGAAACTTGAAAACGACTCCACAGCCTCACTGACCATGACTCTTACTGTACCTAGTATCAGTATTTATGTAATAGGTTTAAAAAAATACTATAAAGTATCTATTACTAGCCAAATTAAACATGAAATGTTTTGTTATAATCAGTTATAGGAAATTATCAGTAAGGAGTCAAGATCCTCAGAATCTAAGGAATCGAATTAGTTTACTAGAAAGAGATGATCACGTAAAGAGTAAAACCAACTGTCATCATCAGTTGAGAGCCGTCCACTGTTGGGCATGGGTTTCCTTCTGAGTTCCCAACATCAATCGGTCCTGCGCTGACAGTACCCAATGGCTTCTCGCGACCTTCAGTTGCTTATGGTTCGTATGGGGAGGGGTATTATTTCTTACCAGGCTGAACCAATGGGGAGGTGTTGGTAGATAGGGCCTAGTTCGTTGAATCGAAGAGTCCATCACGAGCGGATGAGGGTGATTTGGGTCTCGCGACTTGTTGTGCGGGACTCCTTAAACCCCTTACAAACCACTTGTACAAAGCAAATATGTGGTTACAGAACATTCATTGATTTCATCTGTTTTTAAAGAAGTATTATGTAAATGGAACCTGTTCCGTTCCGTCTGTCCAGCAAAGAGTATCAGCTTAGTAAGAAGTATCTAATATATAGCATATAAATACTTCTACAAAGAATTTTGTGTATATAAAGTTGCCAATTTTAAGTGGCAATGGGCAAGTTACATCGCTCGAAGGAGTTACAGACGATGGAGCACCAAGGTAGTGACGACCCCGTACAGGAAAGACGCAGTATTGGAAGATCCTCTCATCTCTATATGATCTGGTCAAAGTCGCAGGAAGCAGCTGGATGCGTACAGGGTAGATCAATGTGGAGATCTTTAGAGGAGGCTTATATCCAGCAGTGGACGTCTGTCGATTGATGATGATATAAAATTGTATTATAATTTATAGTATTATTAAATACTTGAAAGTTTATTTGGTTGGGGACCTAGTGCGCGTACCTGTGAAGAAAATACCTAGTATTGAAACCTGGTCGCGTAGATACGTTCGCGCTCAGTCCAACTCGAACACCTTTTGACGTTTGTCAAAATTTTCGTTACAGTCGACGAAATAATATTTTGTTTATTTGTATCCGCCATTTATAACCAAATAACGGAGTCAATAACATAAACGCGAGTGATTTATGAATACTGTATAATATTATTGGATCGCATGAGATCTCTTCGACTCTGCTTACGTGTTGGCCGTCTGGCGAGTTCAAAGGCTGCCGAGTTATGAATAAGAAACCGAGAACCGGTCCGAGGATACGCATAACAAGACCCGCTATACGGAAGAAGCTGGACGAAGCCGCCGATGGGAAGGGCGACGAGCGCAACCTGATATACACCTGTCAGTACTGCAGGGTGAAATTCACACAGAACAGACACTTCTTCCGCCATATGACGTCGAATCATCAAGCGCAGCAGAAAGAGGCCACCTTCGAATGTGACGAGTGCCAGATAGTGTTCACCAGGAAGAGCATCCTCGACATACACTGTCGGAAGCGGCACCAGGTGAAGAGCAAGTCGCGGTGCGACTCCTGCGCCATAACGTTCAAATCCCGCTACTGCCTCCGGCGGCACATGAAGCTCAAGCAGGTAATGACTGAAAACTCGTGTGTGAAGTGTCAGAAAAAGTTTACCGACAAGGAGCTGCTGACCAAACACGTGGAAAGCAAGCATACATTTAAGAATGTGATATTTCAGTGCGACCATTGCTCGATCAAGTTCAAAGCTAAAAAATCACTACAGACTCACATCACTCGGATGCACAAGAGGTTATGAGCAGTTCGGTAGCTGTAGCGTAATATATCACTTGTTACCATACATTTTGATATGCGGAATAAATTAAAAAAAAAAGTTATATAATTTATGTAAAATAATAAAATTATTAACTACTGTCACACAGTATTAAGTATCTAGTATATAAGTTAGAAAGTAAATTATTTCTAATTAATTATAATTAATTTCTGTCAATTAACTAGATTATGAGTCAAGCGGAACATTCACCTGAAGGTGTGATACATCTGCTTGTAACAATGTACTAGTTAGGATATTTATACTGCACCACAGTGTGTTCATCAACATATAAGCACCATTCAAACTGAATCATAGTAATGTTTACACTATTTTTTTTTTTTTTTTAATTATGTCATAAATTTTTCTCTATACCATTTCTTCATATATCTTAAAAAGATATGTTCTTTATTTATTTATTATACTTAAATATTAACTGTTAATCATTTTAAAGTTCATAATCACACAGATAAATAATCAAAATATTGCATATGGCAACAATTTTAATAATTATTTAAAAAAAAAAAACAACCTTTATGTAAACATTGGTTTTAAAGTCATGATCTGTACGTACATAGTATTTTTGAAGTATTGATAAGTGTAACAGCAATAAGTTCCGAATACTAGGTTATTAGGCATAGTAAATAAAACTGTTATCGGAGGGGATTAATGAGTTGATATATAAATTATTTTTATGTATACTTTAAATTTTCCGATGATGGTAATCGAGCGTCCTGGTCAGTGGAGTCCCATATTAAGGGATTCAGGTAATGGATACAATTAGGATGGTAGGGTTTCCTCGTATATGTTCAGCGAGCATCTTCATCTGTGACAGCGGTGTTGTTCCAACTGGTATGAGAACCCGCTGCATTCCAGCCTCGAGCATCACCATCCTCTATGCAAACTGAAGTTTGTGTAGTTAATTTTTTTTTTTAAATAAACTTTCATAGACAACAACAGTGTTGCTATATATATAGTATGAATAAATAAAATATTTTAGTTCATGAAATGTAAACTTAAAAAAGTTAATTAAGTTATAACTTAACTAAATCGGTTGTATTATAGATTTAATTAAAAAAAAAAAATCACTAATTTTTAATGTTGTTATTATTAAAAAAAAAAAAATCCAGTGATGCAAATGTCAAATGTATGGTAACATTTGTTTGTACATTAAGGTCATATAAATCTATTGCATGTGATAAAAACTTAAAATAATCTATATAAAAATTAAATCATAATTAATTACTATTTGAAAGGTAAAACAGATTTTTTACTCCCACTAGTGGGCAGCGGACATTTTTAAAACTATACAAAATGAATTCTCCATACAAATGTACAAAGTATATGTGAAATAGTAAAAGGTATACTTTAACATATAAAATTATAATTAAAAATAGTTTTTATGCAAAAAGGATATATATGACCTTCATGCACAGATAATATAGCAATTTTTTTTTTTTTTTTTTGTATCTGTATCCGCAAATATCTTGGACACTTGTACATAAATAGTATTATCATATCCGAAAGACCTCACTAGCGGACCATTGACTACATTGTTTCAATAAACCGCCAATTTAGTAGTCCCACTGCTGGGACTGGGAGATTTAACTTATAAAGATATCTAAGAGAATACTTTATTTAAATGAATAAATAGCCCACTGCTGGGACTAGGGTTTACTCTCAGATTCAGGATTATATTACTGAAGGATGCTCTGTGAGTTAATCAATAGCCCACTAATTATACCCACTGCTGGGACTAGGGTTTACTCTCAGATCCAGGATTATATTACTAAAGGATGCTCTGTGAGTTAATCAGTAGCCCACTAATTATCCCCACTACTGGGACTGGGGTTTACTTTCAGATTAGGGATTATATTACTGGAGGATGCTCTGTGAGTTAATCAATAGCCCACTAATTATCTCCACTGCTGGGACTAGGATTTACTCGCAGAGATTCAGGATTAAATTACTGGAGGATGCTCTGTGAGTTAATCAATAGCCCACTAATTATCTCCACTGCTGGGACTAGGATTTACTCGCAGAGATTCAGGATTATATTACTGGAGGATGCTCTGTGAGATAATCAATAGCCCACTAATTATCTCCACTGCTGGGACTAGGATTTACTCGCAGAGATTCAGGATTATATTACTGGAGGATGCTCTGTGAGATAATCAATAGCCCACTAATTATACCCACTGCTGGGACTAGGGTTTACTCTTAGAGAGATTCAGGATTATATTACTGGAGGATGCTCTGTGAGATAATCAATAGCCCACTAATTATACCCACTGCTGGGACTAGGGTTTACTCTTAGAGAGATTCAGGATTATATTACTGGAGGATGCTCTGTGAGATAATCAATAGCCCACTAATTATCCCCACTGTTGGGACTAGTCCCAGCTATGGATTAAGATGAATAGACTATGGCTGTCTCATAAATACTCAAGATTATACCCGGAGGGAACTGTATTGAAATGAATGAATTCCCACTTAGCAATCCCACTGCTGGGACACTGAGCCTTCCCTCAGAGACTCAAGAAACTGGAGTAGTTTGTGATTATGTGATACAGCTTGTTCTGTTCCCACTGCTGCATCCGCCTGACCAAGAGCAGGTTGGTGAAGGTCACATCTTGGAACCTCATCCTCATGATGGGTTCCATCAGATCGAACTTGATCCTTGAATAGGTTTTTTTTTTTTTTTTAACAACCCAACAGGACATTCACCCGGTAGTGAGTGATACGCCTGTCTAACTGTCATATTGAGACATAAGATGTCGAGTCTCATTACCCCCAGTAATTATATTAGCTACAACGCCCTTCAAACCGGATCACGTTAATTTTAGCACAGTAGTCTATCGGCTGCAATAGGCGCTGGGGTAGTAACTAAACGATCTGCAGCAACAGACACGACCACCAGTGATAGCTATAGGTCCTTCAAACCGGATCACGGTAATGTCAGCACAGTACTGTCTGTCGGCTGCAATAGGCGCTGCGGTAGTACCTACACAGTATCCAGCAACAGAGAGACTACCACCAGTAGTGGCTACAGCGCCCTTCAAACCGGATCACGGTAATTTTAGCACAGTACTCTCTGTCGGCTGCAATAGGCGCTGCGGTAGTACCTACACGGTATCCAGCAACAGAGACTACCACCAGTAGTGGCTACAGCGCCCTTCAAACCGGATCACGGTAATTTTAGCACAGTACTCTCTGTCGGCTGCAATAGGCGCTGCGGTAGTACCTACACAGTATCCAGCAACAGAGAGACTACCACCAGTAGTGGCTACAGCGCCCTTCAAACCGGATCACGGTAATTTTAGCACAGTACTCTCTGTCGGCTGCAATAGGCGCTGCGGTAGTACCTACACAGTATCCAGCAACAGAGAGACTACCACCAGGAGTGGCTACAGCGCCCTTCAAACCGGATCACGGTAATTTTAGCACAGTACTCTCTGTCGGCTGCAATAGGCGCTGCGGTAGTACCTACACGGTATCCAGCAACAGAGACTACCACCGGTAGTGGCTACAGCGCCCTTCAAACCGATCACGGTAATTTTAGCACAGTACTCTCTGTCGGCTGCAATAGGCGCTGCGGTAGTACCTACACAGTATCCAGCAACAGAGACTACCACCGGTAGTGGCTACAGCGCCCTTCAAACCGATCACGGTAATTTTAGCACAGTACTCTCTGTCGGCTGCAATAGGCGCTGCGGTAGTACCTACACGGTATCCAGCAACAGAGACTACCACCAGTAGTGGCTACAGCGCCCTTCAAACCGGATCACGGTAATGTCAGCACAGTACTGTCTGTCGGCTGCAATAGGCGCTGCGGTAGTACCTACACAGTATCCAGCAACAGAGAGACTACCACCAGTAGTGGCTACAGCGCCCTTCAAACCGGATCACGGTAATTTTAGCACAGTACTCTCTGTCGGCTGCAATAGGCGCTGCGGTAGTACCTACACAGTATCCAGCAACAGAGAGACTACCACCTGTAGTGGCTACAGCGCCCTTCAAACCGGATCACGGTAATTTTAGCACAGTACTGTATGTCGGCTGTAATATACACTGCGTCGGTACTTATGCGGTCATTGATAACCAACAGCTCTGCTAGTATCCTCTATCTAATATCCTACCTTGTCCCCCCCATCACTTAATATTGCGTGTCCAGCGCCAGCACAGCCGCAGAGCGCGGGATATTTACCGGCGGCCGTCACAATTGTTTATACCTCGGATTGTTAACTCATTGTAAGTAGATAAAAGAAAAAAAAACAAGCAGGAGATTAATTATCTGTGGTGTTGCTAATAAAAAAATTAAATTTTTTATTTTTTCTAATATTTTTTTTTTAATAATACCGCTGCGGTAACCTAACCTCACTCGCTCGAAGCTGCGGAAGCGTCCTTCCGACGGGTTCCCGCCTTGTGGCGGAGGGGCTTAGTAACCGTGGGGCCCAACACGGTGAAGCTGAGCGGAACCCACCCGATCGGCTCGAGGCGAGGGGCCGGCCGAAGCGGCCGCTCTGGGCTCGAGTTGGGATAACTGGAGTTCACCGGAGCGGCCGCGGGCGGCATTATACTGCCTCCTGCGGCCGAGGTGGGGTTGCGGAGGAAGAGGAGTGTCGGTATTACGATGCGCCGCTCTCCCTATCCTCCGCGGCCGCTGACGGGTAGCGGCGGGCCCAACATCTGTCCGCCGCGGGGAGCCCGGAGAGGATATCTCCCGGAACTCCCGTGGCCTCTGGACGACAGGTTCGGAGGAATCCGTCGTCCACACAATGGAGGCCGAGGTGGGGGCGCGCAGCATGTTCCGGCGCGCCCTGCAGTGGGGGTTTATCCCTCCCTACCGAGGTGGGGCTGCGAAAGCGGCCAGCGCCGGTGACGGTCATGTGTAGGCATTTGCCACAGGTAATTAAAAAAAAAAAACTTCGCTCGGGGTGCATCATGTTAAGAGACGAGGCACTGACCACCCACTGGGCCAGCGTGGTCAGCTGACGCTATTATCTATGGACTCTAGAACTTGGCGAAGACCTACGTCCAGCAGTGGACTCAGCTGATGATGACAGCTAATGCAAACTATAATAAACAAAAGTACGAACTTTTGGCATTTTTTTTTTTTAATTTATACCATAACGTGGTAAATAAAGATACGGCCCGCCTGATGGTAAGCAAATACCGTAGCGTCTGGAGGCCTGTAATAGCACAGGCACCGCGCCCATCGCCGACCCTGAAATTTGACTGGTGGTAGTGTCTTGCCGGAAACCGTCTAGGTACCGCCGCAGCCGATAAACAGTGTTCCGGTTTGAAAGGCGCTGTAGTAAATAAAATTATTAATATGATAGATGAGAGTAATGAGTTGACATCTTGTCTCAAGCGTCGAGCGCAATGCGGTGCAGTGCATACCATCCTAACTAGCGCTACCGATAGGCGTATCACTTACCATCAGGCGAACGTTCCGCTTGTCTCTTCACTTCATTGTAAAAAAAAAAAAAAAAATATTTATTTTTTATATATTATAGGGTAGTAGTATATTGGGCAACGATCGAGGAGACAAGGGTCCACGCTCTCATTTTTTTTTTTCTATGGTTTGACGGACGGTGACCTGATGGTAAGTGATATGTACTAATAACAATGTGGCCTTGGTCAATATATATATTAAAAAAAAAAAAAAGTCTGCAAATATAATTCCCAGCGGTACCTAAAGTAGGTTGGAGCCTGTCTCATGGCCCAACATGATCACGACCGCTCCGCTTGGAGTGTGACGACGAAGTGTCGTAAAGACTATCGTATATAATTTTTTTTTTTATACAATTGCGAAGAGACAAAGGAACATTCACCGCCAGCCCATAACATGGCGATTGGTGATATAAACAGCACCATGCGCTTGTCACTATACATATGTTAAATCTCGTCGCTAACAATTTCACTAGCTACAGCGCCTTTCAAACCGGATCAATGATTGACCACTGTCTCTGCAGTGGTCTTCGGCAAGTGACACTACCATCAGTGTATCTATATGTAAAAGTGAAGTAACCGCAGAACTACCTGATGATGGAATTGCTGCAAGGGTCGACAGACTGATGAGAGGTCCACCTGGCTCCATCATTCATGACACGGTAGCCTATCACCATGACCTTTGAACCTTGTAAATATACATGGAGCTGGTGAAGGCTTATGAGAACTGATGGATGCTGGCGCTCATGGGAAGTTTCTCTCATCTTCACATTCACTATTACTCACGGTGAAGTCATATAATGCTGTGGTATGAATACCATACAATGCTATTAACACCTTGGTTCTTTTTTTTTAATTTTGAAACAAAAGGCAAAGGTAACTAGAACATTCATTCTATAAATATAAATAACAATATTGTTTAAAAGTAAAACTTTAATTACACAAATTAGTTTTTGTTTTTTTATAAAAAAAAACAATTGTGTTAAAAAGAAATTAAATAAATTTCAATGAAAGCGATTAAAAAGTATCAATGTTATGTATAGAGTCGGCATTGCTTTGCACATGGTAGTCCACCACCATGGTTTTGGTGCTTAAAAATCTCACAACCCTGATTGTCTCTCAACAATCTCGATATTTAAATACTGAATAATAAAAAAAATATACACCGACCCCCGCAGGACATCAGAGGATCCAAGCAAACCTCATCTACTAATCGACAAGACAGGCGCTGGCTCCCACCAACCCGCACTAGACCAGCATGGCGGGTAAAGGTCTGAATCAACTATATGAATCCCTATCCTTATCAATGTGGGAGTCTTCGGGCAACTCCACATCCAGCTGCGGATGACTATCAGCCGATGCTGATACCGATCCAACAAGACTGAAATTACATGAACAATTTCTCTTATAAAATCACAATTCTTAAAAGAATATCATTTAATGTTTAACATTGTACATAGGTTCGTTTTAATAATATACTAAGTATTAATAACAAGTATTTATTGGCAGTATTACCCACCGACGGAGTATCAAAAACTCCCAGCTAGTTCTGTACTATCTGTAAAAAATATTGTACCTCTTTATCATAGAAGCAATGTAGCTTCGGCTAAAGTGTACCTTATTACAGTCAACGGACTCGACCACTGAGATCTCCGTCTAGACCTCGCTAATCAAAATATTGCTTGCATTTAACAGGTTCCCAAGATCTTCGTCTTCGGACTAACAGACATACAAAATATAGATCCATTATACTCCGGCTGTCATGTCCGCTGGGAACCGCCACTTATTGAGAGCATACACATATATCACTGTCATAGCCAACATTATAACCCCAGTCTATACAATGTGGAGGTGGAATCGGAACCCGGGTAATCACATTACAATCAACTTATCTATTCCGACATGAAAGATAAACTTACTCCATCTCTATACATTTCCAATTTATATACATCAGACTAATACAACCTGAATACCTGTTATGAGGAAAAAAAGGATCCTCAGGGTCTAAGGCAAGCAGCTCTACGCTGCCCTAACAAGGAAGTTAACTAACAGCGCTTACATAACAACTTAACTTACATTAGTAATTAAGTTATAACTAAACCACTACATGTTAATTGAACATACAACTGCGGAGAGGTGATTAATATAAAAAGAAACATTTACCATAATAATACATTAAGAAATAAACAAAGCAAACTACTTTAAGATATTCTATGTAACTAGAAGACAAAAGAAAATGGCTGTCAGCGTAACAAATATTCATTAATGAGATTATTATATCGATCCTATGAAATAAATGTCATATTAACTAAAAACTTACAATTCTATTATATCTATATGATAATATCAGAGGACCTGACCAGTTTGCCGTTCAGATAACCCATTTTATGCTTCTCTCTAACATGCCTCACAACATGATCTTTCCTTTTATACAGCTGCGGACACAACGGGCACGCTATGGACTGCTTCAAATGTTGAGACTTCACATGCCTCACCATGTGGTCCCTCCTTTTGAACGTCGTCTTGCAATGGACGCACGTGTGCCTCTCGGTGAGCATATGCGTCACTTTGTGATTCTCGAAGCTCGTTAGGTTGTTGCATACGAAAGCGCAGTCCGGACAACGGAACACGATTGCCTCGGACGCGTGCCTCGACCTGATGTGTTTCAGCAGCATGTCCTGCCTCTTGCAATCTTTGTCGCATACGGAACATTTGAAATATTTTTCCGTTTCATGAAGACTTAGTATGTGCCGCTTGAGGTGATCCTGACGTCGGAAGACGGTTTGACAGAATTGACATACTAAATTTTTTTTGTACCCGTGCATTTCTACGTTGTGGTGCTCGTACTCGATTTTGTCGTCGAAATTCAGATTGCAGTGCGGGCAGTAGCAGCTGAAGGCCATGTGTTGTTGTCCTCGCTGCTCTGAATTCTCCACGCCGGGTGTGTCTACGAGGTGGTTCAGCACGTACTTCGTGCCGCCGCTGTTGTAAGCGTCCGACTGGTAGTTCACTTTAACGTTGTCCACCATTGTTGCGACCTTTAATCGTACTCGATAAATAAAAAGTTATGTTTGTTATTGTTTTCTTATTGTACAACTGTAGTTTAATATTTCTATGAATGACATTACCACAGACAATGCAACAACAAAAAAGATACTATCCACAGATTATGCAAAAATAATTTGTGTCGCTGTAAGATAAAGCCTATTGAAAAGATATAAATAAATTTAATCCATCATATGAGATTATTACTGTGATATTTAGTTTGTGGTGTTTAATTGTTTTACTCTAATATAAAACTAATGACGAATTCATACTCCTTGATGAAAACATCGGTATGACGATGAATTTACTCGGGTTACAAAATTATAAACCATATCAATCATAAAATATTATTAGTAAAAACAATAATAACCTGCTTTAGAGCTGAAAAGTTCTGTAATAATTTTTTTTTGTCAATTACTACTTATCAAAATCGAGAATATATAAATAAAACTAATTCTGATTCATCGAAGAATGTTCTTCTCAAAGATTTCCCATAAGTTAAAAAAGTTGCAAACTTAAGTAAGAGTAATTAATGTTGATTATCTACTAAAGCTTTTGTAATAATAGTACTTAAAACAGTTATTAGTCGAACCTGATGTCTAGTTGTCTTAGTCTGTGGATTATTATCACTGTCGTACGAGTGCGCAAACGATTCTTCGATAGTGACTGTACACGTCTTGATCTAGTGATATAGTAAATATATATATATAGGTTTACTAACTTGATGATGGCTATCACTAATTCTATTGTAATAATAGTGTAATCACTAAATGTGCCTTTTCTTTGTGAACCATTTTGATTTGCTATGGATTATAAGCACACATGGAAAATTAAATATATTAATAAATATTTTCATCATCAGCCAATAGTTGTCCACTGTTGGTCATAGGTTCTGTTGCTCTCCCAAATATTCTATGGTTTCATATGTAGGGATTTGGGCTATGTCTCACCACGCTTGCTCATAGCGGGTTTGTGGGAGCCAGTACCTCGTTTGTTGATTAGCTGGTTTCACCACGAGCAGGTCATGTTGGCTTGGGTCTCGTGAACTCACTTTAATGGTGTTAAAACAGATCGCTGGCTGGGGTGGCCGACGTCGTCCGGCCGGTCAAAACCGCGGATCTGCGGGTGACCGAGCTGGACGACTCGGCCACCAAAGAGACGGTCGAGGCTGCGGTCGTCGCGGCAACGGGCTGCCCAGCCGGGCAGGTGAAGGCCCTGTCCGTAAGGGACGGGCCCGGGGATGGGCACCACCATCGTAACGTGTCCGGTCGCCGCCGCGAAGCTGCTGGCGGAGAAGGGCCGCGTCCTGGTCGGGTGGACCTCGGCCAGGATCGTGGCTCTGGAGCAGCGCCCCTTGCGCTGCTTCAACTGCATGGCGATCGGGCACACCTCCTCTACGTGCCCATCCCCCAAATGTCGGAGGGATCTGTGCTTCCGATGCGGGAAGGTGGGTCACAGGGCCGGCGAGTGCCAGTCGGAGTTCCGATGCTCCGTCTGCGCCGACTCTGGTCGGAAGTCCAACCATTTGATGGGGAGAACTTGTCTCCCCCCCAGGGTCAAGGGAAAGGCTGCGGCCGGGACACCTTCCCGCGTCGCGGAGAAAAATAGTGCGCCTGCAGGAGGTGAGAACATGGTCATCAATTAGTTGATGGCCCACATCTCACTCCTGCAGGCGAATCTACCACTCCGCCAGCGCTCAGGACTTGTTCCTGCAGTCGTTGGCGGAGTGGGGATGCCACATTGGCGTGGCATCAGAGCCGTACAGGATTCCCGCCCAATCATCCTGGGTCGGGGACCTGGACGGCACGGTGGCGGTGCTGGCGAGAGCGGGCGCCTGCCCCCTCTTCAAGTCACTAGAGAGGGGCACGGCTACGCGGCGGCAGGTTGGGGAGGTACGCTGTCATCGGGTGTACTTCTCCCCAACCGATCCCTGGCAGAGTTCGAGGTGTTTCTCGACTCTGTCAGGGCCGCCGCGGGCAGGTTGTCACCGAGGGAGATCTTGGTCCTCGGCGACTTCAACGCCAAGTCTCGCTCTTGGGGCGGCACAGCCACCGACGCGAGAGGGAGAGCAGTTGAGGCATGGGCACTGCTCTCCGGTCTGAGCCTCCTCAACGAGGGAGACGCGCTCACATGCGTGCGAGGGTCGGGGGGGTCCATCGTGGACCTCTCCTTTGCCTCACCGGCGCTCGCGCGCCGTGTGGCAAATTGGCGGGTGGAGGAGGAGGTGGAGACCTTATCGGATCACCGATATATCAGGTTCGAGGTCTCCCCTCCTCAGGGGCGCGGCACAACATCATCGCGCCCCGGGTTCCACTTCCCTCGTTGGGTCCTCGGCAAGTTCGACAAGGAGCTCGCCGAGGAGGCGGCGCTGTTCCAGAGATGGAACATGCCCCGAGGCTCAGACGACGTCGGCGTCGACGAGCTGGAAGGTCGCATCCACAGCGCTCTTCAGGAGGTGTGCGATGCGGCCATGCCTAGGATGCGGCGACGTCCTGCGGACCGCCGCCAGCTGTACTGGTGGTCGGAGGAGCTCTCCGGCCTCCGGGCGGCGGCCCAGGCTCGTCGCCGGGCACTGCAGCGTTGTCGGCGTCGGCGCACGCAGGTGACGGGGGAGGAGGAGCGGCTGCAGGGTCAGTATGCGGAAGCCCGCAAGACCCTGCGGCTCGCCATAGTCCGGGCGAAGACCCTTGCCTGGGAGGAACTACTGGCAGGGGTCGACAGGGATCCATGGGGGCGCCCGTTCAAAACGGCACGGAAGAAGCTCTGTGCCGCAGGCGCCCCCTTAACGGAGGCCCTGGACCCGGACTTCCTCCAAGGGGTGGTAGACCGGTTGTTCCCGGGGGCTGACGCGTCATTCCAGCCCCGGTTATGTCCACCACCGCCCCGCGGCGTCCACAGAGGAGGTCCCTCCCTGACGGAAGAGGAGCTGGATGTGGCCCTGGATCGTCTCCGGGGTCGACGTACGGCTCCGGGGCCCGACGGGGTCCCATCGAGGGCCCTCTGGGTGGCCGCGAGTCACCTGCGCGAGGAGCTCCGGGGACTGTACGACGCCTGCATTCGGCGCGTGCAGTTCCCGGAGCGCTGGAAGACGGGCAGGCTTTGCCTGCTGCGGAAGGGGACCGTGACCCCGACTCCCCTTCCGCGTACAGACCGATCGTCCTTCTGGACGAGGCGGGTAAGGTCTTCGAGAAGATCTTGGCCGGCCGTCTCGTTCGGCACCTCGCCGAGGTGGGACCGGGCCTCCATGAGGCCCAGTACGGATTTCGGGCAGGGCGATCCACGTTGGACGCCCTGCTCGACCTGAAGGGCCTCTGTCTGGAGGCCTTCGGTGACGGCGAGGTGGTCCTGGGGGTATCCTTAGATATCGAGAACGCCTTCAACAGCCTGCCATTCGCGACGATCAGGGGCGCTGGAGTTTTCCGGCTTCCCCTACATGGTCGGGCTGTTGGGGGCGTACCTCCAGGACAGGACGATCGTCTGGGTTGATGGCAGCGGCGACTTACATCGGCGGCGCGTGGAGAGCGGGTTCCGCAGGGGTCGGTCTTGGGCCTTGCTGTGGAACCTCGCGTACGACTGGCTGCTGCGGCAGCCGGTCCTCCCCGGGACGAGGGTACTATGCTACGCGGACGACACCCTCGTCTCGGCCCGGGGGAGGAGTTACGACGAGGCTGCTCGTCTGGCCGCCACTAGCACGTCGCTGGTGGTGGACCGGATCGAGCAGCTGGGTCTGAGGGTCTCCGTCACGAAGACGGAGGCCCTCCTCTTCCACGGACCCCGCAGGGGTCCACCCCGGGGCGCGATCATCCCCGTCCGGGGCGAGAGGGTCCCAGTGCGGGGAGCCCTCAAGTATTTAGGGCTCACTCTGGACGGGCGATGGAGCTTCGGAGAGCACTTCGAACGGCTTCTCCCGAAGCTCACCGCCACCGCCGCTGCGCTGGGCAGATTGCTGCCCAATGTCGGGGGCCGGGTCATTTGTGTCGGCGCCTATACTCTGGCATCCTGCGGGTATGGCACTGTACGGTGCGCCCGTATGGGTGGATAGGTGCGAGACCGCCAGGAACGGGCCCGTGTTGAAGAGGGCCCAACGTATCCTGGCGGTCCGAGCCTGTCGGGCGTACCGTACGGTGTCCTGGACGGCGGGTACGCTTCTCGCGGCCGATGCGCCTTGGCATCTACAGGCGCAGTCGCTCGCGGAAGTGTACCTCTTCCTGCGGGATGCCGGAGAGCGTCGGCCGGACCCGGCCACGGTCCGCCGGATCAGGCGCGTTGCCCATGACGCCCTGATCCGGCGGTGGGAGACGGAGTTAGGTAACCCTGCCGCCGGCCGGGACACGGTGGAGGCCATCAGGCCCCACCTGTCCCGGTGGATGAGCCGGCGGTACGGGGCCTTGACGTTCCACCTGGTGCAGGTGCTGACAGGCCATGGATGTTTCGGCAAGTACCTGCACCAGGTGGCTCGTAGAGAGATGACGCAGGAATGCGTCGAGTGTGGTGCGCCGACTGACACGGCGCACCACACTCTGGCGGAGTGCCCAGCATGGGCGCCGCAACGCCACGCCCTCGTCGCGCAAGTCGGCAGTGACCTCTCGCTGCCGACTGTAATCGATCGTATGTTGAGCAGCGAGAGGTCTTGGAGGGCGGTAGCCTCCTTCTGCGGCGCAGTGATGCGTCAGAAGGAGGCCGCCGAGCGCACGAGGGAGGCCGACGCCGCAGCCGCACCTTGCAGGCGGCGGCGGGCCGGCGGGAGAGCGCGGCGGCAGAACCACGCCGTCCGCTTCCTCCCGCCGTGAGCGACGGGCCCCTAGCCGGGCACGGTGTGAGGGGGCCTTCGGGCCATGGGCGTGGCCCTTTGGGCCGTTTGTCGTGTTTCCCCTGGGGGTGCGTCCCCGGGGAGTCTTGGTTTTGTCCCCCTCCCTCGTCGAAGTGGGGGGGGAGTCTGGAGGGAGGAGGCCGCCGCCCAATTCCTTCACGGGAAGGCGGCGGCCGGGCGTGCGCTCCGTCTTGGGCGCGCGCGGTCGTCTGAGGGGTCGGGGGGCCCCAACGTGCCGGTCCCGTAAGGGGCCGGTACGGGACGGCAGGTGGGTGCTTTTGCTCCCCGCGGGCACCCACCAGGAGGAGTTTTATACGCGGAGGCGCCCGGAGAGTTGCTTAGCTGAAACCCGGGCGTCTCCAGTATGCGTATTGCGGGACAAGCGGTGGTGGTTTTAGTGGGTATGGGGGTCACGCACAACATCTCAGTGGCCCCGAGCCCCACATAACTTGGCGTCTCCCCCCTGAAAAGGACGCTGGGTATGCGGTAACAGCATTTCCACCACCGATATAAAAAAAAAAAAATATGGTGTTAAAACAGAAAAAAGCGACCAAACTTTTATTCCTCTATTTTTATTCATTTTAAGTTTTTTCCGATTATGAAGTTTTATTATATCGATGCTGTGTAAATATTTCGTGTTCCGGGAACACGTATCGCCATCAGGTTGACACAGCCACCACCTTCTCGTAGCGCTGTAGTCGCTGCGTTGTTTATAAAGAAAATAGAAACAGGAATGTATACATCCGCAATAAGATGGAATTTTGTAAGATCCAATCTTAGCACACCTCCAAAAGGCAAAATCAATCTCATCCAAATTTATAGTGTTCATGTCTAATAGTTTCGTAGACCTCGTGATGAATCAATAATCCCTGGATATCGAGTATATATATTTATATATGAATAAAATGAGCTTTCTTATATACTTACGTCTTCAGTGTCGGTCTTAAGAAGAATAATCAAGGGAGCTGTTTTTTAATTATCATTATTATGTATATAATATTGTCAAGTCAATGACCTGGTCAAGGTCGCTGGCAACCATTGGATGCGGGTGGCCCAGGACCGGTCTAGGCCTTTGTCCAGCAGTGGACGTCTTCCGGCTGATTGACCAATATTATGTATTTAGTGTATATTTTCATGCATAGATTTTTTTCTTCCTGTTGTATTATACACCTACAGATATTTAATATCTCTCAGGGTTTGCTGGAAGAGAACTCTTCTTAGGGTCACGCACCCTTGTTCTGTTTGTCTCAACTTATACTTTTATAATATTGTTTATAGGTTTCAATGTATATCTACGTAAAGGTATTAAATAAACAAATTTTATTTTATTTATTATTTACTATAATCGTATACTCGACTTTGTTGGTTAAGTGAGCTCTAATTGAATACACCAGCTCTTGTTGGCAGGGGTTTTATGGGTCTCCTGCATGTTCTGTATCAAGGTCTTTGATTTTCTGATCTTTTGCTTACTCTTCTAACGTTCGTATATGGGACAGGAAGCGATTATTGGCAGCTGGAGACACGCACCCCGGATTCGAACCAGGAGAGCTTCGTATAAAGCGGTGTAGAGACATTTAAACGAAGCTTTTATTTTCCTGCACATATCACACTTCCTCGCCACCTGCTTTCTCTACATTTCTGATATCCGCCATATTTATACAAACACTTCTCATGAGCGGTAAGTTTAACCAATGGTAAGATGATTACAGTATTCCATTTATTATTTATTGGTATTGGGCGAATGATGATGATGATGATGATTATTCTACTTCAAGTATACGTATCGGCACCGTTTTAAATGTAGATGGTACACTAAATGGTATCACTGGTGATAGGTCTCTATCGCCGATCGTCTAGGTAAGAGCTACCAAACAATACTTAAGGTATGTCTCAAGGTGATCACCACGTGGTGCAGTGTCAACATCCTAATTAGCGTCGCATTGTTACAGACTAATCACTTATCACGTGAAAGCCTTGTTTAGTCGAACAAAAAAAAAAAAAAAAGTCGATACCGAAATCTCGAAATTCGCCAAGTGATTTGATAATACACTATTTGATATTTCTAAGTAAATAAAATCTGTAATACTTCTAAATATATACTTATAGTATCACCCAATAAACTGATATGTATATATATATATATATATATACATAGTGACTAAATAGAAAAACTATACGTTTACATATATTTATTACATATATAAATTGGGGTGCGAAAAAATAAAACAAACATATAAAGATTTAATATTGGACTAATATTTAGTAAAATACCATATTATAATAATAAAATTCATATAAAAATTCAAGTATTTCAGTTTTAAACAATATCTACCGAAGCCGGTGGGGGCTGGGGCGGTGGGATCTCGGATGAATAAAGACCAGTTCGACGGGAGCGATAAAATATTCGAGTTAGAATTCGCACACTGCAAATGGTGTGAACCGGTCTCTTTGCAGTCGAAGCGTCACCGTCGCGGCACGGGCGGTGTTGCCATCGCGCGGAGCCCGGACCGCGCCAGCCCCCGCGGGCGCAACCATTACGCTAAGATACAATAACACTATTCAAACAACAAAAAAATAAAATTCACTCTTAGAAAATAAACAAAATCATACTACATAGTAACTACACGTAATACTTAGTGATCCACATAAATATAAATATACAAAAACACGTGTCGGCGACGTCGACAAATTAAACTATTGAAACCTCGGTAAAGCTCTCATTCGGAAAATTTCGAAACTACTATATTTGTTTTTTTTTCTTTTAGTCAACTTTTTACTTATTCCTTCATCACCGCTATTTAAATATTTTATTCAAAATTTTAATTACAAGATAAACTTACTGGTAACACCGGCGTCGCGCGCGCACCGAACGGCAAAGCCTATTGCTGCTGCGTCGTACGGAACGGTGCACTCCAAAGGGCGGCGCTAGTGCGATAAATACCGTAACAGCTATCGGTTGTAATTGAAAAAAAAAAAAAAAAAAACTGATAAAAACAAATAGGAATAACTTTAAAAATACATCGAGATGGGTCAGTGGTAAAAATAAAAAAAAATCGAGTCCACACTTTCTCCGAAAATCCGTTCAGGTGGGGGGAGGGGTTGGTTTGGGGATGATTTGGTGGAGCCGTCTTTGGGGACATCTTTGGTGGAGAAAATATAGCTCGAGTGTACTTATGATACAGAGCGCGACAAACACAAGCGCAGGCGGAAGGTGAAAAGCAATTAGAGTGTTGTTTTTTTTTTCAAAATCCATTTTAATATCTTTCACAATAGTCTAAAATTCAAATTGCATTACGGAAGCGGGGCGCGCCCCCGTCCGGCGAGACAACAAATAATTTTTATCTTTTTTAAAACCGATACAAAATCGTAAGACGACTTCCGCTAGGTTCATTGCTCAATTAATAATCTGTGCCAAACGAATTTCACTTTAAACTTTAGTGTCGCACTGAACCGAACGAGCCCGTCACCTTTAGAAAAAACATTTGATTTTTTTTTTGTCCAACAAAATTCTTTTTAATAATACTTCCTATACAGTTGCCGGAAACCGGTGTCGCGTACAACGTTGTCGTTGGCTCCGCGGCTGCATGGACTTTAGCCCTCAGCCTTTCCCGATTAGGGAAGAACGTTACATTGTTTCGTGATTATACATAGATATTGCGCAACGATGTATCGATATCAGCGAGCCGTTATCGATTGATGGTACATCAGCAGGCAACACTGTTAGGAACTTTACATTAGCGACGTGGACACTGTAAGCGACACACGGTTCCGCAGAGCCCGGCTCGCGCGAATCCCTCCGCGCGAACGGGCCCCACCCAACAAAGTTCACAGCGATTCGACTACAACAATTGAAATAACCCTCTATAAAAATATATATAAATCTAGTATTCAAATCAGAACGAAGCCGACCCCTTCCGATCGCGCGCGATATGTCAAGCAAACGTTATACAATATACAAACAAACAAACAAACAAACAACTGGTTAATTTTGTAGTTTAACCAGTCAACTGTCAACGGCTACAATGTTCACCGTAAATAAAAGACTACACTTCAAAGATTTCAATGTTTATTTAAAAGTTCGCCCTAGTCGACTGTTCCTTTGTCGATACCGCTCTAGTCCGCCGGCACGCGCTTGTCTAGTGATGCGCGCGTTGCCGTCACACAGTCGACTGGTTAAAGCGTATACTATATATAGATACGATAGTAAAGGAGTCGGTTTATATGAAAATTTAGTAAAAAAATATTCTCCTATGCACTATCCCGGGCCGACGGCGCGCGCCGGCGCCGCTGTACACGTGCGCACGCGCACGCGCACGCGCACGCGCTCGGGCAGAGGGCAGAGGCCGCGCGCCGTCGGCGCAGTGTAAAAACCTTTCAAATCCGTGACGTAATAGAAAAATATCCGACGCAAAAGAGACAGTGCGAGAAACATTTATTACAAACTTAATATTTTTCCTAGCAACGTTACAATGTATTAGGTACTATGTATTCTTTATTATATCAACTATTTAAGTTTATGAATTGCTCTACTTTTCGCTATTTTGATTTTTTTTTTTTTAATTATTTATTTAAAGGTAATAATTTCACTAATTCCCTAGCGTATTAATTTACATGCCCGCGAGCTCGGGCGCGCTAAGAAAATTACCTAACCCCGCTCCCGCCGCCAACGAGTCGAGAGAGAGAGAAAGAGAGAAAAAACTTTTTTTTGGGCATTTTCCATTTTCCATTAGCTAAACAACGTATCCACCCGCCATGTATACGTGCAAGTGAATATAGTGCGGGGGGGGCGGTAGAGGTTACAGAACGCGGGGGGGCGAGGGACGGGAGCCAAACCGAGTCTAAATCCGCACACAACTCGTCCAACTACAACACAAACACTTAGAAAACGGAGCCCGCAGTGGCGACCGCCGCAGCAGCGCTCCGCTCCCCCCTCCTAGCCCCGCCCCGCAGCAGCGGTACAACCCGGTGATGATATGCCAAACGCGAAAACACAGCGTCCAAAGAGAACAGAACAGCACTAGACCTACCACAGATGAACAGACAACGCACCAAACAACGAAAACAACCCGCCCAACGCGGCGGCGACAGCCGAGCCGCGGCGGAAAAACGAAGCTAAAAACTAACCAACTAACGATAAAAAAAAACTAACGAAACTGAACACCGCCGGCCGCGCGGTCACCAAACGTAAACGAGACTCCAAATGCAAATCGCGAGTACAAAACTAAATTCAAACCCGTACAAACTAAACAGCGATCCAAATAAAAAGCCGCGCGCCGGCCGACGTGTTAAAACAAAACAGTAAAACGCTGCGCCGGCGCAGTGTCGCGCGGGAGCGTCCAAACGTTGCGCGTAAACTAAACCCACACGGCCGAATTTCACGTTAGACGTTTTACTTTCTTATAAAAATACAAAAATACAAAATGGGACAGTGCGACGACACACACACGCACACACGCACACACGCACACACGCACACACGCACACACGCACACACGCACACACGCACACGCACGCGCACGCGCACGCGCACGCGCACGCGCACGCGCACCCGCACGCGCACGCGCACGCGCACGCGCACGCGCACGCGCACGCGCACGCGCACGCGCACGCGCACGCGCACGCGCACGCGCACGCGCACGCGCACGCGCACGCGCACGCGCACGCGCACGCGCACGCGCACGCGCACGCGCACGCGCACGCGCACGCGCACGCGCACGCGCACACGCACGCGCGCACGCGCACCGCACGCACACAAACACAAGCAAAGGCGCGCGCGTGCGCACCGCCGTGCCGCCAACGGCAGCGGCGGCGGTGGTAGTGGTAGTGGCGGCGGAGGGGAAGGGTGCACGATACACGTTCACGCAAATACCATTGAGCAATATCATGCAACCGGAAACAATAGATGTGATAATAAAATATAAATTAACAATGCAAAATGGCGGAAGTGCCAGTGCGAAATTCAAAACTCGAACGTGTTCCCGAAGGAGAGAAATCCTGGATCCATGAAAATTTAAGGCTAATATAATGAAACCGTCCCAACACTTCCGGCTCTACGTTCCACTTCCGTTTTGATCAACTGGTGCCGTACCTTAATACCCTAAGTCTTCACCCCCCCCACGGCGCGTGCGTGCCGGTGACGCGCCGCGCGCAAACGTCAAAAGAGCGGGACGGTCACCGTCGCCCGCTCACCAACAAACGTCCAACCACTCAATGTCCACACGAATAAAATAAGCTAATAATACAAACGGGCTACTTCCTCCCGAACCACGTGGAATTCACATCGGTGTTGCCAGTAAACGATCCCATCTCCCCAGAGTTTCAATTCACTCGAAATCGGATATTGGTCTCGTATCTGATACGGATATCGAGCTTCGTGAACTTCCCGGTGAGAGAGAGTCGGGTGGGGGGGGGGGTTGGGGATGGATTTTGCCGTTGGCAACACCGCGCCCGCCGTCAAGGCACTTCGCCTCACACTTGAATTTTGAAAATATACAACGACACGAAAAAACCTTTACAAAAATCATGGAAAAAACGTCAAAAAATTCGCGCAAGTCTTTTCACTACAGTCTATATGCGTCCGTGGTCGATCGGGACGCGGCGGCTGTACCCGATTATAGTTAAGTACGTACCCACAAATAGAGACCGCGCCCCGCGCGCCGTGCTGCGCGGGCGCCGGGCCGCTGGCGCAGCTGCCGCACAGACCATAGACAACGCGCCCGGCGGCACGGCGCGCGGAACGCAACGAGCTGGAGCGCGGAGCCGCCCGATCCCGTTCGCGACAAAACCCGACGGCTCCGGAGCCCGGCCCACACTAACCATTTTTTTTTTTTAGATAAAGGCAAACGTGAAGTATTCAATAACCACTAAGTAACCAGGCACCGGATGAACATCCTCGGCCAGCACTAAAACTACCTTCTATTGCACGCTCCCGGCGAACAAAAATACATTTCATTTAATATATATATATGTATGTATGTATATATATAAATAGATATACAGTAAATTACACTAAAATATAAGAGCGAAACACTACAGCCAAAATTGGTAACGACTTTCAACGCTTTGTACTAGGAGATGAGCCCGCGCCGCCCACTGGTGGGCAGCACGCGGGTGTGTGAGAGAGTGGGGTTGTGGGGGGTGCGGACACACGCCCGCGCAAACCACACGATTGAAACGAGTCCAAACGCAGTGCGAGTCTAGAGGACCAAATGAAAAAAATTTGACCGCACGACAATGTAGAGGCGATGGGATATATTGGATACTTTAAATGCTACTATAAGCCCACTGTGTTCCCACTATTGGGACTGTAAGTGGATAGGTCTTGGCCTTAATCAAGCACGAGTTGGCCAATGCTAGCGTTTGAATCTTAGATCGTGTTGGATCCACGCGATGTCTTCCTCAACCGGAAGCTCAAGTTAGACGGGAGGATCGAATTCACGCCTCAAAGCTATCCCGGCTTCTACTGTCTATGGTGTTTATATTAATGAATCGATCAAATCATTTATTTATTATTTAGTCTTGGGGAAAGCTTGGTTATAGTGGCGTCCGAAGACACAATTTCAATATCCAACTACCCACCATATCCCACCGCCAGATACAAACCTACCCGCAATACCGGAAACCGATTCCGATGCAGAAACCGCACATGGTGCCATCGCAAACTCGAAACGTCAAAGGGGGTGTATAAGACAAATGCAACAATATCCAAGTTTAAAATGGAGAGGGGAGTGATAAATAGAGTGGGGGTTTATTTAATTAGAGGGAAAATTCATTCTAGCTACGCAGGTACATTAAAGTATTTTTTTTCGTGAATCAGACATTCCACTTATGTCTTACATTACGTCTTACGTTAACGCGGCGGCGCGGTGCGGCGGCAGGAAGCCGGCGGCCGCCCGCCGCCCGCCGCCCGCCGCCCGCCGTCCGCCGGATAGACCTTAAGGAGAAACCGACAACTAGCTAATTACTTCTATTAAATTTGAATACACATTCCTCTTAAATCGATAGAGTACGCTCCTTAAATCTTCTTCTACACCGTACAATAGACACTACAATTTTAGAGATACGAGTAATGGCAACACTATAGTTGGACAGTAGTGTAAAGAAAACTCAAGAAAGCACCGGCGCGTTGTACTTTTCTATATTTGCTTACATATTTACTTTGGATAATGTTGCTTTTATATTTATTTATTTATTTATTTATATTGTATCAGCAAATTATACCGTTTGGCAAGTGTCGTGTGTTGGGAGAGTAAGATATAAAACGCCAAGCGCTGGCCACACCTAATCTAAACGGGTCATAGACAAAAACCTCGCCGTCTTTGGTTTCGCTTGAATCTGTATTCGCAAACGCCCCGGAAAGTCAATGTTGCCATAATTGAAATTAATTTTTTTTAGCGATAGTGGTCTTTAAAAAATTACCGTTACCTATTTTATGTTATGGAATAAAAAAAAAACTTTTCTAATGGTAATGGACAGAGTAACCATTGAAATAAATCAGCAGAGTTTTAAAATCAAAGTTTGAATTTTTAACAACTTTGGCAACATTGACAAACCAATAGCATCGAGTCACAACGAACGCGGCAACACAGAGGCTCGCGAGCAACGCACTGCAGCAACCCATCATAGCCGTTGCTCCGGCCGCGGTGTTGCAAACGCTATGGACCCTGTGCCGTTGCGGCGCTGCCACGACGTGGCAGCACGTCTACGTCGTGGCAGCGCCGCGACGTGGGCACAGCGCGACTAACACCAGCGGAAGGGCACGGCCCGGGGCCGGTCGGCGCCCTCCTTCACCAGGGGCTTGTGGAACTCCCTGCCGGGCCGCGAGTGGATCGTTGCCCAGCAGTGCTCGCAGTAGTACTGAAATTAAAACAGAACATGGACTATAGCAAATTGATACTCATGTCTGAAGATCTAGCGTTCCTATGTCCAACAGAGAACTGAAGCAAGCTCATCATATCATGGATTGAGATGCCAATATTGTGAATAGGGATTTTGAAATCAGCTGTTTATTCTAGATCTTTAGAGCAAAGGTTCATGTCTAGTAGATCACTTGTCTACGCTGACTGATGAGACAACTTGTCACTATGCTTTGGACTTTTAGGACTTCCAGCAATTAACACCTGAAGCTTTACTTTCTTTTAGCTAAGATCAAGGTCTAGAATCATCTGGTGGTCACCGCCATCAATTGATCGGTAGTTCCACTTCAATGCTTTGGGCGAATCCTATTTCGTTATTCTTCCTCTCTGATGTAATTATTTCAAGTGAAATCGTTACACCAACAGTTTGGCCAGGTGCAGTACCATTTGAACCAGATCACAGTAATAGTACACTAATCGTCTGTTTTAGTCTTATGATGAGACCTGCGTTCGTGCTTGGTTCTCCATTTCACTCAATTTGGATATAGTAATAGCGAACTGATAATTGGCGATGAAAATAAACTTGGGCCGTGGTCTTTAAAGGTATGGAGGATCAGAGTTAGTCTCACAGATGTGATTGTGATCAATCAAAGGCTATGATGGTGCGGATGTCGCCTACCTGGAGGCAAGTGACGTTCGCGCAGAAGAACGGCGCGAACTTGGAGCCGCAGCGCGCGCCGGCGCACTCGTCGCACATCTGATCGTCCAGGACATACGGTTTCACCTGCAAGGTGGCGCAAGTCATCTTCAGTCTTAGTCTACTTGATTATTGGTCAAAGAGGGGGAGTAATAAGCGTCTGCCTTGTCTCTGGTTCGGTTCCTCTTCATGCAGTAAATTTACCATGACAGCAGTAGTTATAGATGTCAAGATATCGAGAGGCAGTGTTTGGGGTGAGCCACACTATCGACAGCCTCATTGGTATTTATCATGACTGGCTAGCCAGCTGGATTAGCAAATACTCCACGTGAGGAAGAAAGATTATTATCGGTATTCACCTCCACCCGCTTGTCAATGTCGCCGTGCTGCAGCTGCACGAAGCGCGCCGAGATGGCGGCGATGTACGACTGCTGGTTGGAGAACGCCACCCGACCAGCACCCTGCGATGGATATTATATCAGACATCAGCCTCTACCAATTGTCACAGCTTTGACTCCTGGTGAAGGATAGCATTGCGAGGATAAAATGTTCCAAGATTCAAGTCGTGAATTCTCGATATACACCTACTCACACTCATCTTTGTTCTTATGATGGAAGCCCACGGGACCCAGCTGTGCGAATGTATTTGAAGGTTGTGTATTTACTTCCCATACAAACGAATTCAAAGACATCTTTTATTGTTTATGTCAATAATTTTGTATAGTTTAAAAAACCCACTAAACCGCATTGGGCCAGCGTGGTGGGAAATGAGCCAAATTCCCCCATATAAATCTCTACCACATCGAGGTGGGAATCTTTGGGGAGAAGTCTGTCCAATAGTGGACGTCCATCGGCTTATGATATATGTTTATACAGCTTAATATTTTCAAACTTTAAAATATACATTTTATTAAAGCAAGTATCAAAAAATCTAATCGCTCTGTGTGAAGGTTAAGCCGCATAAACTAGGGACCGAAAAAGCGTGCTCAATTTGCCGGTGAGTAGATATTCAGGTCACGTTACCTTGGGGTACTTGAGCTCGGGGTCCGTGTCGATGCCGGCGTAGCAGACCCCGCCGTACAGCCGGTCCATAATCATGGCCAGTTCAACTGCAAAAAGTGGGAAAGAGACTCTTTACACAACTGCTTTGTTGCAAAACTAATTATTACAAGTGATCAAAGACAATTTTTTATGTCTGATGGAAGACAAAATGGCCTTGTGTTTTGGTGTGGCGTAATGAGGTATATTGGGTTCTTCCTTATACCATTCCTTTCTGCTTGGCTCTTCTTGCTAAGCAATATAATATATGGCTTGTCGCTCCGCAGGACGTACTAACGGTAGATCCTACTAGGAGTCCACCTAACCCACGTCATGATACCTCCGAAGTCCTACATAATTGTCCTTACATTGAACCATTAATCCTTTGCCTTTAAATTTATCTAGCCCACATATTTATTTAACTTTGTTAGGATCTCCGACATCAGAGACTCACCACCAGTACTCTGACATATCTCTATGGAGTAAAAGCCTGGTTTAAAGCTGGTGCTGCTTGACCAGTCCTATTGCTAGTTGAATGAAACTGACCGGCTTTGAGCGGGCGGGGCACGCCGCCGACGAAGACAGTCTTCCTGGGGTCCAACGGCATGCTCGCGTCGAGCACGAAGTCCGCGTCGGCGAGCCGCCACGGCCGGATCTGCACCGGCTTGTCGCGGATGGTAGGCGACGACACGCACAGGTACAGCTTGTCGTCGTCCGTGATGCACGCCTCCATCAGCGCGGCCACTGAGCTCTCATCCTGCGGAAACACCAACTGGGATATCAGCACGCGTCAAGCCAATATACTACAAAATACATCTTGGTCGTCATCTCAAGTCATCCTTTTTATTATCTCCGTAGCGCTGCTAACCCACCAGCCTGGTAACAACAGAGTCTCTAGTTCGTTTCCGGGGCTCTACTTGTTTGTATACTTGTAGGGCTTTATCGGAACCTTATAGCCACCACCATATATCAATCAACCGCCATAACATAAGACGAGGAGTATTCTGGGAGAGCAACACCATCAATCTTTATCACACACACATATATATAAATTTGGAATTGAAGTCCTTGGGAATATAGAGTTCCGAAACATTTTACGAGATCGTACCTGGAACAGCAGAAACGCGTAACCCTTGGGCGGGAAGTAGCTCTTGCTCTCAGCCTTGTGCGGCCAGTCCACCACCAGCGGCCCGAACCGCCGGAATGATGACGTGATTTCATCTGAAAAGAAAGAGGACACCGAATTTAACAGAAGCACTGAGATTGTAATCAGCATGCTGATTAGCTAAAATTCATTTTCGTCTGATCAAAAAAATCTGTAGAAATCTCTCAATATCCACAACCCCGGCATAATTTTTTTTTAAAACGTTACCAAGCGTATTGTCAAAAAAATGTCAATAATGTCAACCGCATTGTATGAAATAGTCTTAACTCTACCAATTAAAGAGTGTATGATAACTTTTTCTACATTCCCACTAGAGGGATATTAAAATATGTTCTGCACTACCAACCGTAAAGGACAAAAGTTTTTAAATACTGTATTAACTGTAGATTATGAAATATTTCTGCCGTACTAACTGTACAGGATAAGAAATTTTGTACACTACCAACCATAAACTATAAGAAATTTCGAACCCTTCCAAATCGTAAAGGATAAGATATTTTGAACACTACCAACCGTAAAGGATATAAAATTTTGAACACTACCAACCATAAACTATAAGAAATTTCGAACCCTTCCAAATCGTAAAGGATAAGATATTTTGAACACTACCAACCGTAAAGGATATAAAATTTTGAACACTACCAACCGTAAACTATAAGAAATTTCGAACCCTTCCAAATCGTAAAGGATAAGATATTTTGAACACTACCAACCATAAAGGATATATAAAATTTTGAACACCACCAACCGTAAACTATAAGAAATTTCTGAACCCTTCCAAATCGTGTAAAGGATAAGATATTTTGAACACTACCAACCATAAAGGATATAAAATTTTGAACACTACCAACCGTAAACTATAAGAAATTTCGAACCCTTCCAAATCGTAAAGGATAAGATATTTTGAACACTACCAACCGTAAAGGATATAAAATTTTGAACACTACCAACCGTAAAGGATATAAAATTTTGAACACTACCAACCGTAAACTGTAAGAAATTTCGAACCCTTCCAAATCGTAAAGGATAAGATATTTTGAACACTACCAACCGTAAAGGATATAAAATTTTGTACACTACCAACCGTAAAGGATATAAAATTTTGAACACTACCAACCGTAAAGGATATAAAATTTTGAACACTACCAACCGTAAACTATAAGAAATTTCGAACCCTTCCAAATCGTAAAGGATAAGATATTTTGAACACTACCAACCATAAAGGATATAAAATTTTGAACACTACCAACCGTAAACTATAAGAAATTTCGAACCCTTCCAAATCGTAAAGGATAAGATATTTTGTACACACTACCAACCGTAAAGGATATAAAATTTTGAACACTACCAACCGTAAACTATAAGAAATTTCGAACCCTTCCAAATCGTAAAGGATAAGATATTTTGAACACTACCAACCATAAAGGATATAAAATTTTGAACACTACCAACCGTAAACTGTAAGAAATTTCGAACCCTTCCAAATCGTAAAGGATAAGATATTTTGAACACTACCAACCATAAAGGATATAAAATTTTGAACACTACCAACCGTAAACTATAAGAAATTTCGAACCCTTCCAAATCGTAAAGGATAAGATATTTTGAACACTACCAACCGTAAAGGATATAAAATTTTGAACACTACCAACCGTAAACTGTAAGAAATTTCGAACCCTTCCAAATCGTAAAGGATAAGATATTTTGAACACTACCAACCATAAAGGATATAAAATTTTGAACACTACCAACCGTAAACTATAAGAAATTTCGAACCCTTCCAAATCGTAAAGGATAAGATATTTTGAACACTACCAACCGTAAAGGATATAAAATTTTGAACACTACCAACCGTAAACTATAAGAAATTTCGAACCTTCCAAATCGTAAAGGATAAGATATTTTGTACACTACCAACCGTAAAGGATATAAAATTTTGAACACTACCAACCGTAAACTGTAAGAAATTTCGAACCCTTCCAAATCGTAAAGGATAAGATATTTTGTACACTACCAACCGTAAAGGATATAAAATTTTGAACACTACCAACCGTAAACTGTAAGAAATTTCGAACCCTTCCAAATCGTAAAGGATAAGATCGATCAGCTGATAAGTGAAACCCGAGCCCATAGTAACGTGCCGCTAGTTAGGATGATATACAGCACACGTCAGGTCTCATTACCCCAGTAATCACTAGCTACAGCGCCTTTCAGACCGAAAAACCAAAACCGTTTGTCGGTGCGGTGGTGCCTCTGGTAAGAGACACTACCACCAGTGTTGTGAGTTGGTGAATTCACCATATTCGGTGATGATCCCACCTTCTCACCGGAGAACCGAACCTGTACCGGTTGCGAGATTACCGCGTCGTACATAAGCAGGGGATCGCACTTGACCCCATTTTTTCTATTACAGCAAATTACTAAATCGATAGAGGGCGATGGAGGGGGGCCGTGCGGAGCCCGCCGGCGGTGCCCAGGCTTTGTCTGCTATCTAGGGCACCCAGTTCCAGCTCGCGCGCGCCGGTGCCGCGCCGGCGTAGATATACAGCTGGAGACCTAAATAGCTCGACGCCTGTACGCACCAATCAATGATTTCAGGGGCGAGTTACATTAACGCTACATATATATATATATGTTTCTACGAGAAGACGAGGGGTGTCACCTGAAGTTAAGTGATACAACGTGGTGTTAGTTAACATTAATACACAGCAGCACAATGCGCTCCGCCTCTTGAAACATACAAGTCTGTTTAGAGATAGTACTGGGAAGTAATTATATTAGCTACGACACCCTTTATACCGGATCATAGTAATGTTTGCACACTACTGCTTGTCAATCAATCAATAGCCACCTACCATCAGTACGGTACACATATGACACTAGATCGCTAGGTCTGGATTCTTTTAATCTGACCTCCAAACTAAATCTTTGGGGAAGGCCTATGTCCAGCTGTGGACGTCTATCAGCTGATAATGATGACCTCCAAATTTGAGTATGAGGACTTTTCCATCAAAACCTTTCTATTAGGAAGCAACTGCAATAAAGCCTCACTGAAATGAGAGGCGTTTGTGGCAAACAGCCCACGTATAGTTCCCACTGCTGGGATGTACTGCTGGTTAGTCTGTCGCCGGAGACCGTCTAGGTATTACCGCAGTAATCACACTGGGATCTTATTCGAGGAGCGCTGTAGCAAGTTGCGCGGGGAACAAGACAGACACTATCACAATGTTGCAGTGTAAACATCAATATCACTATCACCCAAAACCCGGTGGGAAACTGGTCACTTTGTTTCAAGTGATGATCGCTATAAGTAGATACCGCCGCAGCTCCTATTAGTTAATGCGATAACGAGACTAAATCTAATTGCATCACGCATTTTCAGGTGTAGGTCGAAAAAAATGGGGGTTTGTTACAGGGCTCTAATGTTGGACCCTTAACAGCTTTGAGTCCGGGATTTATTTTTAATATCTCACGTGAATGGTTGAATGGAAGACAACCAAACTGTATATGGTGCTGGTGATCAAATTAGAGATCCTCAGTATATATATATGGAATCACCGCTTGTGCGTGTGGGGGTGGTCTGGAGGGAGAAGGCGAGGGTTGGACGGTGGTAAACATTAGTGCGGTGCAAATGAAAAATTCACTCTACGGCTTCCGTGTGATTTCACTTCAAAGGCTTCCCACCGCTCGTGCTGGTCTCGCTTCAGCTGCGCCATGGCGTCGGCAGCAGTGCGCCAATGGTGTACAGTCGAGCACAAAATAGTAAAAACTTCTTCAAACACGTCAATAGATGGCGCTGGTGCAATAGATCGCGCTATCGTTTAGTGATGACGCAACGGCCAAACGCTAGCGTGGAAACATTGTGTTCCGGTTTGAAGAGCGCTGTAGCGTTACCAAAGAGAAGTGGCTGGACGAGCGGGACAGCCTGAGATGGGGAAGACAGTCATCCAATAGTAGCTGATACGCCCGTCCAGGACCAATGTGACGCTGGTGAGGTTATTAACATTTGGACTACATATTCCTCTTCGCCTTCAGACATATGAAGACACGTCGCCCAAGTAATTCCACTAGCTCACATGGTCCTTCGAAACCAGATCATCATCATCAGCCGATAGACGTCCACAGCTGGACATAGGTCTTCGTCAAAGATCTCCACGTTAGTAGGGGTTCATATGAAGGTTTAGACCATTCCCCACCACGCTAGCTCAATGCAGGTCGCTGGGAGTTGAAGCCTCGTCTGTTGATTAGCATGGGGCACCGCGAGCTGGTGAGGTTGGTTTGAGGCTTGTGAGTTGTCGTGCGGGACTCCTTACACCCCTCGAAACCGGATAATAGTATGTTTTGTATATGGATTAGCGGTGGTATCTACCCTGCCACCGGTGAAGGTAACGACGGCACACGGCGCCGCGAAACCCTTGAAATATTAATGTGGATGGGTGTGCGAGTCGCGGTGCCCTTGGGCGGCATCGATTGACACAGCCGGTTGCCAGGCGACGCGCACACAAACACATCACACCAACCGGTGCCGCCTCGCTGCCCACACATCCAACGACAGTACCTACTACACACACACATACATACACCTTGGCACAGCATCACAAACTGAATCACGTATGCCAATTGCCAAGACTTAAGAGATTAATTAATCTGATAAATTATCACCGCATATATTAGTTCAGATATATATATCATCATCAGCCGACAGAGGTCTACTGCTGGACATAGGCGTCCTCCAAAGATCTCTTGGAGTTCATTGAGGGGATTGAACCGTAACCCATCCCCCGGGCCATGTGCTAGTCGGTGGGTGGTCAATCCTCGTCTGTTCTTCAGCAGTGTGCTGGTGAGGTTGACTTGGGCTCTGTAAGATGTTGGGCGGGATCTCTTACATATATATACATCATATTTAAAACTGCCGTACATCCACAACTGATGATGGCAACCCTCAGAAGTACAGTTCAAACCAAGAGGCTAACTTGAAGATGATCACTCTGTGATACTGCAGTAAATACACGTCAACTACTCACCTTCATCAATATCCGGCGGCAGGCCGCCAACGAACACCTTCCGGCTGAACCGTTCACCGTGCTCCGAGCCGGCAGACACTGGCGAGGACCTCGCCGGCGAGCCCAATGCACTCACGCACATGGACAGACCTGGTGACAGAGGAAATCTTAGGACATGTCTTCTGGATCACATACCATCCACCTATTTTTTATTGAGATTATACTGAGACCAACAGGATGCAACGCGGCGCTGGTTTCGATGATGTATACTGTGCTCATCTTCCTGAGACATAGGATATTGTCTACCACTATCTGCAGCGTCCTTCAAACCGGACCACAGTGTTTACACGCTGCTGCCTGTCGCCGAGTTGGATCTAGACAGTCTTCGGCAACAGAGACACTGCCACCACTTACATTTGCAGGGGTTCTACCAAGGAGCTGATATTGCCTCCTTGCGTCTAAACACAAGATCATTACTCTCCATGTTTGACGGTAAAGGTGTGAATGGCAATTTTATAGAAGCGAGAAAGAGACAGCTATATATATATATATATGTATTATTGCGTGCGAGTGAGACGGGGCGAGTTATGAATATACTCCGTTAACTGCGTGCGTCTTCTCTCGCCGCCATTCAGATTAGTCCCTCGTACTATATCTCTATCTCACTCTTAATATATGAAGAGAAAAAGAGAGAGGTAGATAAACGTTGAAATCTATAGTACATTAGTTTGATATTCTCATTCATTATTTCCTACATCAATCAATAACGAAATTGCCAATCAATCAATAGGTCTATCAAGCTCCTCTCTCCCTCTCTCTCGTTCTGTTTGCCAGCTCTATAGCTTATCATATGAGATGGAACAGCATTGAATGAAGAGTCGCAGTGTCTACTCACCAGCGGCGCTGAGCCTGGACACCACGTCCTGCGTCTGGTCGGGGGGTACGGACGGCGAGCCAGCGCCCGCCGCGCCGGCGACCACCGCCGCTTCCTCCACGCCGGGGAAAAACGGCGATTTGCCTGCAGCAAGCGGAAAGACAATTGTTAGAGCATCATCATCATCACCATCTTCATCAGCAGCAGCAGCAGCAGACACGCCCACAGCAGGACATAGGATATCTGGTATAATACTTAAATGTAGTTTATATATATCAATGCAGTAGTATGTTTGTACGTACAGTATGTTCCACTGCGAGGATCCACCTTCGCCAATGGAACAGACCACCGCGCTGGTGTTCCAGCTAATTATAGAGATTCGAACCCGGCGCAAAGTCTCGTGTTGGTGTTGTTGTTGTAAATCATTCAGCGGCGGCTGGAGTCAACGACACCGAAAAGTATAGCGGCGCAGCTTGGCGGGCGGCCAGCGGCTGAAAATACGCGCAGCCGCGACGTCGCTGTCACCGGATGAAATTGGGACGGTGACGGGGGCCAGCGAGGGGAGTGCCGTGTGCGCGGGTTGCGGGGCGAACACATTACCTCATCATCATCACTCCAACCAATGGGGTACAGAGTATAAGGGTACCTGCATAACTAAAGTCCCAGCCAAGCTTACGTGGCGTAGCGAGAAATTACCTAAATCCCCCCTCAAAGGGTGGGCCGATGATCTGGTAAAGGTCGCGGAGAATCGTTGGAAGGAGGTGGGTCTATGTCCAGCAGTGGGCATCTATAGACTGATGATGATGCCGAAATTATGGATGTTTTTCTTGCAAACTACATTCAGCTCTTCATAGTACGGGCGGATATCGTATCCTCCTTACACAGTCGAACATTGAGCTGCGAACATAAGTTCGACACGACGTTACTGACAAGTACAGCAAAGGAGCGGAGCAACTTGCCGGCGCCGCTGTACGCGTACAAACGACGTGGGTGGTCTTTAATGAAACAGCTCAATCCACATGTACTTGAAATCTAATATATGATGTAATATGATAACTTATGGTAAATGTAACAACAGATTAAATAAAGGCCCTAACCCAACAAACGCACAAGCAAAAAAAAAAAAAAATCCTCATGTACGACTTGCGTGCAGCATGTGGGCTTCTTTACCGAACAGGGCTCCGAATCCCAGCGGTGGGAATAATTCACAGGCCATACCAATCGCCAAGTATCGGGCTCCGGTATAACCGCAATAAAGCAAACGTCATCAACGGCCTTTCAGCTTACATTTTTAATTAAAAGCCTAGATCTAGTGCTTTGACTACCTCTAGACTTAAATGTGCTTGTGATGGACTCGGGTAGTATAAGCTATGGTAACTGCTTACCATCAAACAAACCATAATATTTATATATATATATATCTATCTCTCTCTTTCTTTCTCTCTAATGTATGAGAAATCCACTGGAATCTAGTAATAATATCATCATCATCATCAGCCGACAGACGTCCACTGCTGGACATAGACCTCCCCCCAAGGACCTTCATATCAGTCCTGCACTGCTCGTATCCAGCTGCTTCTCGCAACCTTCACCAGATCGTGGGACCACCTGGTGGAGGAGACTGGCAACACTGCCATTGACCTTGATATGATATATATATATAATGGATTGCATATCAAAATCTGGTTGGACTCCTGACCTTCATGGTGACCATCATCAGTGTCCTAGCTAAAAACAAGATGGCGCCTGTAGGAGCGACAGCCCGATAGCGCTACAATCGGTCAGCCGGCGTACTACTGTGGGTTTTATTTGGGGGTGCACAGTTGGACGTGTGCAGTGGGGGTGGGCGGGAGAGGGTTGAGGTCAAATGGGGTCGAAAGGGTCAATGAGGTCGGAATGTTAGATCCGACGGCGAGATTGGTCCGTCTTGTACGCGACTGTACATTTATCGTAGTTTATATTAGCTACTATATCTGCCTCTTCCTTTCCTAGAGATTTAAAAAAAAAAAATCTAGAACCTTAAGAGTAGAGAGTAATAAGACAAAAAAAAAATTTGTCTTTTAACTTCAGAGATTATCTGCAATAAATAGCTTTTTAATAGTAAAATGCAAACATTACTGTGATCCGGTTTGAAGGGCGCTGTGTGTATATCATAACTAGTACCGTTAAGAGCGAATCGTATGAGATACCATCACGTATTTAGCCTTTCTCGTTCCGTTAGAATAAAAAAAGGAAGTCCTTAAATTAACTATGTGGTGGTGGAGATGGTGGTGATGGTCAGAGCCGGACAGTGAGGAGGCAAAGGACAACTTTTTGCAGCCCGTCGCCACGGTCCGGAGCGACCGCGGGGTCGTCGCACCACGGATCGTGTTGGTCATGCGCTGGTCAAGGCGACGGCCGGACTATTGTACGGTGATAAAAAAAAAAAAGTAATCGACCATAGACTAGCTGTCCAGCGGAAAGAGGAGCAATTATCATAGAGATGAATTTATTCGTTTAAATTTTCAAGAGTTAAGAGATTATTGCCTACGCGAGGGGCCGGCTACACGGCGCCGTGTGCTCGCCGCTCTATACACGGCGCCGTGTACCCGGCCCCACAGATACAGCACGCATAATATATAAAAATTTCTATGCTTATTTATACTTGGGTGAACTCCCACATATGGACCGACGATCTGGCGAGGATCGATGTGTAGATCTTTGGGTGAGATCCATGTCCAGCTGTGGACATCTGATGATGATCTGTACTTAAATATAAACATACTAATTTCAATTCAATATAAATGTTATATTTTGATTTGATAATTATTATTTAAAAATGTTTGATTGGGTATAGAACCTATTATGGCTGCATCTGAGAGGCCGCGTACACGGCGCCGTGTTATTACACACCTTTCCTTCAGCTCTAAATAATGGTCTCTGTTAAAGTGACCGTATTAGTAAAATCAAATACTGGTGATAGGTCGGTGACCATGTAGCAATTACTTTGTTCTAAATTACAGCAATTACTGAGGTAACGAACTACATATCTATACTCTCAATGAGACAAGCATATCTGCTTGTATCACTTACCATCAGGTGAACGTTTCGCTCGTCTCGTTGCATTGAGTATAAAAACAAAAGGGTTGAATTACAAATGTGGACGTATCAAAGATAACTGAAGCCCTTGCCCCCTCACCACGCAGAATTTCAAGGTCACAATAAAAATAATATAAAGTTACACAATTCATTTACGGTATATACAAAACAGTCTGTAGCCATCACTGGGGCACAGCATTATCTCCATATCAGTGAGTTTACACGAATATACAAGTGGAAAATTTATTTATAATTACAGCTAAAATTAAATAAAATATATCTTGATGTTCTTTAGAAGATATATACAACTATCTTCTAGCTATAAATCCTTTTAATACTAAGTAAATAATGAAATAACTTAAGCCCTTTAATAAGTACAGACGGAATGTTGCAACCAACCTAAATGCTCTGTAAACTGTTACTATTCATTTAATTGTATATGTTTACAGATTTTACATATAAACAAAATTTTTGTTAATTTGTGATTATTAAATGCGTGGCTATTTTTGCCCAGCAGTGGACGTCCACGGACTGATAGTGGGAATGATAATGTATTGAAATAAAACGATGTTTAAAGAATTGATTTCATACATAACATAACATGACGCTCACTGCTAAGCATAAGTTTCCTTCATGGATATCCATTTAAATTGGTCCTTGGATCTTTATCAGATCTTCGGACCAGCTAATAGAGGAGTCTGGCACTACGAATAATTATTAATCTAATATTGAATGTGAATACTCACTCTTCCTGCAAGGGAACCTCGTGCCGCGGATGAAAGGCGTTATCAACGGTATTGTGTGCACCGACATAATATAACCAGTAACCAAAAAAAAAAGTTTTTTTCCCAACTATTTTCTTATCCGAAAAATATTCTATCGACGTACCGGAGACGTGTGCAGCGCTCCGTCACACCAGGCGAATGCAAAAAAATGACGGTCGCGTTCCAAATTCAATTATTGTTATATATATATTTTTTTTAATTTGCATCAATTTTGCCGGCAACGCTATAACGCTATATTCGTTAACATTTAACTTGCTAATTTTAATTTTTAAAAAATATTTAATATTTTGTATGTAATTATTCATGTATATTTTTTTTGAATTTTTTTGTCGCTTTAAATGTTTTTATATATAAATTTGAGTGTAATATAATTTACTATGAACAACTTTTGAAGCATTGCCTTGAAAATCTGAAAACGCCATTAAAAAAAAAAAAACATTTTCCCTCTAATTCGTTCGGATCGTAGTCAAGCTGTAATATTAATTAACTATTTAAAAACTATTGGTCCGATGCTCGAGCACTATTCGGTAGTTTTTTTTTTTTAATGCAGTGATCAGACGGGCGAGAGCTTCACCTGATATCTAGTGATACGCATGCCCATAACAACGTGGCGCCAGTTAGAATGGTATACAATGCAGCGTGTGTATCGCCTTGAGATATAAGACATTGAATATTTTTACTCCAATAATTTCACTAGCTACAGCGCCCTTCAAACCGGACGGCAGTAATGTTTGTTGGCTGCAACAGCAGTGTGGAGATCCTTGGTGGAGGCCTATGTCCAGCAGTGGACGTCTATCAGCTGATGATGATATACATATTTGTGTATATTTGGATGTCTCCGTAGTAATGGTATGTCGTGGACGTCGTCCTTTAAATAAAACGATTGTCAACTGCAAAGAAATATAAGAAAATGAGTGAGAATGAGATAGATATACTGTGGAACTGGTAAACAGAAAGAGAGAGAGAGACCTATTGATTGATAGTCATTTTTATTTATTGATGTAGGAACTAATTAAAGAGTGAAGAGTAAAATAATGTTTTATAGTTTTTATCCCTTCTCTCTCTCACTTCATATATTTGGAGAGGACTTAATATCTCAAATTCTAAGACGAAAAGCGTGACGCGATGCTGTGTAAATATCCGAAAAGGCACTACGTTTTAACGATCAGGTGTATTACCATCAGGTAATAATAACGCTTCTTTATTTGACGAAGACATGAGCAATTCGTTCAATTGAATATAACTGGATAGTTTGGATGGTGATACACTACACCATATTATGCTCTTTGAGTTATATATTAACTTTCTTTACTCATACGAACCGGAAAACGATAACGTTAGCACTGCTGTTGGACGATGTAATTAGACGCTGCGGTGATGCAGTGTGCACATCCTAATTGTCATCAACAGACGTAATTTTTACTTAATGAAGCGACTATACGAGCGAGAAGTTAGACCTATAACTAAGAAGCGCTCTGAGGATGGAAGATGTTTATACTATATTACACTGCGCTCGTCCATTTGAGACATATTATATTGAACAATTACCTCAGTAATTTTAATACCTAACCATACTGAAACACAGTAATATCTATACACTACTGTTGGTATCTACGTAGCACAAATAAAACGTTCTTCTATAGGATTAAATAACTTATTTGGTTAAGTGTCTTATCTATGATTCCCAAGGTCTGTGCAAATCGTATCAAATTTCACTCACAACTGTGTCACAGATTATAAAATATCTTAAATATACAAGATTAAAGGTTTTTACTTAGAACTGTGAAAAAGAAATGATCTTTTTTATCGTCGGTTAATTGTAATGAACGATAATAGACATTAATGGCGAACGGTACAATTACTAGAAGACAATAGATTTGTCGCAAACGGCCCTGCGAATAAATAATTGTAAGTGGTAATAGTGTACTATTTGTGGACGGCATCTGTCCTTGTCCAGTCACGTCCTGTCTACAGGTCAGCGATTTTAACGTTTAAAATAGCACGTTATTTTATCATAACTAACATATTAGAATATTATTGACAGTTAACTATGTTCGTATTTATATGGCTGTACGAAAGTTTATCCTTTACCTTTCCATTGTAAAAAATATGTGTACGGGTATATGGGGTCCCGCATGACACCTCAAAGAACCCAAGCTAACGTGAACTGCTCGTGGTGCAGCTTGATAATCAATAAACGAAGCTCTGGTTCCCACCATATGAACCCTTAGAAACGATAGGCGCTAGTGACCAACTATCCAGTGAAGGTCGCGGAAGCCCGATCGATGTGGAGAACTTTGCGGGAGGCCATGTCTAATAATGGACGTCTATCGGCTGATGATTGATTGTAAAAACATAAATTTGTTATAGACGAGAGAAAAATTATATAATTAATGACGTTTTTTATAAATAAAAGTATCGCCTGTCACTTTCAACACAAAATAAACATACTTAATAACAAAACAAAGTAAAACACGATATTTAATACTAAGTCAAATATTATTCACATTCTATCCTGGATATAGCTGTGTGAACGTCTAACCTTTGCCTTTTCTTGCATAAAACTATAAATCTGTAATGGGCGGGTGAAAAATTATATAATGGATGTATAACTTCATTAATAAAAATGTCGCTTTTGTACCATTTATAATCTATAACAAAAACATGTATAATAAACTATACCTAGTTTTGAAAAAAAATTGTACTTTAATATAATACATAGAAATGTTAGGATACGTTCGTTTAGTTTATAGTGACGTTCATGTCTTTGTGGCTGTATAAATTTTTGTCCTTTGCCTTTTCTGTAAAAAAAACCAGTTAGGCTTTAGTGAACATTGTTTATGATTAGTGAGACTTTCCGAAATGAAAATTTACTCCGCATTTATCTACGTACAAAATCAATGTTCATAATTACAAACGAACAAAACATGTTTTATGTAAAACATCAAAATAGTATAATTATTTAATTTAAGTAAAATAATAAATCATAGTAATATTTTATGACCATATTCGTATCGACATGGCTTTATCAACCTTTGTCTTTTGTCATTTATGTTAAAAACCTCGTTATAGTCGCGTGAAAAGTTACATAATACAAAAATAACAAAACATTTATAACTAATAATAAAAAAAAAACATATAATTTAACATTCAGTATAATATGGCAATTTTTTGTGTCGATGTTTATATCGATATGGCTGTATGAATGCTATCCTTTGCATTTCTTTTAAAACTGCGTCGTGACGGAAGAAAATTTATATGATAAAAAATACAGAAATTAAGATCCACATCTCATTCATATCATGAATAGTGCAAAACAAATATACCTAATTATAAAATTTAAAAAATCGTAATATTTAATGTTCTCTAATATATTATGCCTTTGTATTTTATATCGATATTTGTATCGATACGGCTGAATGAACAAAAATCTTTTGTCGTTTATGTTAAGAGAGTCCATTATGGCGGGTGTAAATTAGTACAATTAATGAAACTTTAAAAATATCCGTACTTTTTATATCAAATGTTAGAAATAAATAAGTGTTTTTTTTTTAATTTATAGTTGTATATAGATTGTAATAAATATAAAGCTTTTAAATATATAAATGTAAATATAATTAAAGCAATGACGTCGCTTGTTTATTGACTTTCTACAAGCAGTTGACTGAGCAGTAGTGTGTGAAGTTTTGAATCATTTGAACGCCATAGGAGTGAGGAATTTCATACGAATACTCGTATCCAGGATCTAGAATCCATGAGCTACAACTTGACTAGAAACGTTGAGGAAAAATCTTTGTATAAAGTTCGGTAAGTTCATTTCTTAACATATTGAAGATGATTATATATTTATATAGTAGATGTTCCTCGTTCTCTCTGCTGGCCATAATATCCCCGCGACTCTTTGGGGGAAGAATATTATAAAATCCGTTCTTAGCTGAGCTCTAAAGGACAAAAGTAATATTCTTACCAAATTTTGATTGTTTATATATAATTGGATGCGATCAAACAATAGATCTATGGATATTGTCATCATTTATATGTATTTTTTGTATTTATTGAAACGACGAAACGAGCGGGACGTTCACCTGATGGTAAGTGATACGCCTGTCCATAACGTGTAGCTAGTTGGGATGGTATATACAACACTACTCTCGCCTTGATACATAGCATGTTATCTCGTTACCCCAGTAATTTCACTAGCTTCAACTATCTTCAAACCAGACCACAGTAATATTTGTCGGCTGCAATAGCTGTCGTGGTACTCATCTAGACGGTCTTCGGAGCCAAAGACTTACCATCAGTAATATTTAATATATATATATCATTGCTATAACTACCAATATATTAAATATGTATACCGACAAAATGTCGGATATTTTTTTTACAAGAGTTTTGCTTTATAACGTCACAATTAGCGGCCATTTGTAAAACCATAACAAGTGATATGTCAAATATTTTGAACACAATTAGTTTTTTTTTTTTTTTTGGAGATCTTCTGACATGGTCGCCAGACGTTTAGGCCAAAACACAGATTAAATTAAATTAAATAGTAAAGACTATTAATCGATTTTAATTTTATTTATTATATTATTACATTACTTTTGTAAGTAGTAATTGATTTTCTTTTTAATATTACTGATGGCATGGCTGTATCGCCGGAGACCGTCTGGGAAAGTACTAAAAACAGTACGGTGCGAACATTACTTTATTTCGGTTTGAAGGACGCTGTAGCTAGTGTAATTTTTTTTTATGTTTCGTTGTGGTATATCTTCGAAAGTATACTCTGTCTTCTGATGGGAAGTCAGAGTTATGTATAAATTTTACCCAGTAAAACCTTTTCGGTGGTCATTTTCAGCGTTTGAAGAGGTCATGGGATCTCAGTTCGGAACGCAATCGCAGCCTAGAAGAGTCCGATTCGAAAGTCTCTTTTATGCAGTCAGCACCATCTTCGCGAGGACTATCTCAACACCGGAAGATCACGTCCACCTTAGAGCTAGTTACTAAGGTAACGATACTCAATATATGTCTACGACGATGAGAGCAGCGGTCTAGTGTATATCATTCTAACTAGCGCGACGTTGTTAGGGCGTATCACTTACTATCAAGTGTACATCCGGCTGTTCCCATCGGTTTTTTTTCTCTCTCCTATGTATAATTGGTGTCGGCTGTCCCTTTCTAACGACATGCTCATCTCCGACCCTGACACAGAGCGTGTAATTGAACGGCGAGGTTGGAGCTCGTGCGGGCTCAATTTGCATGCCGATGCACATCGCGGCCGATATGCCAAGTGTTGGGAAACTGCGAACACTCGATAATCAGTGATACGTGATTTTAGTTATAACGATAATGATAATGAAGCAGGTGTTATCCGATGTTCGCTGGTGATCTTCTAAATAGTCCAAAATCAACCGTTGATGACTTAGAAAGCTATAATGGTAATAGGTCAGGGTACACGACAGAGACCTGGTAAAGATCTTGGAGGTTGAGATGATGATGGATAACATCATCAGCTGATTGACATCCACCGCTGGACAGAGGCATCTCCCAAAGACTCCCACATCGATCGGGTAGGGATTTGAGCCATTTCTCACCATGGTGGCCCAATGCTAGTCCACGAGCTGGTGATGTTACAACTCACTTCATCAACCATAGTGATCTCATATTAACCGCAGCACACCGACGGTCTTGAAGGTGGAAAGGAGAGGTCCTCGAGCTGAATCGCAATGAAGAGGAGATCCGAAGATCTGACGGCATCAAGCATCAGCTTGTGTTTCTGAAGATCTACAATTCGAGCGATTGTGAAGGTAAGTGCCAATCGTTGATATAGATCCAGGAGATAAAGAAGAACACTACAATGCATTGTGGTTTCTCCAGGTCTGAGGATCATGGTCAATGCTAGGGTTGCTGCCTGGAGCGGATGATCTGCTTCCAGCAGTTCCTGTCCAAGGCACCCCTTACGACCGTTTGAAATTTAGAGGACGAGTCTTCAATCTGATCTGTTCACCTAGTTGGTGCATGGCCCAATGATCTCTCGCAGTAAATTCACCAGCTACAGCCCCAAGTAATAATGGACCATCATAGTGACCCTGGTCCAGTTCTTTTTTGACCCTAACCAGTGAGCCAAGGACCTATCAATAGAGCTGTGTATGTGTCGATAGGGACGGATGAAATCATTCACAATACGGATGCTGTGTGTCACATAGATTGAAACGGTTTTAGTACCACCTCCGAGTGTAGTCTAAAAACATTACTGTTATCCGGTTTGAAGGACCCTGTATATATAGAAGTTTGCTTAGGTAATTGGACTTAATTTCATACGAGCCCATTCTGGTTATGTCTTCCTCTTAACAAAAATATTACACCAAGCGATAAAGTCGGTGATGATCACAATGTGGTGCAGTGTAAACATCCTAAGTGATGGTCCATCTACCCCTTAATAATCCCCATATGTTCGTTGAACATATCGGGGCTGTTATCTCAGCAGATTGTATGATGATATTTATACCAGGTTCGATACTAAGTGGGTCTGTATATAAACTGTTTGGAAATATCCTCAGTCGGTGATGTGATGGTGTGATGATCACAAACGTCCACTGCTGGGCAAAGATCTCTACTAGATACAGCCACACCAATCAGTTACAATCTGTAGTATCTAAAAGCAGTATACTACTAAACACTGTAAACGTTAGAGACTAATCTCTGTATGGTATCTCTCTCTCACTCTAATTATATGAACAAAGATAGAGAGAGAAAGAGAAATGTTTAAACATTTAATAAACTATTTTATTCTTCATTGTTTCCAACTTCAATCAATAAAGATATTAATCAATCATTCTCTCTCTGTCTACAGTCTCCATAGTATATCCATCTCATTCTCTCACAAATATTACTCTTGTATGTGACTTCCATTCATCGCATTCATACAGCGGTGTTTAATATATTGTGTAACGGACAAACAGACCGACAAAAGCATTAGAGCGGTCATTATATGGAGGAAATAATTTATTACGCGTGACCTCTGTCGTTGCGCTTCTATTACTTTGTATACTCTACGGCAGCTGTACTCAACGTGCGGACCGACGGGCTGGGTGGCGTTTGTTTGTTTGTTACAATCAGCAACTGTGGAATCTATGGAACTTCATCAGCAGACCATAGACAAACCATAACACGCAATTATTGATGGACGCCATTTTGTGAAATACGGAAAAGCTGGATGTCGTTTGTTTGTTCCAATCAGCAACTGTGGAACCTGTGGAACTTCATCAGCAGACCATAGACAAAACGTAAGACGCAATTATTGATGGACGCCATTTTGTGAACTACGGAAAAGCTGGATGTCGTTTGATTGTTTGTTCCAATCAACAACTGTGGAACCTGTGGAACTTCATCAGCAGACCATAGACAAACCATAACACGCAATTATTGATGGACGCCATTTTGAGAACTACGGAAATGCTGGATGTCGTATGTTTGTTCCAACCAGCAACTGTGGAATCTATGGAACTTCATCAGCAGACCATAGACAAACCATAAGACGCAATTATTGATGGACGCCATTTTGTGAACTACGGAAAAGCTGGATGTCGTTTGTTTGTTTGTTCCAATCAACAACTGTGGAATCTATGGAACTTCATCAGCAGACCATAGACAAACCATAACACGCAATTATTGATGGACGCCATTTTGTGAAATACGGAAAAGCTGGATGTCGTTTGTTTGTTCCAATTAGCAACAGTGGAACCTATGGAATCTGTGGAACTTCATCAGCAGACCATAGACAAACCATAACACGCAATTATTGATGGACGCCATCTCGTGAAATACGGAAAAGCTGGATGTCGTTTGTTTGTATGTTCCAATCAGCAACTGTGGAACCTGTGGAACTTCATCAGCAGACCATAGACAAACCATAACAATTATGGAACAGCTTGCTATCGAGATCAAGTCAGCATGGGAACTGCTCAACCAATCTTAGTACATTACAAGAGCTGTTCAACCAATCAATCATCAGCTGATAGGCTGCTGGACAATGGACTCCTCTAAAGATCTCCACATCGTTCCACCTTTACCAGATCCTCGGATCAGCTGGTGGGTGGTCTGCCAACAGCCCGTCTCCCGGTGACCCATCGGCTGTCAGTCCTTCAGAGACCAGCAAACTTTTGGACTGAGTCGATGACCTTAGTTCTTAGGACCTCCACATTTCTGATAAGATTACACAGAGAACCCATGAGCTCTTTCCATTGCTCGCGATTAGAAGTTTTTACACAAGACCAATGGAAGCGGCCATGTGAGCTGTTACCGCAGTAATTTCATTCATCATCATCATCATCAGCTGATAGACGGTCCACTGCTGGATGACCTCCTCCAAGTATCTCCATCAGACATATACAGCTGTACTAAACCAGACAGTCTAAACAGAGACGTACCAGTTCTTTTTACTGGTGGTAGGTAGGTACCACATTAACCCCTATTTCTACTCCCAAACGTTACCGTGCTCCGGTTTGAAGGGTGTTACTAGTGAAGTAGTTGGAGTAATGAGATTGAACATCCTATGTGTGAAAACCGCGAGCGCGATTTGGTGCTGTATATAGCCTAGATGTACCATGTTATGGATAGGGGTATCACTTACCATCAGGTGATGGTATAGTTTCTTTACTGAGACGCAGAAGGTAACACTAGCGTGGTCGAACACCGTCTCTTGACAAACTAGTTTTTTTTTTTTTTTATTATCCCTTTATGTTGGGTCAGGGCCTTTATTTACAGTACATTCATCGACCATTTTATATTAATCTTATCTCTAGTATCCTCATTCTCATCTTTCTACAACTTATCTCTCATACTTCTCTTCTCATTCATACTCCACTCCATCTCCTGTCATTCCATCTGTCATCAGTGAAGACCTCTGTACCAGTCTACAGCTTGGAGCTCGCTTAGGTGGTGTCCTACCAGCTATATTGTAGCTGATTTCTCAGCAGCTTATTTACGTCTTATTTGGGCGTAAACCTACCATCAATATGACGGCGATTGGATCACAGTCAGTACGCAGGCCCAACACGGATTGGTGACTTCAAACACACCTTAGAATAAATTCCAGGGTTTTTTTTTTTTTTAATTTCTCTCATTTATGGGTTGGTTCAGGGCCTTTATTTTTCATTTGTCACTTAACATCACTATATCCTATACTATACAATTTTTATCATCATCATGTGCTGGTTTCCTCGCCATGTTTCCCTTCATTTGTACTTAAATAGCCATCGGTACGTGCCGGGATTCGAACCCGCGACTTTCAAAATGAAGGCCACTGTAACCATTAAACCATCGAGTACCACCTTAATAAAGAAATTGTAGCAAGTACTGAAAAAAACCAGTCGTACCTAGCTAGTGGTGATGTAGTATCTAGTTTCTAGGTCGCGACATGTAATCGATATAACAACGTTAAGGCCGTAACCGGCGGCCGCCATATTGGATGTTTGCGATGTACAACACTCAATAATAAGTGTTGTTATAATAAAGATCGGATGGGAACCTTCTCCAGTAAGAGAATTATATACTACTTCACTAATGTTCCCACAGCTGGGTTTCGGAACCTTCTCCAGTAAGAGAATTATATATTACGTCACTAATGTTCCCGCAGCTGGGATTCGGAACCTTCCCCAGTAAGAGAATTATATATAATGTTACTAATGTTCCCACTGCTGGGATTCGGAACCTTCCCCAATAATATAATTATATATAATCTCCACTAATGTTCCCGCAGCTGGGATTCGGAACCTTCCCCAGTAATATAATTATATATATATCTCCACTAATGTTCCCGCAGCTGGGATTCGGAACCTTCCCCAGTAAGAGAATTATATATACCGTCACTAATGTTCCCGCAGCTGGGATTGCGGAACCTTCTCCAGTAAGAGGTATATATAACGTCACTAATGTTCCCACAGCTGGGATTCGGAACCTTCCCCAGTAAGAGAGAATTATATATACCGTCACTAATGTTCCGCAGCTGGGATTCCGGAACCTTCCCCAGTAAGAGAGAATTATATATAACGTCATAATGTTCCCGCAGCTGGGATTCGGAACCTTCCCCAGTAAGAGAATTATATATAACGTCACTAATGTTCCCGCAGCTGGGATTCGGAACCTTCCCCAGTAAGAGAATTATATATACCGTCACTAATGTTCCCGCAGCTGGGATTCGGAACCTTCTCCAGTAAGAGAATTATATATAACGTCACTAATGTTCCCGCAGCTGGGATTCGGAACCTTCCCCAGTAAGAGAATTATATATACCGTCACTAATGTTCCCGCAGCTGGGATGCGGAACCTTCTCCAGTAAGAGAATTATATATAACGTCACTAATGTTCCCACAGCTGGGATTCGGAACCTTTCCCAGTAAGAGTATTATATATAACGTCACTAATGTTCCCACTGCTGGGATGCACGTTGGCAGATGTCCACGGAAGCTGTGGTCTGAGTACGTCGGTTTCCGTTACCGGAAGTTCAAGGTCACTGGGAATCGAACCAGTGACTCCGAAGTGTAGCGCCTCACAAACTGAGCTTTAAACCCTATATAAATGTATCTACCAGTCAGCAGTGTATACCTAGACACGCTCGTGTCCCTAGGTCATAAGAAAGACGATGTAGACGTCTAAATAGTCTAGGGTTCAAGTCGTCCGATGTAAGCTTTTTTTTTTTTAAATCTTCAACAATATTTGTTGTATAAACAACTGATACGAGAGAACGGAATGGGAATGAAATTTCGACGGGTAGTTTGCAAACATTACTGTGTTGAAGGGCGCTGTAGTGTAATTACTGCGGTAACGAGGATCGGAGTAGTACTGCTGGAGGCTTCCTGAAGAGCAGTATGTTACTATAGGTGAGGGTGATGGTCCTCCTGAACAGGTTCCTGCCGGCGATGGGGCTGAGTAGCTATGTCTTGGTCTCCTATGGTGAAAGTAAGAGGAACCTACCCGGTCCGAGGAGTATGGCCGGATCGAGGTGGCCGCTCCAGGTCAGCTCTGTGGGCTGACGGTGTTTTTTTTTTTTTCGGGTTTTCCCCTAGTCATTCCTGATTCTCATGATGGTGCAGGCTTGTACTGCTGCAGCCGAGGTGGAGTCGCAGAAGGAGAGTATACACTCTTGCCTCCCATAAGCTCTGGCTGACGGATTCGAAGGAAACCGTTCACCAGGTGACTATAAGAGTCCCAAAAGGGGGGTTCAGTTCAGGCCAGGAAAGGTCTTGTCGGTGCAAGTCCGACAAGACCTTTCCTTGAGCCTGATAGGGCAGATATACGAAGGTATTTTCCACCTCCCAGTACAATATACATGTCAACTGTGTTGCAGTGTAAACATTCTAACAGGGTACTTAATATCGATTCTTGATATCGTGGAGCTGTTACTTGAAAATTGCTTTGCAATATAAATATCCTAACTAGCTCTAATGACACGCCCACCATTTTTAAAATGTGCTCGCAGTGTATAAATCCTAACATCATATTGTTCTAGCTCGACTTGTCACTTGGTCTAATAAAAAAAAGCAAATAAAAACCTATATTTAACAATAATTAAATATTTAATTATATATGTATTCTGTATGTTCCGAATAATCAATGCAAATCGATTTTTCTATAATCGATTCTGGTTTTTTTTTAATATATCATCTCGATACCCAAGCCTACATATCACCGGCTCGTTGTGCAGCCTGATAATCAACAGACGAGGCTGTGACTCCCATCTACCAGCAAATGAGCCAGGGTGGTGGGAAATGACCCAAATCCCCTCCCCCGTATGAAACCTTGAAAACGAAGGGCTTTGGTTCCCCTGTAGGTAACGCAGGACCGATAGGAGTGGGGATCTTTGGGGGAAGTCTATGTCCAGCAGTGGACGTCTATCGGCTGATGATGATGATGATCCCAATAGAACAACCTGGTATTTATATTTACTTACTAGTGGTATGTTCCTAGACACCGCTTAGGTACTGTCTAGACATTACTCTGATCCGGTTTGAAGGATCTTACTGGTGGTAGTGTATTGCCGGAGACCGTCTAGGTACCGCCGCAGCGCCTATTGCAGCCGACAGACAGTACTGTGCAGACATTACCGTGATCCGGTTTGAAGGACCTACTATAGCTATCACTGGTGGTAGTGTCTCTGTTGCTAATGACCGTCTAGTTACTGTTGTACTGTGATACTGTGCGAACATTAAATCCGGTTTGAAGGATCTTATTGGTGGTAGTGTATTGCCGGAGACCGTCTGGGTACCGCCGCAGCGCCTATTGCAGCCGACAGACAGTACTGTGCAGACATTACCGTGATCCGGTTTGAAGGACCTACTATAGCTATCACTGGTGGTAGTGTCTCTGTTGCTAATGACCGTCTAGTTACTGATGTACTGTGATACTGTGCGAACATTAAATCCGGTTTGAAGGGCGTTGTAGCTAATGTAACTGGTGTAATGATATTCGAAATCGTATGTCCTCAGTTCAATAGCAAGTGAACGTCAGCTCGTATAGTCGCTAAATTTAAAAAAAAAAAAAAAATCATACCGGAAGTAATTTTAACGTACACGAAACTGTTGAGCCGTAAGGACGTAACCTTCATGGAGTGTCCTGATGTAATGCGGCCCAATTTCGCGCAACGAGTCCCGTAACTGGGATCGAATCGGCTGGCCCACTTAAACTTTCGCCCACACCGGGAGCGCGGCGGGGTCGTTGAACCCGGTCACGTGGCTCACGGCGCGCATGCGCCGTGAGCCACCCGCTGCCCTTGCCAGGTCCCGTCACCAGGTAAAAAAAAATCCATCGCTTCTACATTGTCATATCTATATATATATATATATATATATATATCTATATATATATATATAACACTGATATAACAGTAGAAAAATATTTATACGACATTATTTTTTTTTTTTTTTAATTAAGTCACAAGTAAGTGATACATCTGCCTATACCTTAGCGCTAGTTAGGACGACATACACTGCACCATATCGTACTCATCGAGCCACGTAAAATGAGTCTCGTTATCGCAATAATTATACTAGCTACAACGCCCTTCAAACCGTAACACTAATGTTACCACCACCAGCAAAAACGAGTAAATATATCAGTTCAGCTGGAAGAGTCATAAAAAAATACTGGCAAGTAAAAATGGCAAAATTTCGATATCCAGTACTAATCGGCTTTAATAATTCGACAGATGTCGTACCAGGTTTCAAAATTAGGTATTTTTAATTGCTTCCCGCGCAAAAAATATACTAGTATTTTAATACTTGATATTTTAGAAAACTAATTTATTATGAGGGTAGGTTTTTTTTTAAAAAATACTTTCTCCCGGGAATTGTACATATCTTATTTATCTGTTTTTCTCTTCTTCCTTTCCTTCTTTCTTTTCCTTCTTACTTCTCTTTCTTTCTCCATCCCGTTCCTTTCTCGCTATACATTACTGAACTTCCTCTGTAGGTCAGATCAAGCAAATCTACATATACTTTTATCATCATCAGGTGGTAGACTTCCACTGCCTTCTACAATCTTCGGTCTACAGCAGTCTCAGGTACCGGTTTATCAAGAGCCGTCGTTTGTAGGAGTTCGTATGGCGAACGCGGGTCAGTATGTGGTCCATCGGGTTGAGTGCCCTAAACCCCCTATATTAGGTTTTATAAAGGGAGTGTAAGGACTCCAGCGCCATAACTCACAGGACCCAAGCCAACCTTACCAGCTCGTGGTGCAGCCTGTCGATCAATAGACCAGGCTATGGCTCCCACCAACCCATATTGGGCTAGCGTCGTGGGTAATCGCCCAAATCCCCCTCATATGAACCCCTATGAATGACGGCCTTCAGTCCGCGGTGATACCGGAAGCCATGCTGACTGTGGACAGATCGATGTGGAGTTCTTAATCTCTTTAAATTTTTTTTTTTTTCTTTTATCGGCTTTTGTTAGTCTATGGTCGGTTGATATGCTATTAATCATCAGGTCCAGTTATCAGTCAACATATGAGAGGCGTAAAAAATAAAAAAAAAAGGTCGCGTTGATACGTGAGATGTTAAACCTTATCTCAGTAATTACACTAGCTACAGCGCCCTTCTAACCGGATCACAGCAATGTCCGCACAGTACTGTCTGTCGGCTGCAATAGGCACTGCGGTGGTACCTAGACGGTCTCCGGCAACAGAGACACTACCACCAGTAAGGTCCTTCAAACCGGATCACAGCAATGTCCGCACAGTACTGTCTGTCGGCTGCAATAGGCGCTGCGGCGGTACCTAGACGGTCTGTAGCAACAGAGACACTACCACCAGTAAGGTCCTTCAAACCGATCACAGCAATGTCCGCACAGTACTGTCTGTCGGCTGCAATAGGCACTGCGGTGGTACCTAGACGGTCTGTAGCAACAGAGACACTACCACCAGTGATAGCTATAGGTCCTTCAAACCGGATCACAGCAATGTCCGCACAGTACCGTTCGTCGGCTGCAATAGGCACTGCGGTGGTACCTAGACGGTCTGTAGCAACAGAGACACTACCACCAGTGATAGCTATAGGTCCTTCAAACCGATCACAGCAATGTCCGCACAGTACCGTCTGTCGGCTGCACAGGCGCTGCGGCGGTACCTAGACGGTCTGTAGCAACAGAGACACTACCACCAGTGATAGCTATAGGTCCTTCAAACCGGATCACAGCAATGTCCGCACAGTACTGTCTGTCGGCTGCAATAGGCACTGCGGTGGTACCTAGACGGTCTGTAGCAACAGAGACACTACCACCAGTGATAGCTATAGGTCCTTCAAACCGGATCACAGCAATGTCCGCACAGTACTGTCTGTCGGCTGCAATAGGCGCTGCGGTGGTACCTAGACGGTCTGTAGCAACAGAGACACTACCACCAGTGATAGCTAAAGGTCCTTCAAACCGGATCACAGCAATGTCCGCACAGTACCGTTCGTCGGCTGCAATAGGCACTGCGGTGGTACCTAGACGGTCTGTAGCAACAGAGACACTACCACCAGTGATAGCTATAGGTCCTTCAAACCGATCACAGCAATGTCCGCACAGTACTGTCTGTCGGCTGCAATAGGCGCTGCGTCGGTGCCTAGACGGTCTCCGGCAACAGAGACACTACCACCAGTAAGGTCCTTCAAACCGGATCACAGCAATGTCCGCACGGTACTGTCTGTCGGCTGCACAGGCGCTGTGGCGGTACCTGGAGCGGTCTCCGGCAACAGAGACACTACCAGCAGTAAGGCCCTTCAAACCGGATCACAGCCATGTCCGCACAGTACTGTCTGTCGGCTGCAATGAGCGCTGTGGCGGTACCTGAACGGTCTCCGACAACAGAACACTACCACCAGTAAGGTCCTTCAAACCGGATCACAGCAATGTCCGCACAGTACTGTCTGTCGGCTGCAATAGGCGCTGTGGCGGTACCTGGAGCGGTCTCCGACAACAGAGACACTACCACCAGTAAGGTCCTTCAAACCGGATCACAGCAATGTCCGCACAGTACTGTCTGTCGGCTGCAATAGGCGCTGCGGCGGTACCTAGACGGTCTCCGGCAACAGAGACACTACCACCAGTAAGGTCCTTCAAACCGGATCACAGCAATGTCCGCACAGTACTGTCTGTCGGCTGCAATAGGCGCTGTGGCGGTACCTAGACGGTCTCCGACAACAGAGACACTACCACCAGTAAGGCCCTTCAAACCGGATCACAGCAATGTCCGCACAGTACTGTCTGTCGGCTGCAATAGGCGCTGCGGCGGTATCTAGACGGTCTCCGGCAACAGAGACACTACCACCAGTAAGGCCCTTCAAACCGGATCACAGCAATGTCCGCACAGTACTGTCTGTCGGCTGCAATAGGCGCTGTGGCGGTACCTAGACGGTCTCCGACAACAGAGACACTACTACCAGTAAGGCCCTTCAAACCGATCACAGCAATGTCCGCACAGTACTGTCTGTCGGCTGCAATAGGCGCTGTGGCGGTACCTAGACGGTCTCCGACAACAGAGACACTACCACCAGTAAGGCCCTTCAAACCGGATCACAGCAATGTCCGCACAGTACTGTCTGTCGGCTGCAATAGGCGCTGTGGCGGTACCTAGACGGTCTCCGACAACAGAGACACTACCACCAGTAAGGCCCTTCAAACCGGATCACAGCAATGTCCGCACAGTACTGTCTGTCGGCTGCAATAGGCGCTGTGGCGGTACCTAGACGGTCTCCGACAACAGAGACACTACCACCAGTACCATCTCCATCAACTATATTACTATACTACAGTACCAGGTTACTGTACGTCAGTACGTTTATAACCTACCAGCGCCAACCCTGACCGGATTTAAGTGTTACCAGGTTAATAAGCAATTTTTTATACAAACAGAGCAAAAAATAAAAGTAAACAACGCGCCGCCATAGACCTGACCCCGTTGCGCTGTGACCTGGAACTCCCCTGGCGCATCTGATTAGATACTTTTTTATCTAGTTACAGTACTAGGGCATCTAGACCTCCCTGGGAGCAGGTCTCTGTTGCTGGAAGCGCCACCGCAACATTACTGCGTACTAGTTTGTAGTATTAACGCAATGTAGTGTAAACATCCGAACCAGCGCTTCTTATAGTTGGTAAAGTCCTCGCTGGTCTAAACGCTTCAATAAAAAAAATTACTTGGCTCCATAATAATATAGTGTTAGTTAGGATGTGCACACTGCATCACTACAACGCCTTTTTTGGCCGCCGAACGTAGCTGTGTTCCGGTTTGAAGGGCGCTATAGCTTTGTAATTATATAGTAAGTAATACGCCTGTCTAAACGTGACGTTAGTAAGGATGTTATACACAACACCACATTGTGTTAGTCGCATTGAGTCATTACCTCTTTAATTACATCAGCTACAACGCCCTTCAAACCGGAGCACGGTAATTTGTGTATACTACTCGCCGCTGCGGTGGTATCTACTAACGGACGCTACCACCAGTGAATTGAGACATACGTTAACGGATGTGTGAATTGGGGGTCCAAATCCTCACATCCGTTAGTCCGCTGCTGATAACCGAAAATTGTTACTTCCGTCACTTTGTACCTGTTATTCGATACTAGATACAGCATTTGTATAAATTAGTACCGGCAGTTGGAATAGACTATATGATTGTGATAATAGAGACAAGGCTTGAAGAGAAAGCGGTTAGGTTAGGTTGGGACTGCGGAGGAAGAGAGCTGGATTCTGCATCGCACCCGCTCGCGGTTTGCTCGGCATGGGAACCGGATCGGCGAATCTTAATAAATCGGATCGGACAGAACCTCTCCTTGCCAGCAATCGTGTCGGCGATGCTGGGAGGAGACGTTGCATGGAGGGCTGTAGCCTCCTTTTGCGAAACTGTAATGGTACAAAAGGAGGCTGCCGAGCGGGCTAGAGAGAGGACAGATCCCGCTCGGAGAGGAAACCGTCGTGGCGCTACCGTGCGTCAACACGTCGCACCGATGAATGGTGCTCCCCTACCATAATGGGGCCTTTGGGGTTGTTGGCGATCAGGATGGGGGTTCTCATCGCTTTCTAAACGACCCTGAGGAGGACAATGGCTGAACGTGGTCTCCGGTCATTGAAGTAATATTCACGAGGCTGGTAGGGTCTGTATAAGCAGACCCCGGGACGAGCTATCCCAGCATAGCGTTAGCGAGGCCCCGGTTGTGTTCCGAACGGAGATCCCGTGACCTCCGAAGGTGACCACCGCGGGGTTTTAGTGGGTAAAAATCTCCACGTAACTCTGACTTCCCCTCAGGAGGCAGAGTATCTTTTCGAAGATTTCCACCGAAACAAAAAAAAAAAAAAAAAGTGACAAAACCTCTCCTTGTCAGCAATGGTGTCGGTGAGGCTGGGAGATGTTGAATGGAGGGAGAACCTTTGCCTTTTGTGAGACTGTTATGGTACAGGAGGCTACTGGGAGGGATCGAGAGAGATCTCGTCTCGGAGACGAAACAGCCACGGCGCTGATACGCGTTATCACTGTCCAGTGGTGAACGGAGTTCCCCTACTTTATTGGGACTTTTGGTGTCGTTGACGGTTAGAATGGGGGTACTCATGGTTTTCTGAACGACCTTCTGGACGATGGCTGGACGTGGTCTCCGGTCATTGAAGTACTTACGACGCTGGCAGGGTCTGCAAAAATCAGACCCTAGGCCTCGCTATCCTCCCAAAGTGCAGAGGAGCACATGGAAGTATCACCTTCGATCGAAGGATAAAGATACTCCAAGCTAACCTGAATCACTGCCGCGGGGCGCAGGACCTGCTACTGCAACACCTCGCGGAGTGGTCGGTAGCTTTGACCGTAACGGCCGAACCTTACCGTGTACCAGACCATCCTCGCTGGTTTGGTAGCGTAGATGGCAAGGTCGCTATCTATTGGAATGGGAATACAGGGGACCGACCCTGTTCTTCAATTTTTAGCGGGCAAGGTTTTGTTGCTGTCGAATGGGGCCTCTTACAGTTGTGGGCTGCTATGTCTCTCCCAACTGCACTCGCGCCGCCTACGAAGTATACTTGGACTCTGTAGCCAAATGCATTCGCAGATGTCAGCCACGTCCGGTCCTTGTTCTAGGTGATTTCAATGCACACTCCAAAGTGTGGGGATCCTCTCGGAACAGCACTAGGGGGGAGACTTTGCAAGTGTGGGCGGCTGGGCTTGACCTTCGGCTCCTAAACCATGGATCCGTCAGCACCTGTGTGCGATGGCAGGAGAGTCGATCGTTGATCTATCATGGGCAAATTCTTCTGCTTTGCGCATGGTGACAGGTTGGAGAGTAGCGGAGGAAGCGGTCACGCTTTCTGATCACCGCTATATTTTGATTAATTTAACGCTTGGCTCCTCACAACATGCTGCTCACACCCACAGCAGCAGCCTACCGCGGCGGTGGACCCTCAAGAGACTCGATGCAGATATGCTCGAAGCAGCAGCCATCGTCATGGCATGGCCGGAAAGCATAGCCGAAGGTATGTTGTCCGATCCTGTAAGTGGAGCGACTTGGTTTCGGGAATCGATGACATACATTTGTGATGTCTCAATGCCCCGAACAAAGCTTATTAAGTCGAAGGCGGTTTACTGGTGGTCCCCAGCTATAGCGCAACTGCGCGAGGTTTGCTTGCGCGCTCGACGTCAGTACACAAGAACCCGAAGGAGACGACGAGCCACAGTGGACGAAACGACTCGTGCCTACAGGATGTACAGAGACGCTACTAAATCGCTCCAACTGGCTATTAAATCAGCTAGATCTCGGGCTTGGAACGAACTACTAGAGGAACTGGAGAGGGACCCGTGGGGACGCCCATACAAGATGGTATTGGGCAAACTCAGACCTTGGATTCCTCCACTAACAGAGACCTTGGATCCTTTATTTATGGAAACAGTGATGGACACTCTCTTCCCAAGGAGTCAACAATGCCCAGTACCACCTCCTACGGAGTCGTCGAATCAGCTCATCTGGTCCGACGAATGGGGTGTGACCAACGAAGAGTTAGCACGAGCCATTAAGCGTCTCAAAGCCCGGAATACTGCACCAGGTCCTGACGGAATTCCCGGACGCGCATGGGTACTAGCAATAGCCGCCGGACTAGGAGATAGACTGAGGAACTTGTTTACCTGCTGCTTCAATGCTGGCCTATTCCCTCAGGGCTGGAAGGAAGCGCGGATGGTGCTGTTAAAGAAAGATGGTAGGACCGGGGACACTCCTTCTGCATACCGACCCATATGCCTGTTGGATGAGGCCGGTAAATTGTTCGAAAGAATAGTTGCCGATCGCATCAATTTGCATCTCCACCAAGAAGGCCCCGATCTGTCGGATGGCCAGTTTGGTTTCCGAAGAGCGCGCTCAACCATGGATGCGATCCTCCGCATTCGGGAACAGTCGCAACGAACAGTGGATCAAGGCGGTGTGGCATTGGCAGTTAGTCTTGATGTAGTGAACGCCTTTAACTCACTACCATGGGGAGTAATATGGGAAGCTCTGGCGTACCATCGCATTCCTCCCTACTTACAGCGCATTGTCGGGTCCTACTTAAAAGACAGATGCGTCCAATATGTGGGTCGGGATGCCATATTTCATAGGAGAGAGGTAAATTGCGGAGTTCCCCAGGGTTCTGTATTGGGCCCTCTATTATGGAACATTGCATATGACGCCGTCCTTAGAGTCGATCTCCCGCTGGAGTATGTGTTGTATGTTACGCGGATGACACATTAGTATTGGCCAATGGAGACAGTTTGAGGACACCATCCGACTTGCCGAAATTGGAGTAGCTTGCGTTGTGGACAAAATCCAAGAGCTGGGTCTCCGGATAGCGCCTTATAAGTCCGAGGCGATATGGTTTCACAAGCTCCCTAAAACAAGGGAACCTCCCAGCTTTTCGGTTCACGTAGGTGACGTGCCTGTTGAGGTGGGATCGGTAATGAAATATCTCGGTCTTACTCTAGACAGTCGATGGAGATTCGAGGAACACTTCAACCGCCTGATCCCTAGGGTTGAGAAGGTAGTAGGTGCTCTGCATAGACTACTGCCCAATCTTGGAGGTCCCGGGGAAGGAGTCCGCCGCCTCTATTCGGGTGTTGTGCGATCGATGGCTCTCTATGGCGCTCCGGTTTGGTCAGATCGGTTGACGGGCAGCCGACGTTGCCGGGCTAAAGTAAACAGTCTGCAGCGGAAGATAGCCATTCGTGTCGCACGGGGATATCGGACGATATCGTTTGAGGCGGCCACTATCCTGGCCCGGTTCCCACCTCTGGACATTCTGGCGGAAAGGGACGCGCGGATTTATACGCTTCTACGTTCTAATCGAGAAGAAGCCGAACCCCTGGATTTGGTGGAAGTGCACAGGCATGAGCGCCGCCGCGCTTTGGCGGTGTGGAGAGAGAGCGGCTTGCTGAGCCGCGGAACTCACGGCAGCGTATAGTAAGCGCTTTTCTGCCGAACCTCGAATCCTGGCTTAGATCGGGCGGAGTGGCGCATGTCACCTTCAGGCTGACTCAGGTACTCACAGGACACGGGTGTTTTGGTGAGTACCTGAATAGGATTGGACGTGAACCAACCACGCAATGCCACCATTGTGGTGGAGAGCTGGATTCCGCTCAGCATACGCTCGCAGAATGCCCTACGTGGGAGCCTGAACGGAAAATTCTCATCCACAAAATCGGGCATGACCTTTCTTTGCCAGTAGCGATATCAACTGCACTGGCAAAAAAAAAAAAAAAAAAAAAAATTTAATATTGAACTGTAATAAAACTTTGAGAGAGAATAGAGTAACATCATTGATGCACCACCACGCCTACTGACAGGTAGTCGCGCGCATGCGCGGTTGCTACGTTACGGCAATATGGCCGCCGTTGCCACCGCAACGCGGTAAGTAGGCCACAGCAGCCAGGTGGCCTAGATCCGGATCCCGCTGACCCATTACTTCCCATTCGGGCGCGCTAAATTGCTTTTTCTCCGTGAATGCAACTGGCGATGATTCATTAAAAACACAAAATGGCGGACAGACTTCATGCGAACGGGAAATGGCGGGAATTTCGAATGTATAACGAATGATATATACCGTATGTAAGGGTGGGTACTCGCACAACAACTCACGGAATCCAACCCAACCTCACCAGCTCGTGATGCAGCCTGCTGATCAATAGACCAGGCTCTGGTTTCCACCAACCCCAATTAGGCCAGCGTGGTGGGAAATTACCCAAAACTCCCCCCCATATGAACCCCTACAAACGTAGAGATTTTTGGTGGTGGCCCATATCCAGACGAATATCAGCTGATGATGATGATGATGATATCTATATGTGGGAAAAGGACGGCATTTCCCACTGCGACCGTCACCAACATGGCGGATACTAGTTGTGGGTAAAACGTATGCCCAGCAGTGGACAACCAAATTTTGAAACTATAAAGCCATAGCTATGTTGAGAAACCTACTCGTATTCTATTTCCCAGTTATAAGTAGCTCGATATACATTTCAGCCAAGCGTGTGTCGGCGGACGCAGAATATCCACAACACTTCTTCTTAGTACTCCGGTTTCCCCACGATACCTTCCTTCACCGGCAGTAAATACACAACAGATATCAACCACACCAACAAAGCTGCAACAAAGTAACCGAGTCCCAGCAGTGGGAAGAAGTGGGCAAGAAAAAAAAAAACTTACCATAATACGGCATACTGGTGATCATCCGTTCGTTTATCATTTTAACACTTTATATGGTATCACATATAAAATAAAAACGCACACACTGCAACAACATACACAACACCTGATGGATTCAAAATGGCGGATTAAAATAGCGGGAAATAAATATACATATATATCACGCCTCGTTCCCTGGAGGGTAGGCAGAGAAATAAATATATTAATAAATTTACAATGAGGATGCTTTGGCCTAGTTTCATTTCGGCAGAGAGTAGATGACTTAATCATCCCTGGACCAGTGACAGTGGGGAATGTGGTGATTGAAGAAGTAACCACGACTACCTCGGACTGGTTCTAGAACTTGGCGGAAGTAACCTCAACCAAGGGACCGGTAGACACATTCAGCTCGGCTGGATAGCAAACATCATAATGTCCAAGAGCCTTGAACCAGTACGTCCTCCCCACCCTTGCTTACGACGCAGAGACATGGCACCTGACCATCGAGCTGGTCCACCGATTCAAAGCAGCACAGCGAAGGATGGAGAACCATGCTCGGTTTCTCTAAGGGTCTACATCCAGAACGAAGGGTTTCGACAGAGAACTGAAGCTGGTGATGTAGCTCTCAAAATCTGCAAGCTGAAGAGGCAGTGGACCGGCTATGTCTGTCGTGTCAGTGACAGCCGATGGAGGAGGAAAGCCTTCGAGTGGGGCTGCAGAACTGTTGGATGCTCTCCCTCCAGAAGGACTGACGAGATCATCAGAGCGGTCGGGAAGTAGGTGGATGCGAGAAGCTGGTGATCACATTTGGTGGATGACATTGGGGAAGGCCTATATCCAGCAAATATAATATATGTATAGCAGATAAGCTGTCTCATCATCTCTCCCTCTCTTTCTTTCTTCCTCTCTCTCTCTCTCTCTCTCTTTTCGAACATTTCATTCCTAAAGGTAGTATAGCAGCTATAGCGCCTTTAAATAACACCAGAGTGATATGTACAGTACCCATTTATGAAATGGTGAAATTGAGGCTGTGATGGTAAACATGGTGGCGAATCTTCACCATCACTTACTGGAAGCCCACCGGTGGACATATTGCCACCAAAAAGATGACCACGTCTGCCGGTAGACAGTGAAGACCTCATTCCTCCATCAGTCCGGTTAAGATGTTGGATGGATCCTCTCGAGTGATCCTGTCGGTGATCCTGGGAGGAGAAGATATTGCATGGAGACCCGTAGACTCTTGTGAAACTGGAACGGGATCTAGAGAGGACAGATCCCACGCGGTGCACCGGTGAATGGTATCCCAGTGGTCAGGATGATGGTCCTCATCGTCTTCTAAACGACCTTGAGAAGGTCAATGGTTGGACGTGGTCTCCGGCCATACTTACAAGGCTAGTAGGGTCTGCATAAAACAGACTCCGGGACGGACAATCCCGGTACAGCGTTAGCGGCACGGTTGTGTTCCGAACGGAGATCCCATGACCTCTCCAAACGCTGATGACCACCGAGCTGGGTTAAAGTCTCCACATAACTCTGACTTACACCCAGAAGACAGAGTATCATCTCGATTCACCCCAAACCAAAAAAAAAAAACAGTAACTTTAGCTACAACGACCTTCAATATAAAATAGTGTTAGGATATTTACACTGCACCGTATCAGACTCGTCTTGAAACATAAGATATCTAGTCTCTTTACCCCAGTAAGTTCACCAGTATCAACATCCTTCAAGCCGGATTTTTTCCGCCGAACACGGGCGAGGTGGTGTAATAGTAAGTGATACGTCAGGTAAATACTGCGAGATATGCTCATCGTTTTGATACATATGTTAAATCTCGTTGCTTAGTATTTTCATTAATTACAGCGCCCGTCAAACCGGAACACAGTAAATAACCCACCAGCCATGTGTGGGAATCGTGGGTGTAGTTAATTGAGAGGGCACGAGTCCCAGTTGTGGGAACGTTAAAAACAATATATAACAGATATAAACGATTTATATGAATACGGAGGTCGGTTCGTTTAGCGTGTGTTCGTGTAGGTGCTGTTGCGTCACACGAGCGCGGCCACCTTGAAGTGTGAATATTGTGTTAAAACAAAATGGAGGATGCTCGCGTCGGGTGAAAGGCGGGAAACCTGCGTGACCTTTGAACCCATACTGGGGACGTGGCTTAAGTAAGAGATCCTTTAACCTTATTAGTTACTGAAGCAGTTGAGACACGAGACCGTCTAGTTACCATCATCGCAGCTACAAACATCACTGTTAAAGTGCGCTATAGCTAATATAATTACTGCGGTAACAAGGTTTAATATGTAATGTAGCAAGACAAAGAGCATAACGCGGTGTAATGTACATATCCTAATTATAACTAATTTATATTGCAATCTGCTGTAGTTTGTGAAATTACTGCGGTAACAAGGTTTAATATGTAATGTAGCAAGACAAAGAGCATAATGCGGTGTAATGTACACATCCTAATTATAGCTAATTTATATTGAAATCTGCTGTAGTTTGTGAAATTACTGCGGTAACAAGGTTTAATATGTAATGTAGCAAGACGAAGAGCATAACGCGGTGTAATGTACATATCCCAATTATAGCTAATTTATATTAAAATCTGCTGTATTGGTGAAATTACTGCGGTAACAAGGTTTAATATGTAATGTAGCAAGACGAAGAGCATAACGCGGTGTAATGTACATATCCCAATTATAGCTAATTTATATTAAAATCTGCTGTTTTGGTGAAATTACTGCGGTAACAAGGTTTAATATGTAATGTAGCAAGACAAAGAGCATAACGCGGTGTAATGTACATATCCCAATTATAGCTAATTTATATTAAAATCTGCTGTTTTGGTGAAATTACTGCGGTAACAAGGTTTAATATGTAATGTAGCAAGACAAAGAGCATAATGCGGTGTAATGTACATATCCTAATTATAGCTAATTTATATTAAAATCTGCTGTATTGGTGAAATTACTGCGGTAACAAGGTTTAATATGTAATGTAGCAAGACAAAGAGCATAATGCGGTGTAATGTACATATCCTAATTATAGCTAATTTATATTAAAATCTGCTGTGGTTAGTGAAATTACTGCGGTAACAAGGTTTAATATGTAATGTAGCAAGACAAAGAGCATAACATGATTGTAATGTACATATCCTAATTATAGCTAATTTATATTGAAATCTATAGTTAGAGGTAATTACTGCGGTAACAAGGTTCAATATGTAATATTGCAATATAAAGAGCACAATGCTGTATAATCTAAACATCCTAATTATAGCTAATTTATATTAAAATCTGCTGTATTGGTGAAATTACTGCGGTAACAAGGTTTAATATGTAATGTAGCAAGACAAAACATAACGCGGTGTAATGTACATATCCTAATTATAGCTAATTTATATTAAAATCTGCTGTTTTGGTGAAATTACTGCGGTAACAAGGTTCAATATGTAATATTGCAATATAAAGAGCACAATGCTGTATAATCTAAACATCCTAATTATAACTAATTTATATTGCAATCTGCTGTAGTTTGTGAAATTACTGCGGTAACAAGGTTTAATATGTAATGTAGCAAGACAAAGAGCATAATGCGGTGTAATGTACACATCCTAATTATAGCTAATTTATATTAAAATTTGCTGTATTGGAGAAATTACTGCGGTAACGAGTTTTAACATGTAATGTCACAAGACAAACGGAAATTATCGCGTAATCTCAACATCCTAATTAGAGTTAATATATATTCCAATCTGCTGTGGTTAGTGAAATTACTGCGGTAACAAGGCCTAATATGTATTGTCGTAAGACAAGCAGCAAAATAACGTGTAATGTAAACACCCTAAATATAGCTAATTTATATTGAAATCTATAGTTAGAGGTAATTACTGCGGTAACGAGACAACATGTAATATATCAAAGCACTGTCCAATATCATTTTGTTAGGGGTGTCACTTAAAATTAAGTGAACGTTCAGCTCGTCGCGATCGCTCGAATGAAATAAAATCGATGTCTGATGTAACGCGGTCGCATCGCCGTTGCGTAAAACAATGCATCGATTAGCGGCGGCCTTGCTGAAACGAGAACAGCGCCGACCTCTGAACGCCCTCGCGGCGCAGTGGTTATACACCCGGGTGGACAGGGTTCGAATCCGCAACAGAAAAACAACCTGATCTGGTAACAGTTAAATTAACTGGTGGGTAGGTCTATTAGCCCTTGCCACCAACACCTGAAGTGATGACCACGACCACCCTGTTTAAGAGTGATACCGACGAAGTCTATTACTGGGGACCGTCTAAGTAGGCGACAAACAGCAGTATGCAAATATTACCGTGTTCCGGTTTGAAGGGCGCTGTAAGTACTATAGCTTTAGTCGCGTTCTCGAACAGGTTCTCGCCTTCATGGAGCTCAGTAGGTGTGGCTTAAGTCACTCATGGTGGAACTCATCAGCATCATCAGCTCACTACCCTTCGCACTGTGGGAGAGGAGTGAAGGTATGGGAAGGCATCAGCTCTGTCGTATAAGGCGACTAAAACGGTCCTCCGGTTCGTAGGCTTTTGAGGGTATTCAGAGCTCAATAAGCATAAGGAGGGCGGCAAATGCTTGGTGGTTTTGCATTTGCCGTAGAACAGCGTTGGTGTTAAGGGCCTGGTCCTCCGTGGGATGTTTTAGCCAGGATGTGATCCGTAGGAGATCCCGGAGCATCCAAACGCACTGATGAAGACCACCGAGGGGGTTTTAGTGGGTAGAAGCCCCCCACATGACCTTGTCTTCGCCTCAAAAGTAAGGCATCTTTTAAGAAGATTTTCTCCGTGATGAGAATAAAAACGTATGCGAAGTCATATATGGGTAGAAAAAAACAAAATGGCGGTTAGTGACGCCGAGAACGTTCTAGAACATTCTCGTCGGACGAGCGTCACCCGCGCCGCCAAGGTCGCGCCGCGATCATTGTTACCGCATTCGTTTGCATAACAAGCGTTTTCGTTTAGCGGCCGAGAGGCGCGCGCTGCATTCACGTGCGGTTAGCGTTACCAAATATATAATAAAATATATTGCGTTTTGTATCGTTGTTATTATGTTGGCAACATTTGAGATATGACAACACGGAAGGGACGCGTCGACAAGATGGCGTAGGGGTAGAACGGACGCGTCGACGAGATGGCGTAGGGGTATAAGTAACGCGTCGACAAGATGGCGTAGGGGTATAAGTAACGCGTCGACAAGATGGCGTAGGGGTATAACTGACGCGTCGACAAGATGGCGTAGGGGTATAAGTGGCGCGTCGATAAGATGGCGTAAGGCTATAAGGGACGCGTCGACAAGATGGCGTAGGGGTATAACTGACGCGTCGACAAGATGGCGTAGGGCTGTAAGGACACGTCGACAAGATGGCGTAGGGCTGTAAGGACACGTCGACAAGATGGCGTAGGGCTGTAAGGACACGTCGACAAGATGGCGTAGGGGTATAAGTGGCGCGTCGATAAGATGGCGTAAGGCTATAAGGGACGCGTCGACAAGATGGCGTAGGGCTGTAAGGACACGTCGACAAGATGGCGTAGGGCTGTAAGGACACGTCGACAAGATGGCGTAGGGCTGTAAGGACACGTCGACAAGATGGCGTAGGGCTGTAAGGACACGTCGACAAGATGGCGTAGGGCTGTAAGGACACGTCGACAAGATGGCGTAGGGGTATAAGTGGCGCGTCGATAAGATGGCGTAAGGCTATAAGGGACGCGTCGACAAGATGGCGTAAGGCTATAAGGGACGCGTCGACAAGATGGCGTAAGGCTATAAGGGACGCGTCGACAAGATGGCGTAGGGGTATAACTGACGCGTCGACAAGATGGCGTAAGGCTATAAGGGACGCGTCGACAAGATGGCGTAGGGGTATAACTGACGCGTCGACAAGATGGCGTAGGGCTGTAAGGACACGTCGACAAGATGGCGTAAGGCTATAAGGGACGCGTCGACAAGATGGCGTAGGGCTGTAAGGACACGTCGACAAGATGGCGTAGGGCTGTAAGGACACGTCGACAAGATGGCGTAAGGCTATAAGGGACGCGTCGACAAGATGGCGTAGGGGTATAAGTGGCGCGTCGATAAGATGGCGTAAGGCTATAAGGGACGCGTCGACAAGATGGCGTAGGGGTATAAGTGGCGCGTCGATAAGATGGCGTAAGGCTATAAGGGACGCGTCGACAAGATGGCGTAGGGGTATAAGTGGCGCGTCGATAAGATGGCGTAAGGCTATAAGGGACGCGTCGACAAGATGGCGTAGGGCTGTAAGGACACGTCGACAAGATGGCGTAGGGGTATAAGTGGCGCGTCGATAAGATGGCGTAAGGCTATAAGGGACGCGTCGACAAGATGGCGTAGGGGTATAACTGACGCGTCGACAAGATGGCGTAGGGGTATAACTGACGCGTCGACAAGATGGCGTAAGGCTATAAGGGACGCGTCGACAAGATGGCGTAGGGGTATAACTGACGCGTCGACAAGATGGCGTAGGGCTGTAAGGACACGTCGACAAGATGGCGTAGGGCTGTAAGGACACGTCGACAAGATGGCGTAGGGCTGTAAGGACACGTCGACAAGATGGCGTAGGGGTATAACTGACGCGTCGACAAGATGGCGTAGGGGTATAAGTGGCGCGTCGATAAGATGGCGTAGGGGTATAACTGACGCGTCGACAAGATGGCGTAGGGGTATAAGTGGCGCGTCGATAAGATGGCGTAGGGGTATAACTGACGCGTCGACAAGATGGCGTAGGGCTGTAAGGACACGTCGACAAGATGGCGTAGGGCTGTAAAGGACACGTCGACAAGATGGCGTAGGGGTATAACTGACGCGTCGACAAGATGGCGTAGGGGTATAAGTGGCGCGTCGATAAGATGGCGTAAGGCTATAAGGGACGCGTCGACAAGATGGCGTAGGGCTGTAAAGGACACGTCGACAAGATGGCGTAGGGGTATAAGGGACGCGTCGACAAGATGGCGTAGGGCTGTAAAGGACACGTCGACAAGATGGCGTAGGGGTATAACTGACGCGTCGACAAGATGGCGTAAGGGCTGTAAAGGACACGTCGACAAGATGGCGTAAGGCTATAAGGACGCGTCGACAAGATGGCGTAGGGCTGTAAGGACACGTCGACAAGATGGCGTAGGGGTATAAAGGACGCGTCGACAAGATGGCGTAGGGGTATAACTGACGCGTCGACAAGATGGCGTAGGGGTATAACTGACGCGTCGACAAGATGGCGTAGGGCTGTAAAGGACGCGTCGACAAGATGGCGTAGGGCTGTAAAGGACGCGTCGGCAAGATGGCGTAGGGCTATAAGGGACGCGTCGACAAGATGGCGTTGGGCTATAAGGGACGCGTCGACAAGATGGCGTTGGGCTATAAGGGACGCGTCGACAAGATGGCGTTGGGCTATAAGGGACGAGTCGATAAGATGGCGTAAGGGCTGTAAAGGACACGTCGACAAGATGGCGTAGGGCTGTAAAGGACACGTCGACAAGATGGCGTAGGGCTGTAAAGGACGCGTCGACAAGATGGCGTAGGGCTGTAAAGGACGCGTCGGCAAGATGGCGTAGAGCTGTAAAGGACGCGTCGATAAGATGGCGTAGGGCAATAAGAACCGAGTCGGCTAGATGGCGTAGGGCTGTAAAGGACGCGTCGACAAGATGGCGTAGGGCTGTAAAGGACACGTCGACAAGATGGCGTAGGGCTGTAAAGGACGCGTCGACAAGATGGCGTAGGGCTGTAAAGGACACGTCGACAAGATGGCGTAGGGCTGTAAAGGACGCGTCGACAAGATGACGTAGGGCTATAAGAGACGAGTCGGCTAGATGGCGTAGGGCTATAAGAGACGAGTCAGCTAGATGACTTAGGGCTATAAGGGTTGCGTCAACAAGATGGCGTAGGGCTGTAAGGGACGAGTCGATAAGATGGCGTAGGGCTATAAGGGACGAGTCGATAAGATGGCGTAGGGCTATAAGGGACGAGTCGATAAGATGGCGTAGGGCTATAAGGGACGAGTCAATAATATGGCGTAAGACTATAAGAGACGAGTCAGCTAAATGGCGTAGGGCTATAAGGGACGAGTCGATAATATGGCGTAGGGCTATAAGGGACGCGTCGACAAGATGGCGTTGGGCTATAAGGGACGCGTCGACAAGATGGCGTAGGGCTATAAGGACGAGTCAATAATATGGCGTAAGACTATAAGAGACGAGTCAGCTAAATGGCGTAGGGCTATAAGGGACGAGTCGATAATATGGCGTAGGGCTATAAGGGACGCGTCGACAAGATGGCGTTGGGCTATAAGGGACGAGTCAATAATATGGCGTAAGACTATAAGAGACGAGTCAGCTAAATGGCGTAGGGCTATAAGGGACGAGTCAACAAGATGGCGTTGGGCTATAAGGGACGCGTCGACAAGATGGCGTAGGGGTATAACTGACGCGTCGACAAGATGGCGTTGGGCTATAAGGGACGAGTCAATAATATGGCGTAAGACTATAAGAGACGAGTCAGCTAGATGGCGTTGGGCTATAAGGGACGAGTCAATAATATGGCGTAAGACTATAAGAGACGAGTCAGCTAGATGGCGTAGGGCTATAAGAGACGAGTCAGCTAGATGGCGTAGGGGTATAACTGACGCGTCGACAAGATGGCGTAGGGCTGTAAAGGACGCGTCGACAAGATGGCGTAGGGCTGTAAGGACGCGTCGACAAGATGGCGTAGGGCTATAAGGACGAGTCGATAAGATGGCGTAGGAGCTATAAGGGACGAGTCGATAAGATGGCGTAAGGCTATAAGGGACGAGTCAATAATATGGCGTAAGACTATAAGAGACCAGTCAGCTAGATGGCGTAGGGCTATAAGAGACGAGTCAGCTAAATGGCGTAGGGCTATAAGGGACGAGTCGATAATATGGCGTAGGGCTATAAGGGACGCGTCGACAAGATGATGTAGGGCTATATAGGACGAGTCGATAAGATGGCGTAGGGCTATAAGGGACGAGTCAATAATATGGCGTAAGACTATAAGAGACGAGTCAGCTAAATAGCGTAGGGCTATATGGGACGAGTCGATAAGATGGCGTAGGGCTATAAGGGACGCGTCGACAAGATGCAGTAGGGCTATAAGGGACGAGTTAATAATATGGCGTAAGACTATAAGAGACGAGTCAGCTAGATGGCGTAGGGCTATAAGGGACGCGTCGACAAGATGCAGTAGGGCTATAAGGGACGCGTCGACAAGATGGCGTTGGGCTATAAGGGACGAGTCAATAATATGGCGTAAGACTATAAGAGACGAGTCAGCTAGATGGCGTAGGGCTATAAGGGACGCGTCGACAAGATGGCGTTGGGCTATAAGGGACGCGTCGACAAGATGGCGTTGGGCTATAAGGGACGAGTCAATAATATGGCGTAAGACTATAAGAGACGAGTCAGCTAAATGGCGTAGGGCTATAAGAGACGAGTCAGCTAAATGGCGTAGGGCTATAAGGACGAGTCGATAATATGGCGTAGGACTATATGGGACGCGTCGACAAGATGGCGTAGGGCTATAAGGACGAGTCAATAATATGGCGTAGGACTATATGGGACGCGTCGACAAGATGGCGTTGGGCTATAAGGGACGAGTCGATAATATGGCGTAGGGCTGTAAAGGACACGTCGACAAGATGGCGTAAGGCTATAAGGGACGAGTCGATAATATGGCGTAGGACTATATGGGACGCGTCGACAAGATGGCGTTGGGCTATAAGGGACGAGTCAATAATATGGCGTAAGACTATAAGAGACGAGTCAGCTAGATGGCGTAGGGCTATAAGGACGAGTCGATAATATGGCGTAGGACTATAAGGGACGCGTCGACAAGATGGCGTTGGGCTATAAGGACGAGTCAATAATATGGCGTAAGACTATAAGAGACGAGTCAGCTAAATGGCGTTGGGCTATAAGGGACGCGTCGACAAGCTGGCGTTGGGCTATAAGGACGCGTCGACAAGATGGCGTAGGGCTGTAAAGGACGCCTCGGATGGTCGACATCCGGCAACAGAGACACTACAACCAGAGACCGCCGCTTTGTCATACAACGTTAAAATATTGTTCCCCTCATAACTCGACGGGTAGTAAACAAGTTATATATATCAACGTCGCGCTAGTAAGGATGTTTACACTACAACTTATATCCGTCGTTTTAGACTTAACTCGTTTAGTTTTATTGTAATAGGATCCGGTGGTGAGTCGGTGGTAATGGCAATGAGGCACGGGTTATAAAGCGTACACTGCATCGCATTCTACTCTGTGGTCATGACGTCCACCTGACGATGTGGCATGTCCACGACAACAATAAGCAATTAGAATGATGAACACTGCATCTCAGTTTTTCTATCAGCTTCAAACGTTAAAGGCAAAGATCATAAACCGTACAGCCTATTAGTAATTAGTAGCTCGTTGTACTGGTGGTAACTAACACCGCAGCGCCTATAGCAACTGACAAACAGCACTATGCAAATATTACTGTGATCCGGTTTGAAGGGCGCTGTAGCTAGTAATTACTTGGGTAAAGAGACTCAATATCGTATGACTACAAGCGACCAGTGCAGTGTATATCATTCTAATTACCACCACGTTGTTGTATAAAAACTCCTTGGTTTATTTTGAGCAAAGCATATTGATTTTTTTTTTTTTTTTTTCTATTGAACAAACTTTCCGGTCTGTTTAAGGTTCTTTACTCTATGACCTGTGCAGTCAACCAATTAATGGTTGACATAGTTTTGGTTATAAATATCATTTATTTACTAGTATTTTTATCTATATATATAAACTTTTATAATTACTAATAATTGCTTTTTTTATATATCTATCCTTTTCGCGTGAAGCCAGTGGCTAATAAAAAAAAAAAAAAACAAGTGACTGCTTTTTATTATCTGTAGTATCTTCCCGTTACAATTTCAACTGCGACTGAAACACGCACCCCACTGTTCCGTGAAATGTAGAGAAAAATACGCGATACCCGCACTGCGTATATATACTAGATGTACCACAGAGTATATACTAATATATACATATACATATATGTATATATATTATGCAACATATACTAATATAAGCGCAAATTCGATTGGGCGGACATAGAAAAATGAAACGCGTCACATGTGAACATTTCCAGGGTTACCTGAACCGGTGGGGGGGAGGTGGGAGTGGGGGTACGAGAGGACACGGGGTAGGAGGGAGAGGTTACGGTGACGGGAGAGGGAGACGAATGTCAACAACTATTCCCAAATTGACGAATTCCGTTTGCGATTCGACATTTGAATAATTCTCTTTTTTTTTTTTTTTTTTAACCGCGAATCTCGCGTTATTAAATACCAAGGAGGTTTCATTGCGGGCGATATTTTTATCGAGCTTCATATATTAGTTACCGTACAGACTGTTTGGGTTGAGTTGTAATAGATATTTTTTTTTTTTTAATCGACAAAGCTATTAGACGAGTGAGACTTTCACCTGATAGTGAGTGATACGACTGATCATAAAAAAGCGCTAGTTAGGATGGGGTACCATTGCGTTCATCGCTTGATATATAGACTTATATAAGACGTCAACTCGTTACAGCTGTAATTTCAGTAGCTACAACGCCCTTCAAACCGGAACAGTTCAAGCTGCGGTCGCACCTAATTAAACGATATCCGGCAACAGACGCCTACCACCACTTAAGTAGTGAGCCTTAGTTTGAAGGGTCGGGGTTCCAGATGTGCATTCACCGCAGCTATCAAACAAATATTACCGTTCGGGTTTGAAGGGCGTTGGAGCTAATGTAAACACTGGAGTATTGAGACATTTCTACGTTCGAAATCGAGGATATTGTACTACACACCAATCTAACTTTACTAGTGGTCGGGTCTCTGATGCCGGTGACCATCTCCGGCTCCGGTTTAAAGGTCGCTGTAGCTACTAGAGCACTTTAATGCCTGCACACCGTCTACCGCTGGTAACTAGACGGTCACGCGAATTTATCACACATACAAATGCAACTTAATACAAAAGATGCACAGATAATAAATTATAATTCACATGAATATTTATAATCTGTTGTACAAAAGGAGGTCACAGTCGGTTTCCAAGGATTCTCACTGTATTTTAATATTATATTATATTATATAAGGTTGTCAAATATTCGAAAATTCAAAAGACAAAAAGGCGGAAGGGAGATATTTGACAACTTAATATATTGTTTTGAACGATCGTGGAAAATATATATATATATATATATATATGAACGTAGGTTATGAGGGTAGACGCTGGAGGGCACTGGTGCTTTTTTTAGAGATCCCAGAGTCCTTCACAAGCGCTGAGGACGGGAGTCGATGTGGTTTTAGTGGGTATTCCGGCAGCCCGTCGGCGAGTCCCACATACGCGCCCGTTACGCGGCGGGGTGCATAAATGCATTTCGCATCGTCAAAAGAAAAAAAAAAAAAAGGTTATGAGGGTAGAAGAAGACCGAAGTAAATATGGATGGATTGTGTGATAGATGACATGTGTGAGGCATGATAGAAGGATATAGAAGAGAAGTACATACTGTGTCGACACCACACAGCTGGGTGAAAAGGAAGAAGAGAAGATGTATCTCTATATAGATCGGTCCCGCGCTGCTCGCATCCAGGGGGTTCCCCGACTCTCAACAGATCGTCGCTCCAGTTTGTAGGTCGTGATCGATGTGTAGATCTTTGTGGGAGGATTACGTCCAGCAGTGGACGTCTATCAGCTGATGATGATCATATATATGTGGGAAATTCGTTCCTGACAAAGGTATTGTTAGAGGGTAGGGTATGCGGAGATATTGGTCATTTGCCCTTGGGCTTTGGTACGGAGCGGTTGTGTGGAAGTGTCTTGCGAGTGATTACTAGTATCGATTATATTAGTATAGTGATTCTCTTTGAGTATACGACTGTATAGGTAATTAGTGTCTCATTTTAGGTTTAGAATAAACACTAAATATAAACCTATAATAGTTAATTATTAAATACCTCTTAATAAATTCGTATGAATTTCTACATTATTTTTTTTTTATATATATATATAGTAACTGTTTTGCTGGCCGTAATATAGAGAGTGTATTGCAACCGTTGCTATGGCAACCGCATAAACAAAACCAAATGGAAAGGTATATAACGATGATGGATCAAATTAAAAAAAAAATAAACAGCCAAAACTATGTATAGATCAGTGTCGGTACGTTCACTCGTTTTCACGTGATGGGTGAAAAAGCGAAACCCATTTTCATTATATATATATATGGATAGACAAACCTATCTATAGATCATTCCGCGTCGGATGCTCATTTGTCAGTGTCGATACGTTCACTCGTTTTCAAGTGATGGGTGAAAAAGCGAAACCCATTTTCATCATATATATATATGGATAGACAAACCTATCTATAGACCATTCCGCATCGGATGCTCATTTGTCAGTGTCGATACGTTCACTCGTTTTCAAGTGATGGGTGAAAAAGCGAAACCCATTTTCATTATATATATATGGATAGACAAACCTATCTATAGATCATTCCGCGTCGAATGCTCATTTGTCAGTGTCGGTACGTTCACTCGTTTTCAAGTGATGGGTGAAAAAGCGAAACCCATTTTCATTATATATATATGGATAGACAAACCTATCTATAGATCATTCCGCATCGGATGCTCATTTGTCAGTGTCGGTACGTTCACTCGTTTTCAAGTGATGGGTGAAAAAGCGAAACCCATTTTCATTATATATATATATATATGGATAGACAAACCTATCTATAGATCATTCCGCATCGGATGCTCATTTGTCAGTGTCGGTACGTTCACTCGTTTTCAAGTGATGGGTGAAAAAGCGAAACCCATTTTCATTATATATATATATGGATAGACAAACCTATCTATAGATCATTCCGCATCGGATGCTCATTTGTCAGTGTCGATACGATCACTCGTTTTTACGTGATGGGTGAAAAAGCGAAACCCATTTTCATCATATATATATATGGATAGACAAACCTATCTATAGATCATTCCGCATTGGATGCTCATTTGTCAGTGTCGGTACGATCACTCGTTTTCAAGTGATGGGTGAGCTACCTCTACTGAAGTTACTTAAGTAATGAGACTACATCTTCAAGGTCATGGTCAAAGTGGTGCAGTGTATATCATCCTAACTAGTGACGTGCTCTAAAAAAATTTATATCGTAATCTAGTAAATTAATATATTCGTGATTATTTACTTGTAGTAAAATCACTAAAGAACTATTTCTAGGTAAATAATTAGTCACCACGATTGTAAACCTTTGCCTAATAAAAAAGGAATTATGCGATTTAAAAAAACAAACTCACTTAGCATATGCAACCTCACTGTAAAATCACGGAATAATTAAAAAAAAACACAAATTTAATATGTAACTTGTTTTTTTTTTTTTTTTTTCCCACTATTTTAATTAAATTTGAACGTTCACTGCGCTGTCGGGCGCGGACGCAGTGTATTCTTTCGGCATTTGAAAATAGAACGCGGCGGGCTCCGGTCCGGACGCGGGGGCGGTGCGCATGCGTCGTGTTCGCGCGCGGGCGCGTACTGCCCGCCGCGGCGCCTCCCCATCTGTCACCGAATACACGCCGCGATAGGTGCGGAACAGGTATCGGTACTAGGTATCTCCTCTCCGTTGCGCGCGGTCGTTCGTGACGAAAACACTAGAGCGTTTGCGATTATGACAAGACGCGAACAGTTTTAGTGACGGACCGATACGGGTCACCTGATATTAAGTGATGTGTGTGACACAACGCCCTTCAAACCGGATCACAGCAATGTTTACATACTACTGTTAGTCGCTGCGGTGGTACTTAAAAAGTCTCCGGCAACAGACACTATCATCATTGAGGTAAGGATAATATGCAGTACAGCGCCCTTCAAACCGGATTACAGTAATGTCTGCACACCACTGTTTGTCATAGCATTGGTATCTAAACTAAGGCAATAGAAATCTAACACCAGTAAAGTTACGATGGTATACACTACAATACAAAATTTTCAATACATCTCTTTACCCTATAATTGATGGCTACAGCGACCTTCGAGCCGGAATACATTAATTTGACAATTTCACACTAAGTTGCTAACTAGACGGTCTCCGGCGACAGACACTACCACCACAATATATGTATACCCTGTTAATGTAGCGAGTATATGCTGACAAATTAAATATACATCACAGTTCAATGAAAACTGAGGAAACTGGAACACATGTTCTTAGACGTATTATATACGTACATTCGACTTTGATCTTTATTTCATTGTAATAAGGTTTAATATCCAGTGCGGTATGGAGGAGATTAAGAATACTGGAAAGTATTTCAACGCCTGTTTCGCGGTACTAGTGTCTATAAATACTTGGAGTATTAGTAACAGGTACGTATATCGCCTGTAGCGTGTTGACATTTCACGTGTTGCATCGGCCATTTTGCTTTTCCACAACTACGTCACAGACAAACCGACTGTAACGCAGTTTGATATTAATTAACTAGTAAGTTTTACTGGTGGTAAGTAGTTACCACCGCTTCGGCGAGCGGTGGTGTGAATACATTAGTGTTCCGGTTTGAAGGGCTTTGTAGCTAATGTAATTACATCAATCAGTAATTACTGAACTGTATTATTCTAATTTTACTGGTGGTGATGTCTCTGTTGCCGTTGACCGTATAGGTACCGCCGCAGCCGGCAAACAGTAGAGTGCAATCATTACCGTGTTCCGGTTTGAAGGGCGCTGTAGCAAATAAAATTACTGGGGTAATGAGACGCAATATTTGTTTTTCGACGAGTACAATATGGTGCAGTGTGTGTACTGTGTGGGTGTACTGTAACGAGACTTTATTCTACGGCATACATTGAGGATAATGTGCTGTAGTGTATGTCATCCTAACTTTACTGGTGCTAGTGTCCGTTTCCGGAGACTGTCTAGGTACCACCGCAGCAACAGTTAGTACTGTGCAACATTACTATGTTCCTGTTTGAGAGGCATTGTATCTAGTGTAATTACTGGGGTAACAAGAGTGTGATAGCTATAGGTCCTTCAAACCGGATCACAGCAATGCCTGCACAGTGCTGATTGTCGGCTGCAATAGGCGCTGCGGTGGTACCTACACGGTCTCCGGCAACAGAGACACTACCACCAGTAACGTCCTTCAAACCGGATCAGAGTAGCGTCTGCACAGTACTGTCTGTCGGCTGTAACAGGCGCTGCGGTGGTACCTACGGTCTCCGGCAACAGAGACACTACCACCAGTAACGTCCTTCAAACCGGATCACAGTAGCGTCTGCACAGTACTGTCTGTCGGCTGCAACAGGCGCTGCGGTGGTACCTACACGGTCTCCGGTAACAGAGACACTACCACCAGTAACGTCCTTCAAACCGGATCACAGTAGCGTCTGCACAGTACCGTCTGTCGGCTGCAACAGGCGCTGCGGTGGTACCTACGGTCTCCGGCAACAGAGACACTACCACCAGTAACGTCCTTCAAACCGGATCACAGCAATGCCTGCACAGTGCTGATTGTCGGCTGCAATAGGCGCTGCGGTGGTACCTACACGGTCTCCGGCAACAGAGACACTACCACCAGTAACGTCCTTCAAACCGGATCACAGTAGCGTCTGCACAGTACTGTCTGTCGGCTGCAGCAGGCGCTGCGGTGGTACCTACACGGTCTCCGGCAGCAGAGACACTACCACCAGTAACGTCCTTCAAACCGGATCACAGCAATGCCTGCACAGTGCTGATTGTCGGCTGCAATAGGCGCTGCGGTGGTACCTACACGGTCTCCGGCAACAGAGACACTACCACCAGTAACGTCCTTCAAACCGGATCACAGTAGCGTCTGCACAGTACTGTCTGTCGGCTGCAACAGGCGCTGCGGTGGTACCTACACGGTCTCCGGTAACAGAGACACTACCACCAGTAACGTCCTTCAAACCGGATCACAGTAGCGTCTGCACAGTACTGTTTGTCGCTGCGGTGGTATATATACGGTCTCCTGCAACAGACACACTACCACCAGTAAAGTAAAATTTGTTCCATATTAACCTATAAATATTTGTAGGTATAACATCGCATACTGCCCGCATAATTGCTGTTATAATGCGGTGAAATTTAAATGTCGCGCGCGCGTACCGAACTTCACTGAACGTAATGCATATTTAAATCGGTCGCCGCTCATTTTCCGAGCGGTTGCGCCTTAGGGACCCCATAAATTGGCGTTAATTTGGACATTCCCTCCGAGATGGTGATTACTGATCTAGGGTACAGCCGACAAACATTGCTGTGATCCGGTTTGAAGGATCATTATCTATCACTGGTGGTAGTGTCTCTGTTGCAGTGCAGACATTACTGTGATCCGGTTTGAAGGATCATTATCTATCACTGGTGGTAGTGTCTCTGTTACAGTGCAGACATTACTATGATCCGGTTTGAAGGATCATTATCTATCACTGGTGGTAGTGTCTCTGTTTCAGTGCAGACATTACTGTGATCCGGTTTGAAGGATCATTATCTATCACTGGTGGTAGTGTCTCTGTTGCAGTGCAGACATTACTGTGATCCGGTTTGAAGGATCATTATCTATCACTGGTGGTAGTGTCTCTGTTGCAGTGCAGACATTACCGTGATCCGGTTTGAAGGATCATTATCTATGACTGGTGGTAGTGTCTCTGTTACAGTGCAGACATTACTATGATCCGGTTTGAAGGATCATTATCTATCACTGGTGGTAGTGTCTCTGTTGCAGTGCGAACATTACTGTGATCGGTTTGAAGGATCGTTATCTATCACTGGTGGTAGTGTCTCTGTTGCAGTGCAGACATTGCTGTGATCCGGTTTGAAGGATCATTATCTATCACTAGTGGTAGTGTCTCTGTTGCAGTGCGAACATTACTGTGATCCGGTTTGAAGGATCATCAGCTATCACTGGTGGTAGTGTCTCTGTTGCAGTGCAGACATTACTGTGATCCGGTTTGAAGGATCATCAGCTATCACTGGTGGTAGTGTCTCTGTTGCAGTGCAGACATTACTGTGATCCGGTTTGAAGGATCATCAGCTATCACTGGTGGTAGTGTCTCTGTTCCTGTGCAGACATTACTGTGATCCGGTTTGAAGGATCATCAGCTATCACTGGTGGTAGTGTCTCTGTTGCAGTGCAGACATTACTGTGATCCGGTTTGAAGGATCATCAGCTATCACTGGTGGTAGTGTCTCTGCTGCAGTGCAGACATTACTATGATCCGGTTTGGAAGGATCATTATCTATCACTGGTGGTAGTGTCTCTGTTGCAGTGCAGACATTGCTGTGATCCGGTTTGAAGGATCATTATCTATCACTGGTGGTAGTGTCTCTGTTGCAGTGCAGACATTACTGTGATCCGGTTTGAAGGATCATCAGCTATCACTGGTGGTAGTGTCTCTGTTGCAGTGCAGACATTACTGTGATCCGGTTTGAAGGATCATCAGCTATCACTGGTGGTAGTGTCTCTGTTCCTGTGCAGACATTACTGTGATCCGGTTTGAAGGATCATCAGCTATCACTGGTGGTAGTGTCTCTGTTGCAGTGCAGACATTACTGTGATCCGGTTTGAAGGATCATCAGCTATCACTGGTGGTAGTGTCTCTGTTGCAGTGCAGACATTACTGTGATCCGGTTTGAAGGATCATCAGCTATCACTGGTGGTAGTGTCTCTGTTCCTGTGCAGACATTACTGTGATCCGGTTTGAAGGATCATCAGCTATCACTGGTGGTAGTGTCTCTGTTGCAGTGCAGACATTACTGTGATCCGGTTTGAAGGATCATTATCTATCACTGGTGGTAGTCTCTGTTGCAGTGCAGACATTACTGTGATCCGGTTTGAAGGATCATCAGCTATCACTGGTGGTAGTGCCTCTGTTGCAGTGCAGACATTACTGTGATCCGGTTTGAAGGATCATTATCTATCACTGGTGGTAGTGTCTCTGTTGCAGTGCAGACATTACTGTGATCCGGTTTGAAGGATCATCAGCTATCACTGGTGGTAGTGTCTCTGTTGCAGTGCAGACATTACTGTGATCCGGTTTGAAGGATCATCAGCTATCACTGGTGGTAGTGTCTCTGTTGCAGTACAGACATTACTGTGATCCGGTTTGAAGGATCATCAGCTATCACTGGTGGTGGTAGTGTCTCTGCTGCAGTGCAGACATTACCGTGATCCGGTTTAAAGGATCATTATCTATCACTGGTAGTGTCTCTGTTGCAGTGCAGACATTACTGTGATCCGGTTTGAAGGATCATCAGCTATCACCGGTGGTAGTGTCTCTGTTGCAGTGCAGACATTACTGCGATCCGGTTTGAAGGATCATCAGCCATCACTGGTGGTAGTGTTCTGTTGCAGTGCAGACATTACTGCGATCCGGTTTGAAGGATCATCAGCTATCACCGGTGGTAGTGTCTCTGTTGCAGTGCAGACATTACTGTGATCCGGTTTAAAGGATCATTATCTATCACTGGTGGTAGTGTCTCTGTTGCAGTGCAGACATTACTGTGATCCGTTTGAAGGATCATCAGCTATCACTGCGGTAGTGTCTCTGTTGCAGTGCAGACATTACTGTGATCCGGTTTGGAAGGATCATCAGCCATCACTGGTGGTAGTGCCTCTGTTGCAGTGCAGACATTACCGTGATCCGGTTTGAAGGATCATCAGCCATCACCGGTGGTAGTGTCTCTGTTGCAGTGCAGACATTACTGTGATCCGGTTTGAAGGATCATCAGCTATCACTGGTAGTGTCTCTGTTGCAGTGCAGACATTACTGTGATCCGGTTTAAAGGATCATTATCTATCACTGGTGGTAGTGTTCTGTTGCAGTGCAGACATTACTATGATCCGGTTTGAAGGATCATCAGCTATCACTGGTGGTAGTGCCTCTGTTGCAGTGCAGACATTACTGTGATCCGGTTTGAAGGATCATTATCTATCACTGGTGGTAGTGTCTCTGTTGCAGTGCAGACATTACTGTGATCCGGTTTGAAGGATCATCAGCTATCACTGGTGGTAGTGTCTCTGTTGCAGTGCAGACATTGCTGTGATCCGGTTTGAAGGATCATCAGCTATCACTGAGTGGTAGTGTCTCTGTTGCAGTGCAGACATTACTGTGATCCGGTTTAAAGGATCATTATCTATCACTGGTGGTAGTGTTCTGTTGCAGTGCAGACATTACTGTGATCCGGTTTGAAGGATCATTATCTATCACTGGTGGTAGTCTCTGTTGCAGTGCAGACATTACTGTGATCCGGTTTAAAGGATCATTATCTATCACTGGTGGTAGTGTCTCTGTTGCAGTGCAGACATTACTGTGATCCGGTTTGAAGGATCATCAGCTATCACTGGTGGTAGTGTCTCTGTTGCAGTGCAGACATTACTGTGATCCGGTTTGAAGGATCATCAGCTATCACTGGTGGTAGTGTCTCTGTTGCAGTGCAGACATTACTGTGATCCGGTTTGAAGGATCATTATCTATCACTGGTGGTAGTGCCTCTGTTGCAGTGCAGACATTACTGTGATCCGGTTTGAAGGATCATCAGCTATCACTGGTGGTAGTGTCTCTGTTGCAGTGCAGACATTACTGTGATCCGGTTTGAAGGATCATCAGCTATCACTGCGGTAGTGTCTCTGCTGCAGTGCAGACATTACCGTGATCCGGTTTGAAGGATCATTATCTATCACTGGTGGTAGTGCCTCTGTTGCAGTGCAGACATTACTGTGATCCGGTTTGGAAGGATCATCAGCCATCACTGGTGGTAGTGTTCTGTTGCAGTGCAGACATTACTGTGATCCGGTTTGAAGGATCATCGCTATCACTGGTGGTAGTGTCTCTGCTGCAGTGCAGACATTACTGTGATCCGGTTTGGAAGGATCATTATCTATCACTGGTGGTAGTGTTCTGTTGCAGTGCAGACATTGCTGTGATCCGGTTTAAAGGATCATCAGCTATCACTGGTGGTAGTGTTCTGTTGCAGTGCAGACATTACTGTGATCCGGTTTGAAGGATCATCAGCTATCACTGCGGTAGTGTCTCTGTTGCTGTGCAGACATTACTGTGATCCGTTTGAAGGATCATCAGCTATCACCGGTGGTAGTGTCTCTGTTGCAGTGCAGACATTACTGTGATCCGGTTTGAAGGATCATCAGCCATCACCGGTGGTAGTGTCTCTGTTGCAGTGCGAACATTACTGTGATCAGTTTGAAGGATCATCAGCTATCACTGGTAGTGTCTCTATTGCAGTGCAGACATTACCGTGATCCGGTTTGGAAGGATCATCAGCCATCACTGGTGGTAGTGTCTCTGTTGCAGTGCAGACATTGCTGTGATCCGGTTTGAAGGATCATCAGCTATCACTGGTAGTAGTGTCTCTGTTGCAGTGCGAACATTACTGTGATCCGGTTTGAAGGATCATCAGCCATTACTGGTGGTAGTGTCTCTGTTGCAGTGCAGACATTACTATGATCCGGTTTGAAGGATCATTATCTATCACTGGTGGTAGTGTCTCTGTTGCAGTGCAGACATTACTGTGATCCGGTTTGAAGGATCATTATCTATCACTGGTGGTAGTGTCTCTGTTGCAGTGCAGACATTACTGTGATCCGGTTTGAAGGATCATCAGCTATCACTGGTGGTAGTGTCTCTGTTGCAGTGCAGACATTACTGTGATCCGGTTTGAAGGATCATCAGCTATCACCGGTGGTAGTGTCTCTGTTCCTGTGCAGACATTACTGTGATCCGTTTGAAGGATCATCAGCTATCACCGGTGGTAGTGTCTCTGTTGCAGTGGCAGACATTACTGTGATCCGGTTTGAAGGATCATCAGCTATCACTGGTGGTAGTGTCTCTGCTGCAGTGCAGACATTACTGCGATCCGGTTTGAAGGATCATCAGCTATCACTGGTGGTAGTGTTCTGTTGCAGTGCAGACATTACTGTGATCCGGTTTGGAAGGATCATCAGCTATCACTGGTGGTAGTGTCTCTGTTGCAGTGCAGACATTACCGTGATCCGGTTTGAAGGATCATTATCTATCACTGGTGGTAGTGTTCTGCTGCAGTGCAGACATTACTGTGATCCGGTTTGGAAGGATCATCAGCTATCACTGGTGGTAGTGCCTCTGTTGCAGTGCAGACATTACTGCGATCCGGTTTGAAGGATCATTATCTATCACTGGTGGTAGTGTCTCTGCTGCAGTGCAGACATTACTGTGATCCGGTTTGAAGGATCATCAGCCATCACTGGTGGTAGTGTTCTGCTGCAGTGCAGACATTACTGTGATCCGGTTTGAAGGATCATCAGCTATCACCGGTGGTAGTGTTCTGTTGCAGTGCAGACATTACTGTGATCCGGTTTGAAGGATCATCAGCTATCACCGGTGGTAGTGCCTCTGTTGCAGTGCAGACATTACCGTGATCCGGTTTAAAGGATCATTATCTATCACTGGTGGTAGTGTCTCTGTTGCAGTGCAGACATTACCGTGATCCGGTTTGAAGGATCATCAGCTATCACTGGTGGTAGTGCCTCTGTTGCAGTGCAGACATTACTGTGATCCGGTTTAAAGGATCATTATCTATCACTGGTAGTGTCTCTGTTGCTGTGCAGACATTACTGTGATCCGGTTTGGAAGGATCATCAGCTATCACCGGTGGTAGTGCCTCTGTTGCAGTGCAGACATTACTGTGATCCGGTTTAAAGGATCATTATCTATCACTGGTGGTAGTGCCTCTGTTGCAGTGCAGACATTACTGTGATCCGGTTTGAAGGATCATAATCTATCACTGGTGGTAGTGTCTCTGTTGCAGTGCAGACATTACTGTGATCCGGTTTGAAGGATCATCAGCTATCACTGGTGGTAGTGTCTCTGTTGCAGTGCAGACATTACTGTGATCCGGTTTAAAGGATCATTATCTATCACTGGTAGTGTCTCTGTTGCAGTGCAGACATTACTGTGATCCGGTTTGAAGGATCATCAGCTATCACCGGTGGTAGTGTCTCTGTTGCAGTGCAGACATTACTGTGATCCGGCTTGAAGGATCATTATCTATCACTGGTGGTAGTGTCTCTGTTGCAGTGCAGACATTGCTGTGATCCGGTTTGAAGGATCATCAGCCATCACTGGTGGTAGTGCCTCTGTTGCAGTGCAGACATTACTGCGATCCGGTTTGAAGGATCACATTCATCACTGGTGGTAGTGTCTCTGTTGCAGTGCAGACATTACTGTGATCCGGTTTGAAGGATCATCAGCTATCACTGGTGGTAGTGTTCTGCTGCAGTGCAGACATTACTGTGATCCGGTTTGAAGGATCATCAGCTATCACTGGTGGTAGTGTCTCTGTTGCAGTGCAGACATTACTGTGATCCGGTTTAAAGGATCATTATCTATCACTGGTGGTAGTGTCTCTGTTGCAGTGCAGACATTACTGTGATCCGGTTTGAAGGATCATCAGCTATCACTGGTGGTAGTGCCTCTGTTGCAGTGCAGACATTACTGTGATCCGGTTTGAAGGATCATTATCTATCACTGGTGGTAGTGTCTCTGTTGCAGTGCAGACATTACTGTGATCCGGTTTGAAGGATCATCAGCTATCACTGGTGGTAGTGCCTCTGTTGCAGTGCAGACATTACTGTGATCCGGTTTGAAGGATCATTATCTATCACTGGTGGTAGTGTCTCTGTTGCAGTGCAGACATTACTGTGATCCGGTTTGAAGGATCATCAGCTATCACTGTGGTAGTGTCTCTGTTGCAGTGCAGACATTACTGTGATCCGGTTTGAAGGATCATCAGCTATCACTGGTGGTAGTGTCTCTGTTGCAGTGCGAACATTACTGTGATCGGTTTGAAGGATCATTATCTATCACTGGTGGTAGTGTCTCTGTTGCAGTGCAGACATTACTGTGATCCGGTTTGAAGGATCATCAGCTATCACTGGTGGTGGTAGTGTCTCTGTTGCAGTGCAGACATTACTGTGATCCGGCTTGAAGGATCATTATCTATCACTGGTGGTAGTGTTCTGTTGCAGTGCAGACATTACCGTGATCCGGTTTGAAGGATCATCAGCTATCACCGGTGGTAGTGCCTCTGTTGCAGTGCAGACATTACTGTGATCCGGTTTAAAGGATCATTATCTATCACCGGTGGTAGTGTCTCTGCTGCAGTGCAGACATTACTGTGATCCGGTTTGAAGGATCATCAGCTATCACCGGTGGTAGTGCCTCTGTTGCAGTGCAGACATTACTGTGATCCGGTTTGAAGGATCATTATCTATCACTGGTGGTAGTGTCTCTGTTGCAGTGCAGACATTACTGTGATCCGGTTTGAAGGATCATCAGCTATCACTGGTGGTAGTGCCTCTGTTGCAGTGCAGACATTACTGTGATCCGGTTTAAAGGATCATTATCTATCACTGGTGGTAGTGTCTCTGTTGCAGTGCAGACATTACTGTGATCCGGTTTAAAGGATCATTATCTATCACTGGTGGTAGTGTCTCTATTGCAGTGCAGACATTACTGTGATCCGGTTTGAAGGGCGCTGTACCTACTGAGGTAAACACCATCTTATGTCTAACGACGATCGCAACGTGGTACTGTGTAACATCCCAAGCAGCGCCACGTTACTATTGGCACGCGTATCACTTACAATCGGGTGAACGTCCCGCTCTTACTTAATACATGGCCACACTACGAGCAGTCACGCGGTGCTCTATGCAAAGACAATTTTAGTCTATGCCTATATTTATTTTTAACCTGTGGCGGGAACCCGTTGCGCGCCAAAGTGGAAATGTCAGACGAACAGATGCGCTTGTATATCCGCCATAGAACGCACATGTATATATATGTGTGTGTGTGTGAGTAGTGTAAGAGCAAGAACAAGACCGAGACAAGAACAATATAATACAGCATTGTTTTTTGTCTTGCTCTTGTTTGTTCGACGTTGACGTTGTTCTAGTCCTCGCATTAACCCTCTTATAATGGAATTGTGAACATTTTGCTTCCGGAACTAAAGCATATATTCGCATGATAATTGATATTTATGATGAACGTGATAGATGTGATAGGTATCTATGATGGTGATAGATATGATTGATACTTAATGATTTTTTTTTTTGCCTTGCCACATTCAGTAGTTGGTCTTGATCATTCAATCCTGATCATGGTTTTGCTCGTGTATGTATCTTCTTATCTTATCACGTGAAAACTAGTGAACGTATCGATGCGGAATAATCTGTAGATGGTTTTAGGATATTTTTTTTACAGCGCCCTTCGAACCGGATCACAGTAATGTTTGCACAGTACTGTATGCCGGCTGCAATAGGCGCTGCGGCGGTACCTAGACGGTCTGTAGCAACAGAGACACTACCAGCAGTAACAGCTAAAGGTCCTTCAAACCGGATCACAGTAATAGTTGTACACTACTGCTCGTCTCTGCGGCGGTACCTGGACGGTGTCCGACAACACAGACACTACGACCAGTAATAGCTATAGGTCCTTCAAACCGGATCATAGTACGGCTCGCACAGTATTGTTTGTCGGCTGCGATAGACGCCTACACGTTCAATAGGTTTCCTAATATCCTAAGACTAAATCTAGATTAGTACTGTTCTATAATATCTTCGGTAGCCGGCTAGTACTATAGCTCAGCGCTCAGCGCTATAAACCTGTTTTAAATTCTAGATAAACAGGACACCTGTTGTTTAATCATTCTATTAGATATCCTGAGTTGACTAAGCCTGGCATTAGGAACAAGGAAATGTGTGGAGTTGTCTCTATTTAATTATTTTTTTATACTTGAACTTCCGTTGATAGAAGGTGGGTATCGACTGATCATACTTTTGGTAAGACTTTGACTCTAACCTTGGTAGAGAGAGAGAGAGACAGAGAGAGAGAGCGAGAGAGAGTTACAGTACTATGATATTATTATTAACTGGTAGTAGGTCTCTATTGCAGGAGACCGTCTTGATACGTCAGCGACAAACAGTATTACGCAAACATTGTTCCGGTTTGAAGGGCGCTGTGGCTAGTATAATTACTGAGGTAACGAGCTTCAATATCTTATGTTCCAAAGCGATGAGCGCGAAGTGGTGTATACCGTTCTAACTAGCGCCGCGTTATGAACGAGTGCATCACTCATAATCAGGTGATAGTACCGCTTGTGGCATATATATATGTAGGTATGTAAAGAAATGTCAATAGGCAGTATTTACAGGCTTGTAATCATCAGCTGATCTGATTGTCCGTTGGACATCCTCCGCGTCGGATAAAGGAAGCGGCGCTGCGCGGTTGAAGGTGCAGTGATAGAGATAGAGAGAGATGATTAGACGGTGAAAGGAGATTAATGAAAGGAGAGAGCTGGGCTGTCTACCGTACGGAACGAGGCTTTAACAAGCATCCTTTTTTTTTTTTTTTTTTGTTTTTTTTTTTTTTTTTTTTTTTTTTTTTTTTTTTTTTTTTTTTTTTTTTTTTTTTTTTTTTTTTTTTTTTTTTTTTTTTTTTTTTTTTTTTTTTTTTTTTTTTTTTTTTTTTTTTTTTTTTCCTTCCTCCCCTATCATCGTTCGCTCTTCATATTCCCTCTCTCGCTCCCCATCCTATTTCCTTTCATCCATCTCTCTCTCTCTCACCAATGAGGACATATACCCTTTATTTATTGCGCTTTCCTTTTAACATTTTTCTTACTCTTCTAGATATTCATTTTTTTTTCTAATCACAATTTACTATCCTAATCAGTCTCTCTACTTTGTAACTTCATATATATATTTAGGGTAGTATATACTAGGTAGTACTAGGTACTAGGTATGCGTACGTCGGCGGCTCGTGACGCGGTCGCGCTTAACGAATCGCGAACAACAATACAAAGTGTCGCCGAGTGAAACGGAGCAGCGCCGCGGCCGCGCGTCCGCTCGGACCAAGGCCGCCGGCGCAAAAGGCTGCCGGCGGGTTGCGCAAGCGCAGCGCGCCGATACACGACCGATGGAAGCGGCATGGAGCGTACATATATTATTATTTATTTATTTTTTTTATTACTCGAGATCTTCCTTTGAACTACGTTTTATTGGTGTTAGTCTCTGCAGTGTTAATACCACCGCAGCGAGAAAACCGTGTTCCGGTTTGAAGGACGCTGTAAGCAGTAATTTTTTTTATGTTTTATATCTCAAAGCGATGAACGCAATGTCGTGTTGTGTATATCATTGATACTAACATTTTGTTATAGGCAAGTTTATCACTTAATATCAGGTGAACATCTCACTTATATCGTTAGGATGGATAAAAAATGTAACGATATGAAACGAAGCATTGACTGACGTTCATTTGCGTCTCGTTACCACAGTAATATTACTGCCTACAATACTGATTACATAAATCGATGCTAAGTAGAATAGTATACACTACAACACTATGTACTGGTCATCTTGAGACATATGTAATGTCTCGTTACCGCGGTAATAACCTATAACACTCATAACATAAATCGATGCCAATTAGAATGGTATACACTACAACACTGTGTTGGTCATCTTGAGACATATGTAATGTCTCGTTACCGCGGTAATAACCTATAACACTCATAACACAAATCGTGCTAATTAGAATGGTATACACTACAACACTGTGATTTGGTCATCTTGAGACATATGTAATGTCTCGTTACCGCGGTAATAACCTATAACACTCCTAACATAAATCGATGCTAATTAGAATGGTATACACTACAACACTGTGTTGGTCATCTTGAGACATATGTAATGTCTCGTTACCGCGGTAATAACCTATAACACTCATAACATAAATCGATGCTAATTAGAATGGTATACACTACAACACTGTAAGTTGGTCATCTTGAGACATATGTAATGTCTCGTTACCGCCAGTAATAACCTATAACACTCTAACATAAATCGATGCTAATTAGAGATGGTATACACTACAACACTGTACTGGTCATCTTGAGACATATGTAATGTCTCGTTACCGCGGTAATAACCTATAACACTCATAGCACAAATCGATGCTAGTAGAATGGTATACACTACAACAGTGTGTTGGTCATCTTGAGACATATGTAATGTCTCGTTACCGCGGTAATAACCTATAACACTCATAACACAAATCGATGCTAGTAGAATGGTATACACTACAACACTGTGTTGGTCATCTTGAGACATATGTAATGTCTCGTTACCGCGGTAATAACCTATAACACTCATAACACAAATCGATGCTAATTAGAATGGTATACACTACAACACTGTGTTGGTCATCTTGAGACATATGTAATGTCTCGTTACCGCGGTAATAACCTATAACACTCATAACACAAATCGATGCTAATTAGAATGGTATACACTACAACACTGTGTGTTGGTCATCTTGGAGACATATGTAATGTCTCGTTACCGCGGTAATAACCTATAACACTCATAACACAAATCGATGCTAATTAGAGATGGTATACACTACAACACTGTGTTGGTCATCTTGAGACATGTAATGTCTCGTTACCATGATAATAACCTATAACACTCATAGCACAAATCGATGCTAGTAGAATGGTATACACTACAACACTGTGTTGGTCATCTTGAGACATGTAATGTCTCGTTACCATGATAATAACCTATAACACTCATAACACAAATCGATGCTAATTAGAATGGTATACACTACAACACTGTGTTGGTCATCTTGAGACATATGTAATGTCTCGTTACCATGATAATAACCTATAACACTCATAGCACAAATCGATGCTAATTAGAGATGGTATACACTACAACACTGTGTTGGTCATCTTGAGACATATGTAATGTCTCGTTACCGCGGTAATAACCTATAACACTCATAACACAAATCGATGCTAATTAGAATGGTATACACTACAACACTGTGTTGGTCATCTTGAGACATATGTAATGTCTCGTTACCGCGGTAATAACCTATAACACTCATAACACAAATCGATGCTAATTAGAATGGTATACACTACAACACTGTGTTGGTCATCTTGAGACATATGTAATGTCTCGTTACCGCGGTAATTTCTACACATCACGATGCCACATCTAGTTGATCTAATTCCTTAACAGCGTAAGATTTTGTAACAACTGTATCGCCTGTATACAGTAAGCATCGCAAGTTAGGGTCGATACACAAACGTTGCGCAAGCGTACATTACCATCACACGCGGCCGAATCACTTTAATGGGTGTGGTGGCGAAAAGGCTACCGCGACAGTACTGTGATCCGGTTTGAAGGACGCCGCAGTGTAATTGCAGTGTACACATCCTAACTAAGACCGATGTATATTGAAGGGTTGTTATTATTACCTAAAATTACTGCGGTAACGAGACTAAACTTTTCTTGTATCAAGGTGATAAATAGAAGATGTAGTATATATCATCCTAATTGATGCCGGTTTATATTGAAGTGACTTTCACGTGATAGCGAGTGATACGACTATAGAATAATGATAGCGCGAGTTAGGATGATGTACACTGCATAACGTTGCGCTGTTCGGCTGAGACATTTGATGTGAAGTTCTGATAGATGGAGGCCCTTTAAATCGGATCACAGTAACATCTGCACAGTACAGTCTGTCGGCTGCAACAGGCGCTGCGGTCGTACCTAGATGCTCACCGACAACAGAGTCAGAACTCCAAGTAAGGTAATGATCCTTCAAACCGGATCACAGTAAAGTCTGCACAGTACTGTCTGTCGGCTGCAATAGGCGCTGCGGTCGTACCTAGATGCTCACCGACAACAGAGTCAGAACTCCAAGTAAGGTAATGATCCTTCAAACCGGATCACAGTAATGTCTGCGCAGTACAACGCACTACCACCAGTACAACGCGAACAGCATCTTAATTAAGTGCAGTATAAACATCCTAACTAGCGCTCTCTTCCGTCTCGTAGATATATCATCGTCTATTATAATTTTAGATATAAATGAGATCATTTGTCCCATACACACACACACACACATGCACACACACATGCACACATACATACATACATACAATAAGCGTGTTAATGCATCGTGACTTCCTATTTAACGCTCCGGAGGTTCCTATGTAGCGCTGAGGTCAGGTTACCGCGCAAACACGCACCGGACAGCGCTGCTTACTACATAAAATACCTATTCTTTTTTTTTTTTTTATAAGTTACTAGCCGGGTATTCACCTGACAGTAAGTGACGCGCTCATAACAACGTGACCTACGAACGGTACCTAGAGGGTCACCGACAAAGACAGAACTAATAGTAAGGCATCCTTCAAACCGGATCACAGTAATTTTTGCACTGTACTATATGTCGGATGCAATAGGCGCTGCGGTCGTACCTAGATGCTCACCGACAACAGAGTCAGAACTCCAAGTAAGGTAATGATCCTTCAAACCGGATCACGACGTTTGCGCACGGGTGGCGTCACGATCAGTGATACAGCACTTACCTTTCATGTGGTCTGAGGTGTCGGCTCTCATGATGTCTGTGAGGTAGTGCTCCAGTGATCTCATGTTGTCCAGACCGGCTCTCTCCTGGGACAAAACGAAAAGGGATTTAAATATTTTTAATCTGTGATAAAATTCGTGCGCTGTCACTTAACGGCAGACATATCGGCAGCCATGTTGGCAGACATATCGGCAGCCATGTTGGCAGTGGTTCCCACTTGTGGGAATGGTTTAAGGTATCAGTCGGAGGCTATGACCTTCATCGTGTCTTCAAGATGTTTCTCTATTAAACGTGGAAAGAGTTATAGTGTTTTTTTTTTTTTTTTTTTTTTCACCGAACTCATGAGACAATCGTGACGGTCACTCATAACAACGTGACGCTTATTACGATGCCATGCACATCGCTATAGACACACGATATTAAGTCTCATTACCCCGGTAATTTCACTAGCCGCAACGCCCTTCAAACCGGAACATTGTAATATAAGCACAGTGCTGTTTACCGCTGCAATGGTTCGTAAATGGTCTCCGGCGACAGTGACACCGCCGTCGGTAAATCTTAAAATCCGGTTGAACCGACTCCCATCGCCGAATTAAGCATAAACAAGACCTCGCTCGCTAGTCAAGTATAAACAATGAGATCCCCACCTGACCTTTCAGCGGTCTAGAATAGCTCGCAGGTAGGCTTCAGCGCTTGAGAACTTAACAGAGAGAACAGAACCTTAGCGCTATAGACTTAAGAGCGAGAATCGACTAGTGCGACCGAGAGGGTACATACAGTGCGAGCGAGAGAGTAGACACAGTGCTCGGCCAAGCGAAACTGAAGCGTGTGGCTCTTTAAAATTCGTCTCATTTTTCACTGTCACGATTCAACTTCAGCTGATGATAATTGATTATAAACCTTAATGCAGTAGCAATAAGGTTTACAGTGCAGTGAGAGTAGCGGTGTGGTGGTAGCGACGGGGGGTGCAGGGGTGTCCGTAGCGCAATGCCGTTATGACGTCACACTGCGTACCGCGGAACTGGGTCAGTGGGGCCCTCGCAATACACCTCTGCAGTGGTTTGTAACTAGATCGCATATATATATATAAATAATCACAATTTTGAAAAACTATGGTGTGTGTGCGCCTTTATGAATCCGGTTAAGATGTTTACACTGAAACTGATTAATGAATTTTATGTTTGTGATGGTGGTAGTGTCTCTGTTGCCGGAGACCGTGGTTGTGCGGACATTCCTGTGTTCCGGTTTGAAGGGTGCTGTAGCTACTGTAGTCGATGGGATAACTAGACCCAATGTCTCAGGCGATAAGCGCAACGTGGTGCAGTGTATACCATCCTAACTAGAGTTGCATTGTTTAGGGCGGGTATATCACTTACCATCAGATGAACGTCCCGCTCGTCTCGTTACCTCGGTAATTGCACTAGTTACAGAGCCCTTCTAACCGGATCACAGTAATCTCTGTACTGCACTGTCTGTCGGCTGCAATAGGTGCTGCCGTCGGTACCTAGACGGTCTCCGGCAACAGAGACACTACCACCAGTGACGTCCTTCAAACCGGATCACAGCAATGTCCGCACAGTACTGTCTGTCGGCTGCAATAGGTGCTGCCGTCGGTACCTAGACGGTCTGTAGCAACAGAGACACTACCACCAGTAAGGTCCTTCAAACCGGATCACAGCAATGTCTACACAATACTGAGTGTCGGCTGCAATAGGCGCTGCAACGGTATCGAGACGGTCTGTAGCAACAGAGACACTACCACCAGTAAGGTCCTTCAAACCGGATCACAGCAATGTCTACACAATACTGAGTGTCGGCTGCAATAGGCGCTGCAACGGTATCGAGACGGTCTGTAGCAACAGAGACACTACCACCGGTAAGGTCCTTCAAACCGGATCACAGCAATGTCTACACAATACTGAGTGTCGGCTGCAATAGGCGCTGCAACGGTATCGAGACGGTCTGTAGCAACAGAGACACTACCACCAGTAAGGTCCTTCAAACCGGATCACAGCAATGTCTACACAATACTGAGTGTCGGCTGCAATAGGCGCTGCAACGGTATCGAGACGGTCTGTAGCAACAGAGACACTGCTACTAGCGATACGTACAGCGTCCTTCAAACCGGATCAGAGTAATGCCCGCACAGTACTGTATATCCGCTGCAATAGGCGCTGCGGCGGTACCTAGACGGTCTGTAGCAACAGAGACACTACCACCAGTACAAACATATAGTACTCGTTAATCTGTTGCAGTGTAAACATCCTAACCTAACTAGCGCCATGTTAAGGCCAGGCGTATACCATCACGGTCTCGCCATCATCATCCGACAACCGATGCAGACCTTAACGGTCGCACACTACCGCTTAAAAGCACTGACACTGCAATCAACATTCTCATTCCGCCATTTTTAATGCACCATGTAAACAATGGGGGCAAATTAAACCCTTGCGATACCAACAGTTGTGACAGCCCTATATTAACCGCTTACGTACTCTATATAAAGCTATGACGACACAGACCCGGGCGGATGTGGGTCGCTCGGGGTGCGCCTTGTTAAAGCGGTCATAGATTAAACATTCAAAACGCGACAGACACGGCACTTTATACATATATGTATAATTTTTTTTATTTAACGAAGCGACGATACATGGCTTTAGTTAAGATGGTACACGATGTACAACAATGCGCTCGTCGCCTTAAGACATAAAATGTTAAGTCACTACTACAGCGCCCTCCAAACCGGAGCACAGTAACATCTGCATAATGCTGTTTATCGACTGCAAAAGGGCACTGTGGTGGTACCTAGACGGTCTCCGCCTACAGGGACACTACCACCAGCAGGGTCCTTCAAACCGGATCACAGTAACGTATACATAGTGCTGTTTGTTGACTGCAATAGGGCACTGCGGCGGTACCTAGACGGTCTCCAGCAACAGACACATATCACCAGCAAGGTCCTTCAAACCGGATCACAGTAACATCTGCATAATGCTGTTTGTCGACTGCAAAAGGGCACTGTGGTGGTACCTAGAAGGTCTCCGGCAACAGAGACACTACCACCAGCAAGGTCCTTCAAACCGGATCTCAGTAACGTCTGCATAATGCTGTCTGTCGACTGCAAAGGGCACTGTGGTGGTACCTAGACGGTCTCCGGCAACAGAGACACTACCACCAGCAAGGTCCTTCAAACCGGATCTCAGTAACGTCTGCATAATGCTGTCTGTCGGCTGCAATAGGGCACTGTGGTGGTACCTAGACGGTCTCCGCCTACAGGGACACTACCACCAGCAGGGTCCTTCAAACCGGATCACAGTAACGTATACATAGTGCTGTTTGTTGACTGCAATAGGGTACTGTGGTGGTACCTAGACGGTCTCCGGCAACAGAGACACTACCACCAGCAAGGTCCTTCAAACCGGATCTCAGTAACGTCTGCATAATGCTGTCTGTCGACTGCAAAAGGGCACTGTGGTGGTACCTAGACGGTCTCCGGCAACAGAGACACTACCACCAGCAAGGTGCTTCAAACCGGATCTCAGTAACGTCTGCATAATGCTGTCTGTCGACTGCAAAAGGGCACTGTGGTGGTACCTAGACGGTCTCCGCCTACAGGGACACTACCACCAGCAGGTCCTTCAAACCGGATCTCAGTAACGTCTGCATAATGCTGTCTGTCGACTGCAAAGGGCACTGTGGTGGTACCTGGAGCGGTCTCCGGCAACAGAACACTACCACCAGCAGGTCCTTCAAACCGGATCTCAGTAACGTCTGCATAATGCTGTCTGTCGACTGCAAGGGCACTGTGGTGGTACCTAGACGGTCTCCGCCTACAGGGACACTACCACCAGCAGGGTCCTTCAAACCGGATCGCACTGTTTGCACAGTACTGCCTGTCGCTGCGGCGGTACCTAGACGGTCTCCGGCAACAGAGACATTATTGCCAGCAAGGTCCTTCAAACCGGATCACAATAACGTCTGCATAATGCTGTTTGTCGACTGCAATAGGGCACTGCGGCGGTACCTAGACGGTCTCCGGCAACAGAGACATTACCACCAGCAAGGTCCTTTAAACCGGATCGCACTGTTTGCACAGTACTGCCTGTCGCTGCGGCGGTACCTAGACGGTCTCCAGCAACAGACACACTACCACCAGTAAAATACTCTCGATAGCTTCAGCTCTATAGTCTATAGCTTTCAGGAGTAGGAGTAAGGTAAGCCCTGTCTGAAGTGGAATCCGGACGAAAGGATTCCTGAAACGGCATTTAAGATGGATACCCTCATTACCCCACTAACCCAAATGAGGAGAGGAGCTACTGGTGGTAGTGTACCTGTTGCCGGATACCATCTCGTGAGACAGTGCAGTGCAAACATTACTGTGTCCCGGTTTGAAGGGCGCTGTAGCTAATATTACTGTAGCAACGAGACTTGTCATACATGTCTAAACGACGAACAATATGGTGTAGTGTAAACGTCCTGACTGGCACGTTGTTTTAAGTGTATCACTTAATATCAGGTGATCGTCTCGTGATGGAAATAATACAGAAATTTCAACTTACATATATGGCTGAACGGTAATTACCTTTGCCTTTATCATTACTGTACCTTTTTAAATATATAATTAACTTCATTGGGCACCAATTCAAAGAGCAATGTGTCAGTTGTGTTCCGGTTTGAAGGGCGCAGTAGGTAATGAAATTACTGCGGTAACAGACTTATAACCTCATGTCAGCGAGCACAATGTGGTGCAGTATAAACACCTGCTTGTATCGTTTTAAAAAAAAAAATTATAAGCATCTTACCCTCTCACACTCTACATATAATATATATATCCTTTCCTTTCTTTCTTTCTTTTCCTCCAGAATCAATATGTCACTTGAAGTCATCCCCTAGACAGAGGAGTTATTTTCAGATCGCAGACATCGCGTACGAAAATACCTAGTATTTTTAATTCAATGAAGCGACGAGACGAGAAGGTCATTCACCTAATATCAAGTGATACCTTTATTAATAGCAACACGATTGTTGGGATGAAATACACTTCACCATCTTCATACTGTCAGCGATATAAGACTTATATCTTCGCTATTCGGACTTCACGGCACTTCGAACCGGATCACAGTATTTGCACAGTACCGGTTACCGCGATACCTGAACTATACGGTAAGAGACCGACCAGTGAATTCATTACTACTATATACTCACGTAATATTAAGTGTTGTATATCAATAGAGACTGAAGGAAATGCTATGCTATAAAGAAATACTGAAATTACAGTTGCTTGTATGAAGCTTCATACATTTTTTATATAAAAAACGCCTGCGAGAATTTTAATAGCAAAGTATTTTTATGTAAAAAACGCCTACAAGAATTTTAGTAGCAAAGTAGTTTTATATGAAAAACGCCTGCAAGTATTTTAATAGCAAAGTATTTTTATATAAAATTGCTATTAATTTCTTAAAGGGAATTCGAACAATACAATATCGTATATATGTATCGTTCGAATCTTATATTGGCAGCTTGATATAAGATTCCTCCAATATGGGGGGGGCATTTGGGTCGTTCCCCACCACGCTGCATCAATGCGGGCTGGTGGGAGCAGGAGCTGGTGAAGGCTTGGATCACATGAGCTGGTGTGGATCTTTTAAACACCAAAGTCATCTCTTGCAGGAGGCTGTATATCACAGCAACAAGCTGCAGTGTGCAAACATCACTTGTCCGGTTTAAAGGGCGTTGTATCTAGTGAAATGAAATGACGAGTTTTCATATCTTATACTACTACTAATATACTAGCGTCACGTTGCTATGGGCATGGTAACTAATACTCCTACTCATAGCGATATAGCGCTATTAAGGACACCGTCCCACATTACGCTCATCGCCTTAAGACAAGATATTAAACCTCGTTACCACAGTAATTATACTAGCTACAGCGCCCTACAAACCTCATCTAGTTACAATAATGATTAATGTATCGCTTCGTTCCAGTCGCGTTGACATATAGAATTGTAAATCTCATTACCGTAGTAATTTCGCCAGCAACGACCTTGAAACCGGAACACGGTGATATTCGCACACTACTACTATCGAACATTATATATTGTAGAGGCTGTAGCTGGTGAAATTACTGCAGTAATAATACTTAAAATATCTCAGTCTCATCCTGTTACCGCAGTAATTACTAGTAATATTATCTCTATTGCCGGTTGCTTTCTAAATACAACCGCAGCGACGAACATTACCGTGTTCCGGTTTGAAGGGCGCAACTAATGAAATTACTGCGGTAATAATAAGATTGAACTGAAGACGTCGTGTATCCATCCTAACCAATCCCAATTGAACGATTAACTCAATTCGTCGATTAAAAAAAAAAATTTTTTTTTTCGGAATCGAACCCGGGACCTTCGGACTATACAACCAACCGCTGAGCCGTAGGGTTCACAATTAAAGACGATTGTGACCGCCATTATATAACAATGGCGGATACCTATACCGTGATACAAGGAGAAAACTATTCCCGAGTAATAATCGTTCAATTATTTACACAACCTTCCGATGACAGTTAGGTATTGTCCTTACTGTGTATTAGTAAATTCCGCTCCGATTACTAATCCATCCCTGTACTCGTATATGACGATCACGTAATAGTGAGTGATATGCCTGGCCATGGTAGTGCTGGTTAGGTTGTCATACACCACATTGTACTCGACGTCTGAGACATATGTCGAGTCACATTACCCTAATAATCACAGTAGCCGCAGCGCCCTTCAAACCGGATTATGTGTTCGTCGCAGCGGCGGTAGCTATACGTTCTCTAGCAACAGTGATACATAAGTAAAGCTATATATAAATATACTGCTGGACATATGCGTCTCCCAAAGATCCCCACTATTGGGATTTTTTTTTTTTTTAATAAAGCACCTCAACGAGTTGGACGTTCACTTGATAGTAAGTGATACGTATACACTGCACTACATTGTACTCGTCTGAGATATAGCATGTCGATTCTCATTACCCCAGTAATTACACTAGCCGCAGCGCCCTTCGAACCGGATCAAGGTGATGTTTGATAGTAATGTTCGTCGGCTGCGATAGGTGATACAGCAGTACCCATATAGACGATCTCCGTCAACAGATATATATATATATATATGTGGGGGATTTGGGTGGTTTACCACCACGCCGGCCTAATCCGGTTTGAAGGTCGCCAGAGCTCGGTCTGTTGATTATCAGGTTGCATCTCCAGCTGGTGAGCTTGGCTTCGAACCCTTCCACTGCACTCCAATCACCAACAGTCTCATCATCATCATCAGCCTTTGTTCATCCGCTTCGATATCTCCGCCGAAATCCTTCGAACCGGATCTAGACCCTCAGGAGCCAAGCATCGCACTCCATCCCCAACTACCTCAAACGGACCAGCTCAATTGTCAGCTGCTGCCTCTCTCAGCCCGTCTCGCCTAATAGTCGTATAAGTCGACTAATTTGCTGCAGTGTATACATCCTAACTATACCCATCTATATACATACGTATCAACTTGCCGCCGCCGTTATCACACGGCGACGGTAACTCCACCGCTTACCACTTGTCGCGACATCTTCACTACGTATACACTACATCCGTGGTGAAAAAAAAAAAAATTCCCACTGCTGGGACTGGGTAAGTCAATCCCACTACGCTAGTATTACATTACTAGTCTGTATTGCCGTATAGTTAACATCGCGGCGACAAACAGTACTAGCCGGACATTACCCTGATCCGGTTTGAAGGGCGCTGTAATGGGACTCAAAATCCGATGTATCAGAGCACGCGGCGCAATGTAGTGTATTCAATCCTAACTAGCGCTGCATTGTTATGGGCATCACTTAATATCACGTGAACGATCGGATCGTCGCGTCGTTCAATACGAAGAGAAGTCCGCACATGTCCGTTATCCGGCTTGAAGGACCTTGTACTAGTGAAATTGAGTAACGAATCTTAAGTCATCTGTCAGGGTACAAACAATATGGTGTAGTGTATACATCCTAACCTGCGTCACGTGGTTTTAAGTGTAACTTTCAAATGGCTGAACGGTAATCACTTTTGCCTATATCATTACTGTAACTTTTTAAATATATGATTAACTTCATTCGGCTCATACATAAAGCAATGTGTCAGTTGTGTTCCGGTTTGAAGGGCGCTGTGCCTAGTGAAATTACTGAGGTAACAGACTCAAAATCTCATGTGTCATAACAAGTGTATCACTTACAATCAGGTGAACGTCCCGCTGCTCCCGTCGAAGTAGGCCGAGCTCTATGGTCTTATCTTATACCTAGATTTATCTAGAATAATCAGTCAGCTGTCGCCGAGAGATAAGTTCTATCTAGAATTTTGATACTGTATCAAAATAATGGCGGCGGAGCACTGGATATATACTGGACGTGGAGGCTTCTATTGCAATGGATAAATAGTGCTGTGCTATGTTCCGGTTTGAAGGACGCTGTGGCTATCACTGGTGGTAGTGTCTCTGTTGCCGGAGACCGTCTAGGTACCGCCGCAGCGCCGGGCAATAGTATGCAAACGTTACTTTGCTCCGGTATGAAGGGCGCTGTAGCTGGTGTAATTACCGGGGTAACGAGACTTAACATATGCCTCAAGGCGACGAGCGTAATGTAGTGCTATGTATACCTAACTAGCGCGTTGTTATGGGCGGCCGTATCACTTACAATGAGGTGAACACTCCGCGCGTGTCGTCGCTGATAAAAAAAAAAAAAATTCCCACTGCTGGGACTGGGTAAGTCAATCCCACTACGCTAGTATTACATTTACTAGTCTGTATTGACGTATAGTTAACATCGCGGCGACAAACGGTACTAGCCGGACATTACCTGATCCGGTTTGAAGGGCGCTGTGCCTAGTGAAATTACTGAGGTAACAGACTCAAAATCTCATGTCTCATAACAAGTGTATCACTTACAATTAGGTGAACGTCCCGCTGCTCCCGTCGAAGTAGGCTGAGCTCTATGGTCTTATCTTATACCTAGATTTATCTAGAATAATCAGTCAGCTGTCGCCGGAGATAAGTTCTATCTAGAATTTTGATACTGTATCAAAATAATGGCGGCGGAGCACTGGATATATACTGGACGTGGAGGCTTCTATTGCAATGGATAAATAGTGCTGTGCTATGTTCCGGTTTGAAGGACGCTGTGGCTATCACTGGTGGTAGTGTCTCTGTTGCCGGAGACCGTCTAGGTACCGCCGCAGTGGTTATTTCTGCCGCCAAACACAGTACCGTGCGGACATTACTGTGATCCGGTTTGAAGGACTCTGTAGCTATCACTGGTGGCAGTTGCCGGAGACCGTCTAGGTACCACCGCAGCGACGGGCAATAGTATGCAAACGTTACTTTGCTCCGGTATGAAGGGCGCTGTAGCTGGTGTAATTACCGGGGTAACGAGACTTAACATATGCCTCAAGGCGACGAGCGTAATGTAGTGCTATGTATACCTAACTAGCGCGTTGTTATGGGCGGCCGCATCACTTACAATGAGGTGAACACTCCGCACGTGTCGTCGCTGATAAAAAAAAAAAAAAAATGATAAGTGTATTTCTAAATTGCCTCCAATAGCTCAAATAATCGCTTTAAAACATCAAAAGGTACAAAAAAAAAATGGCGCAACTTCATTATTATGTAAATCGCATATTTGCAAGCGGCGTATTGCGTCCGCCATTTTGTAAACGAAAAGAATTTTACCGCGCGTACTGTGGCGACGTTTGCATTATTTGGTTAATGTGTTTGTTCCTTTGTTTTTTTTTTTTTTTTTACCACAAAACTACAAAGACATATTTAAAATATTAATCGATTTATTCAACAATCGATTGTTACAAATATTTCGGAGTTTGTTCTAAAATGACGTTTTTCTCAAGGAAGTTCAAGTACTTTTTTTTTACAATATAATTATAAAGACATATTTAAAATGTTAATCGATTTATTCAACAATCGATTATTAGAAAAATATTAATCGATTTATTTAACAATCGTTTGTTACAAATATTTAGGACTTTGTTCTAAAATGAATTTCTTCTCAGTAAAGTTCAAATATTTTTTTTTACAACATAATTATAAAGATATATTTAAAATGTTAATCGATTTATTCAACAATCCATTATTAGAAAAATATTAATCGATTTATTTAACAATCGATTATTAGAAATATTTCGACTTTGTTCTAAATGACGTTTTTTTCAAGGAAGTTCAATTTTTTTTTTTACATCTAAACTACAATGACATATTTAAAATGTTAATCGATTTATTCAACAATCGATTATTATAAATATTTAGGACTTTGTACCAAACTGATTTTCTTCTCAATGAAGTTCAAGTTTTTTTTTTTACAACAAAATTACAAAGGCATATTTAAAATATTAATAGATTTATTCCCGATATAAATATTTCATATATTTATCTATTTACTAAACATAGTATATAAACTGAGTATAATATATAAACTATTTATATATTTAAAACCTAATTTACACAAGAGTGTGTACAGAGGCTAAATGGAGAATACATAAACACTACAAATAAAAAAAAAAAATTTTTTTTTTTTGCGTTTTTAAAAGACGTTTATGGTAAGCTGAATAGACAGAACATTAAATACTAAATTAAAAAAAAAAAAAAACAAGTATTTCTTTATATAGTTTATAAAAGACGTGTATGGTAAGCTGAATAGACAGAACATTAAATACTAAATTAAAAAAAAAAAAATATATCAGTTATCTCTGTCCTTCGACTTTCGTTGAATTAAAAAAAAAAAAAAAAAACAAGTATTTCTTTATATAGTTTATAAAAGACGTGTATGGTAAGCTGAATAGACAGAACATTAAATACTAAATTAAAAAAAAAAAAAAATTACGACTAGTCTAATTTTTTTTTTAATTATCGCTTACATCCTACGGCTGCGGTAATAGGCTGAATAGAGAAAACGATGAGTATCATTGATATAATGAAGTTAAACTAATTCTCTATGCCCGGCGGCGTGCAGAGCGAGAACTGGATATCACTTAGGTGACAAACACTACGTACAAACGTTACTGTGTTCCGGTTTGAAGGGCGCTGCAACTAGTGTTACTGGCGTAACGAGACTCGACAAGTTATCATAATCGCGAGCACAATACGGCGCTGTAGATAATTGGGTGAGCGTATCACTATCAGGTGAACGTTCTAAATTTAATTTTTTTTTTTTTTCGATCATCTTTTATCGGGGCAGATGACACGGGCTCGATGCTGTATCGCGACTTATCTTATCGATTGACGGAATTGACATATGTAGGTAGAGATACACCGTCGCAGCGCTGTCAACAGCCGAATGGTGAAGAAAACATCACTGGTGGTAATGTCTCTGTTGCCGACCGTCCAGGTACCGCCGCAGCGACAGGCAGCCGCGTGCAGACATTACTGTGATCCGGTTTGAAGGATCATTAGTTACAAATGGCGCTAGGTCTCCGTTGCCCGAGACTGAGTAGGTACCACCGCAGTGGTTATTTCTGCCGCCAAACACAGTACCGTGCGGACATTACTGTGATCCGGTTTGAAGGACGTCGTGGCTAGTGAAATTACTGGGGTAACGAGACGCTAATTTATATCGTTACCTTTGTTACCGGAGACTGTCTAGATACCACCGCAGCGACATACAGTAATGTTCAAACATTACTGTGTTCCGGTTTGAAGGGCGATATCGCCAGATTAGACTAGCACAATGAGGTGCAATGTATAATATCCTCACGTATCGCTTATGGTATACGTCCCGCTCGTCTCATCGAATAAAGTGTAATCGCTACAGCGCCCTTCAAACCGGAACATGGTAATGTTTGCATACTATGGTCTCTATACGTAGAGACGGTCAAGTCACTACAGTTTTATTACTACTTAAAGTATAACGTGAGAAAAAAAATTTTTTTTTTTTTCTATCTACCCGCATACATATACACGTAAACATAGGAAGCTACCGCCGGCGCTGGTCTCCCTTATCGCAATCAATTAGGCCATCACCTGTTCGGTGATGAGTCAACAGCGTTATCTGCGTGAACCGCCGCCGGCCTGTTTGCGCGCGCGGGCCGATAAAGCGGAACAGACCATAGACGCGAGAGTTTTACATTCGAAGAGCTTCTTTGGAACAAAGCGAGTGAGATTGTATGGAGCGGGAAAGAGACAGCTGTATACGAATGTATCAACGCGTGCGAGCGAGACGGAGCGGGGCGTATATACTCTCTCCGCGCTGTATCTGAAGACGGTATGTGAAGAGACTTCTACCTGAAACGCAAGGCTTGTATCAATTGTACAAGGTCTGATAAGCCCTGTACTAAGACATCATTTCACTCATACCGCCATAGGAGTCCAGATGGAAAACACCTTGTACATTATTTAATAATAATTTCAATACAAAGCGTACAAGGCCTTGTATAGCTTCGATTGTTTTTGAAGACTACGTAAAATCACAGCCTCAATCTCTGGAGCTTAAGTATGGAAGGCCTTGTACGGCCCGAATAATAACTCCTAAACCGGGTGTACAACGCCTTGTATAGCGTTAAGACTAATTTGAAATACAAGGCGTAAAAGGCCTTGTATAGCTTCGATTGTTTTTGAAGACTACGTAAAATCACAGCCTCAATCTCTGGAGCTTAAGTATGGAAGGCCTTGTACGGCCCGAATAATAACTCCTAAACCGGGTGTACAACGCCTTGTATAGCGTTAAGACTAATTTGAAATACAAGGCGTAAAAGGCCTTGTATAGCTTCGATTGTTTTGAAGACTACGTAAAATCCACAGCCTCAATCTCTGGAGCTTAAGTATGGAAGGCCTTGTACGGCCCGAATAATAACTCCTAAACCGGGTGTACAACGCCTTGTATAGCGTTAAGACTAATTTGAAATACAAGGCGTAAAAGGCCTTGTATAGCTTCGATTGTTTTTGAAGACTACGTAAAATCACAGCCACAATCTCTGGAGCTTAAGTATGGAAGGCCTTGTACGGCCCGAATAATAACTCCTAAACCGGGTGTACAACGCCTTGTATAGCGTTAAGACTAATTTGAAATACAAGGCGTAAAAGGCCTTGTATAGCTTCAATTGTTTTTGAAGACTACGTAAAATCACAGCCACAATCTCTTGAGCTCAAGTATGGAAGGCCTTGTACGGCCAGAATAATAACTCCTAAACTGGGTATACAACGCCTTGTATGGCGTTAAGATTAATTTGAAATACAAGGCGTAAAAGGCCTTGTATAGCTTCGATTGTTTTTGAAGACTACGTAAAATCACAGCCTCAATCTCTGGAGCTTAAGTATGGAAGGCCTTGTACGGCCCGAATAATAACTCCTAAACCGGGTGTACAACGCCTTGTATAGCGTTAAGACTAATTTGAAATACAAGGCGTAAAAGGCCTTGTATAGCTTCAATTGTTTTTGAAGACTACGTAAAATCCACAGCCTCAATCTCTGGAGCTTAAGTATGGAAGGCCTTGTACGGCCCGAATAATAACTCTAAACCGGGTGTACAACGCCTTGTATAGCGTTAAGACTAATTTGAAATACAAGGCGTAAAAGGCCTTGTATAGCTTCAATTGTTTTGAAGACTACGTAAAATCCACAGCCTCAATCTCTGGAGCTTAAGTATGGAAGGCCTTGTACGGCCGAATAATAACTCTAAACCGGGTGTACAACGCCTTGTATAGCGTTAATAATAATTAGCAATACAAGGCGTAAAAGGCCTTGTATAGCTTCAATTGTTTTTGAAGACTACGTAAAATCACAGCCACAATCTCTGGAGCTTAAGTATGGAAGGCCTTGTACGGCCCGAATAATAACTCCTAAACCGGGTGTACAACGCCTTGTATAGCGTTAATACTAATTTGAAATACAAGGCGTAAAAGGCCTTGTATAGCTTCAATTGTTTTTGAAGACTACGTAAAATCACAGCCACAATCTCTGGAGCTTAAGTATGGAAGGCCTTGTACGGCCCGAATAATAACTCCTAAACCGGGTGTACAACGCCTTGTATAGCGTTATTAATAATATCAATACAAGGTTTAAAAGGCCTTGTACAATGGAAACGGAAAGAGTAGTAGAAATGAACACCGCTTCGGATGTCCTAGATCTTCACTTACCATCATCAGGTAGTCAAGCACTAGACTAGATATAGTGTCAGCTCAGCAGCAGGAGTAGGCACTGCTGTAGTACCTACCAAGAAGATGTATACTAGCTGTTCCTCACCAGCCCGTCTGGTCGTGTCTTCTCCTCCTGAAGACCTGGAGGTAGTCTCTTTCATCCGTATGTGGACCTGAGCTCTGGTATCGAGGAGGACGGATCCGTCAAGAGAACGCTTATAAAGTGGAAGGAGCCATCAAACCTAGACCAGGTAGCAGGACTGTAGAAGCTGTACTTCCACTCTAGGATGAATGGAGGAACAGGTGGTGCGGGTCAATGACCTTCCGGCTGGGGAAGGTATCAGGTCATAGGTGTTTTGCCATGGGATGCCCAGCTCCAAGTCCTCGTCGTTGCTGTGGGAGATGAGCTCACATCGTGGGATGCTAGCGTGACCTAGAAAGTAATGTCAAAGAAGAAGATTGCAGAGAGGGAGCAAGAGGAAAACCCTTATCTCCCTGAGGGTCGAAGGAGGAAGTTCCACTCCCTCCAACCCTCAATACTGATGCCCTGATGGTGGATTCGGTGGTAATCCGTTACCAAGTATGTTATGCTTCGAGGAATGGGGGACTTTCAGTACTGCGCAATCATTGCTGTGTTCCGGTTTGAAGGGCGCTGCAGCTAGTAGTTATTGAAGTCTCAAGATGGGCACAATGTCGTGTAGTGTATATCTAACTAGTGGCGTGTTATGGGCGGTGTGAGTGTATGTCCGCTGGATCATCATCGTCAGCTGATAGACGTCCACTGCTGGGCATGGGCTTCGCCCAAAGATTCCCACCGCGCTGACCCAATGCGGGTTGGTGGGAGACAGAGCCTCGTCTGTTGATCAACAGGCTGCACCACGAGCTGGTGAGGTTGGCTTGGGTTCCGTGAGTTGTGCGGGAACTCATATTCAGAGGCACTATCACCAGTGATAGCTATAGGTCCTTCAAACCGGATCACAATTATGTCTGCACAGTAGTGCTCGCCGCTGCGGTGGTACGTAGACAGTCTCCGGCAATAGATACACTACCGCCAGTAATAGTTACAAAGCCCTTCAAACCAGATCGCAGTAATGTCTGCACAGTACTGTCTGTCGGCTGCACTAGGTACTGCGGTGGTACCTAGACGGTCTCCGACAACATATACACTGCCACTAGTGATAGCCACAGCGTCCTTCAAACCGGATCACAGCAATGTCCGCACAGTACTGTCTGTCGGCTGCAATAGGCGCTGCGGCGGTACCTAGTCGGTCTCCGGCAACAGAGACACTACCACCAATAATAGTTACAGCGCCCTTCAAACCGGATCACCACAATATCGCCACAGTATTGTCTCTCGGCTGCAATAGGCGCTGTGGTGGTACCTAGACGGTCTCCGACAACATATACACTGCCACTAGTGATAGCCACAGCGTCCTTCAAACCGGATCACAGCAATGTCCGCACAGTACTGTCTGTCGGCTGCAATAGGCGCTGCGGCGGTACCTAGACGGTCTCCGACAGCATATACACTGCCACTGGTGATAGCCACGGCGTCCTTCAAACCGGATCACAGCAATGTCCGCACAGTACTGTCTGTCGGCTGCAATAGGCGCTGCGGCGGTACCTAGTCGGTCTCCGGCAACAGAGACACTACCACCAATAATAGTTACAGCGCCCTTCAAACCGGATCACCACAATATCGCCACAGTATTGTCTCTCGGCTGCAATAGGCGCTGTGGTGGTAACTAGACAGTCTCCGGCCAAAGAGACATTACCTCCAGTAAGGTCCTTCAAACCGGATCACAGTACTGTCTGTCGGCTGCAATAGGCGCTGTGGTGGTAACTAGACAGTCTCCGGCCAAAGAGACATTACCTCCAGTAAGGTCCTTCAAACCGGATCACAGTACTGTCTGTCGGCTGCAATAGGCGCTGCGGCGGTACCTAGTCGGTCTCCGACAACATATACACTGCCACTGGTGATAGCCACAGCGTCCTTCAAACCGGATCACAGCAATGTCCGCACAGTACTGTCTGTCGGCTGCAATAGGCGCTGCGGCGGTACCTAGTCGGTCTCCGGCAACAGAGACACTACCACCAATAATAGTTACAGCGCCCTTCAAACCGGATCACCACAATATCGCCACAGTATTGTCTCTCGGCTGCAATAGGCGCTGTGGTGGTACCTAGACAGTCTCCGACAGCATATACACTGCCACTGGTGATAGCCACGGCGTCCTTCAAACCGGATCACAGCAATGTCCGCACAGGACTGTCTGTCGGCTGCAATAGGCGCTGCGGCGGTACCTAGACGGTCTCCGACAACATATACACTGCCACTGGTGATAGCCACAGCGTCCTTCAAACCGGATCACAGCAATGTCCGCACAGGACTGTCTGTCGGCTGCAATAGGCGCTGCGGCGGTACCTAGATAGTCTCCAGTAACAGGGACACTACCACCAATAACAGTTACAGCGCCCTTCAAACCGGATCACCACAATATCGCCACAGTATTGTCTCTCGGCTGCAATAGGCGCTGTGGTGGTAACTAGACAGTCTCCGACAACATATACACTGCCACTGGTGATAGCCACAGCGTCCTTCAAACCGGATCGCAGTAATGTCTGCACAGTACTGTCTGTCGGCTGCAATAGGCGCTGCGGTGGTACCTAGATAGTTTCCAGCAACAGGGACACTACCACCAATAACAGTTAGAGCGCCCTTCAAACCGGATCACCACAATATCGCCACAGTATTGTCTCTCGGCTGCAATAGGCGCTGTGGTGGTAACTGGACAGTCTCCGGCCAAAGAGACATTACCTCAGTAAGGTCCTTCAAACCGGATCACAGTACTGTCTCTCGGCTGCAATAGGCGCTGTGGTGGTAACTAGACAGTCTCCGGCCAAAGAGACATTACCTCCAGTAAGGTCCTTCAAACCGGATCACAGTACTGTCTGTCGGCTGCAATAGGCGCTGCGGCGGTACCTAGTCGGTCTCCGGCAACAGAGACACTACCACCAGTAAGGTCCTTCAAACCGATCACAGTACTGTCTGTCGGCTGCAACAGGCGCTGCGGCGGTACCTAGACAGTCTCCGGCCAAAGAGACATTACCTCCAGTAAGGTCCTTCAAACCGATCACCACAATATCGCCACAGTATTGTCTCTCGGCTGCAATAGGCGCTGTGGTGGTAACTAGACAGTCTCCGGCCAAAGAGACATTACCTCCAGTAAGGTCCTTCAAGCCGGATCACAGTACTGTCTCTCGGCTGCAATAGACGCTGTGGTGGTAACTAGACGGTCTCCGGCCAAAGAGACATTACCTCAGTAAGGTCCTTCAAGCCGGATCACAGTACTGTCTCTCGGCTGCAATAGGCGCTGTGGTGGTAACTAGACAGTCTCCGGCCAAAGAGACATTACCTCCAGTAAGGTCCTTCAAACCGGATCACAGTACTGTCTGTCGGCTGCAACAGGCGCTGCGGCGGTACCTAGTCGGTCTCTGTCAACAGAGACACTGCCACCAGTAAATATAAATAAGTGTAAGCGGTAATACATCTCGTACGTGTTCGAAGCGAAAGCCTCACAATTTTCAGTAGGCGAGCACGTCGCAGCGTGCGCGTGTCTTCCGTCTCGCTCTGCAGCGCGCGTGCGAGCGGGACGGCGCGAACACGTGACCAAAATGGCCGACCTTGGGAAGGCATACAATGCTGATAACACCGCTCGGTGTTTCACTGAAATATCTGCCGTTTTGTTCGCATTAACAACACGTCGCCGGTGCTTACAGTACCAGCTGAATACGGCGAGCGACGCGCCCGACGGGGCAGCGCTGTGCGGACATTGCTGTGATCCGGTTTGAAGGATCAATAGCTATCACTGGTGGTAGTATCTCCGTTGCCTGAGACTGTTTAAGTAACACCGCAGCGCCTATTCCAGCCGACAAACAGTACTGTGCAAACATTACAGTGATCCGATTTGAAGGGCCTTGTAGCTAGAGACTTTCTGAAATAGATTCAAAATCTTAAATCTCAGGTGATGAGCGCAATGTGATGCAGTACAAACATCCTAACTAGCGCCGCTCTTTTATAGGCAGACGTATCACTTACAATTGCCATTATAGAATTAAAAAAAAACAACCATATAAGAAGTTCCTATAGTTTTAGATATACAACAAATAATGTACTGTATATATATTAACTTAGGTCACCGACAGAGACCTAAGGATTGCTAGACTTATGTGGCAGTGGGTAGGTCATATTGCTAAGGACCGAGAGCTGATGGGGCAGTAAGGTCTTCGAATGGCGGCTGCGAGCTGGTAGAGGTAGTGGTGGGAGGCCTATGTCCAGCAGTGGACGTCAACCGGCTGGTGAAACTATTGGGATCTTCTGGAGGGAGACTTGGGAGACCTCCACAAGATGGATGATCCTGAGTCGCTGGAACCCACTTGATGCGAACACCACGGGTCTGATCGATGACGAGATCGGCTGAAGATGATGATGACATATATCAACATGCTCCAGATCAGCAGCCAAGTCCACTGCTGGACATAACCCTCCCCATAATCTCCGCATCGATCGATCCGACACCGCCGGGCGTTAGGACCGGATCTCTGTAGGGTAGTCATCAAAAATATCAAGCCTCCCATACATCAAAGCGGGAACGCCATTATGAGCAAACTTTGTTATATTAACATGTTAACCGGGGAATTCCCTTTTTAATTGCGCGAGCTATACAGCTCTTTGACTAGAACGTGCCACGTCACGCCCGGATAACGTACGAAGCAGGGTAGTAAAAGAAAATAATACACTATAGAATAGTATAGTAGAAACAGAAAAGACTGTAAATAAGAATATAATTAAGGAAAGAATGAGAAGAAAGAAGAATAAATTAAGGTCATAACGTATAGAATAAAGAATAGACAAGGAAATGTAATGGGCGTCTTCTACCTCCTGCCCTATACCCAGCCATATATATATATATGATCAGCTGATAGACGTCCACTGCTGGACATTAGCCTTCCCCAAAGATCTACATATCGATCGATCCTGACCGACATGGTGGATCGACGATCTGGTGAGAATCGCGGGAATCCCCTGGATGAAAGCAGCGCGGGACCGATCTATGTAGAGATATACCTTCTCTTCTCTTCTTCCTCCTTCCTTTACCCAACTATGTGAATTGGACACAGTATGAACTCCTCTTCCACATCCCTCCCGTCATATCTGAATTCACACTTTTCTTCCACATGTCATCTTTCACACAATCCATCCACACTCTACGATCTCCCTCTACCCTCATAACCGTCCACGTACATCATTACTTTCTTTGGTCATATGCTCTTCATCCACCACGCCGATCTCTTGCTCCTCATTTTCTCTGCCACCGGAACTACTTTCGGACTTCCTCTAACATACTCCATTCTTAATTCTCTCCATCCTCGTGTAACAGAAGTGACGAGGGTAATTTAAAAAAATCTCAACTTGAAGGGTGAAAGGACGGAGCATAGCATATAGAAGATTAATATGGTAAAGAAGAAGAGAATGAGAAGAAAGAAGAATAAATTAAGGTCATAACGTATAGAATAAGGAATAGACAAGGAAATGCAATGGGCGTCTTCTACCTCCTGCCCTATACCCAGCCATATATATATATATATATATATATATATATATATATATATATATATATATATATATATGATCAGCTGATAGACGTCCACTGCTGGACATTAGCCTTCCCAAAGATCTACATATCGATCGATCCTGACCGACATGGTGGATCGACGATCTGGTGAGAATCGCGGGAATCCCCTGGATGAAAGCAGCGCGGGACCGATCTATGTAGAGATATACCTTCTCTTCTCTTCTTCCTCCTTCCTTTACCCAACTATGTGAATTGGACACAGTATGAACTCCTCTTCCACATCCCTCCCGTCATATCTGAATTCACACTTTTCTTCCACATGTCATCTTTCACACAATCCATCCACACTCTACGATCTCCCTCTACCCTCATAACCGTCCACGTACATCATTACTTTCTTTGGTCATATGCTCTTCATCCACCACGCCGATCTCTTGCTCCTCATTTTCTCTGCCACCGGAACTACTTTCGGACTTCCTCTAACATACTCCATTCTTAATTCTCTCCATCCTCGTGTAACAGAAGTGACGAGGGTAATTTAAAAAAAAAATCTCAACTTGAAGGGTGAAAGGACGGAGCATAGCATATAGAAGATTAATATGGTAAAGAAGAAGAGAATGAGAAAGGAAAATAATGAAATGAAGCCCAAGCCCACAAATGTCCGGAGAAGAGAGTAAAAAAAAAAAAAAAAATTAACGAAGCTATAGGTCCCACCCGTCAGTTCACGGACGTACTTTTACTACCTACCCGAATTCGCTGTTTCCGGTTGGCGCATTTATACGTCCCGCTCGGCTAACAGGTCAAATGCATTGAACGATTTAGACGATGGTAACACTGTTACTGGTAATTAGATCACTCAGCTGTTATACATAATTTTTGGACTTTTTTTTTTTTATACTAGAGAAGAGAAGATACAAAAGTCTTACTCGTCGAATCGTAGAAAAAAAAAATCTGATGTTCACTTGATAATAAGTGACACTGGTTAAGATGTACTCTGAGACAACATGTGTATTGTTACTTCAGTAATTTCGTTATACACAACGCCCTTCAAACCGGATAAACTAGATAGTCACGGCAAATAGAGACTATCACGTATTTATAATACATTACTACAAGACTTTAATGACACAGGATAGTTCTTATTTGGTTGGTGTTGCTTTTGTCAGTTATCCGGTTCGGAGGGCGCAGTAGCTAGTGCAATTACTTTGGTAAGGAGACTCAATATCTTATGTTTCCGGCGACGAGCGCACGCCACGTTGTTACGACGAGGCGTATCACTTACCATAAAGTGAACCGTTACCAGGTTAGTATACCACCACAGATTACATCAACACTTAATATCGGGTGAGATTGAGGTCAAGCGCTAACCGTGTCGATTAAAAAAAAAAATGAAGTAAGTGACAATCAGGCTGAATGTGTTGAGGCTTTTGTCCACAATACTCCGGCTGTCATGTTGGCAGGACGACACTGTCATGGCGGCGGGTTTTCAATGTGTGTAGTGATGCATACCAGTTCGAGAAACTTCTACCATAATATATATATATACTATGTTCTCATGATGACGTCATCACTTGTTTTCACGTGATAGAACGATATATATATATATATACATTATTTACTACAACGCCCTTCAAACCGGATAACAATGTTTGCACACCACCGCTCCTCGTCGCGGCCGTACTTACTCTAATGTATATATAGTTAGTATGTCAACAATTGCAACAACGAAAACTGTGAACTGCAGTTAATATTGCGGAGCCGTGCCGCACTTGGTGGGGTGCCAAGGACGCTGGTAGCGTTCCCTCGCTGCGCTGTATAACCTTCGAGGGAAAAATCGATACAAACTGCCTATAGAGAACTGTATATTTTTTTTTTTTTTTTTTTTTTTTTTTTTTTTTCAACGAAGCAACTATACGAGTAAGTAGCTCACCTTAAGTGATACGCTTGCCGTGATGTTATACACTGCACCGTCTGCTAGTCGCCTTGAAACGTGTTAAATATCGCTACTACAGTTATTTCACTAGTTACAGCGCCCTTCAAACCGGATTACATTAATGTTTTCACACTACTGTTACTGCTATTAATCACTGCGGTTGTACTATCACCAGTAAAATACTGTACTATATATATTTATGGTAGTAGTATGTAAACAGTGTTCAGGTTTGAAGGGCGTTGCAGCTGAAGTAATTATTGCGATGTAGACGTTCAGTGTATAACATCCATCGTTATAGTCACGAGTTTAATTAATTCTCGTATCATCGATTGATTGAATAAAAAATTATTAATAAAATAAATAATCGATACATCGATGTCTCGTGTGAGGCGGGCGGGCGCATCCCTAGCGCGGCCGAGTTAGGCGCGCGCGGCCAATCAGGGCGCCGCAGTGCGACCCGCGCGGGATCTGGGTCACGTGGATGCGGCCCCCGCTGCGCAACGGGCGCGAGCCTCCGCCGCGCGCCGTGTAGGCTGCGCGGTGCGGACCGCTGCCGCATTTAGGCCAAGGTAAAAAAAAAAAAATCTATCTGCTGTCTATGCTAATGTGTCACAGCTCTATATTTTTAGAGCCCGCGCTCATAATGACGTCTCAGTCACTAGATTTAAGCATTTCTTTTTTTTTTTTTACATAATATTCTAAAACAATTAATATATATATATATATATACTAGCTTTTCCTGCATAGAATTAAACAGAAGATAACTATCTATAGCAACCGTTGCATAGACAATCAAATTTAGAATCATGAGGCATAGACACTGGTGTTATGGTAGGAATATTCCTTTCGCCTGATTTTATCCCCGAAAGGGGTTGCTAGGGTTGCTACTTATATGTGTGCTCCAGCTGTTCCCCGCCAGCATTATACAGCAAATCACTTTCTATAGCAACCGTTACCATGGCAACCGCATAAATGGTACCAAATGTAACTTATAAAACGATGAAGAATCTATGAAATTAAAAAAAAAACTAGACATCTGCAGATCATTCCGCATCGGATCCTAATTTTTTTTTTTTTTTATAGACTAATGATTGACTACGATACCACCTGATGGTAAGCTAGTCTCTACTACACGCACTAGTCTAGAAGTAGTCTATTCACTCTTCTTTTAAAGGTACCCACGTCACACCTGGACTGCTTGGATCATGTTGGTCACTAGTTTTCAAGTGTTAGTCCTATGCAGACACTCATCACAACCATGAGGATTGGAGACTGGAAATATGATGGGAATATTCCTTTTGCCGGGTGGACTTTGACCCGTAAGGGGTTGCTGGGATGCTACCGCCAGGGAAGCGAGCTTGGAACAGCTAGTAAAGGGTGTCTGGCGGCAGATTTATATTTTAAAAAACGAATATCTCAATAAGTTATAAACAGTGCGGGGGGGTAGGTGGTGTCATTAGAATCGCCGATCGTGCGGATTTCCTCTCCCTCCCTCAAAAACCGATTAGTCGCTTTTGGGACATCCCGTGGCCACCGAGGTCACCCGACCTAACTCCAATGGATTTCTTTTTGTGGGGCTACCTCAAAGAGAGAGTTTAGACTTAAAAGAAAATATTCGGCGAGAAATCAGCGCAATTGAAGCAAGTTTACTGCAGCGCGTGGCACGGAATACGAGGCTCCGTTTCCGTTTCCGAACAGTGTGTGTGTGCAACAGGATGGAAGACATTATCTTTAAACAAATGAAATCCGCATTTGTACTCTATCTTTTAATACTAAAAGTAAAATTATATGTCAAACATATTATTTTTTATTTAAATTTGAAAACATATATCTGCCACCAGACACCCTGTATATATATTAGGTTTCCGGGCTGTATTCATCAGCTGATAGACGTCCTCACCAGCACATAGTCCTTACCCGAAAATCACATCCAGCTGCTTCGCAACCTTCAAACTTAGGGTATAGCTGGTGCTATTACCGCGGTAACGAATTACCATCCTACGTGTCAAGGCGACTAGTGTAATGTGATGGTGTGTATACCATCAGAACCTTACACCACATTGATTACACCACCGCATGATCGTTCCACTCGTCTGGTGGTGAGTTGTATAGAGAATATATTTGTATGAAAATCACATCTCATATAATAGGGGGACCGGAAAGTAATGTCGTTTCTGCGCATGCCAATACTTGATTGTCATTTGTCAGCTCATTGTTTTGTTCAGAGGCGTACCAAAGACATTGTGAGGTTATAGTGATTTCTTTACTTATAGACAATTGAATTACAATTTTTTTTTGTAATTTTGTGTAAAATGGCCAGCCAAATACCAGAAGAGGTACACATCCGGCATTGCATGCTCTTTGAGTTTCGCAAGGGAAATAACGCAACAGTTGCTACCAAAAACATTTGCGATGTTTATCCAAATGCACTGGACATTCGTAAATGCCAAAGGTGGTTTCAAGTTCAAATCGGGTAATTTTGATCTTTCCGACTCGTATCGATCAGGAAGACCATCAGCGTTAGACAACGACGTGTTAAGGGCGGAAGTGGAAGCAAATCCGTGTCAGACGATCGAGGAATTGTCAAACAGTCTCAACAAACCTTGGTCGACCATCCAAGAACATTTGAAGCAGATTGGAAAAGTAAGCAGAGCAGGTGTTTGGGTCCCGCATAATCTGTCCGAACAGAATAAGGCTAACCGATCAATCACATGCAACTTATTGCTTCAACGACACAACACAGAAGCGTTTTTTTGATCGCTTGATCACAGGAGATGAGAAATGGGTCCTGTATGATAACCCAAAACGCAAAAGGCAGTGGCTCTCTCAAATGAAATCCCTCAGGTACTGCTAAGCCAGGTTTACACCCCAAAAAGCGCTTTTGTGTGTTTGGTGGAGTATTCGCGGCATTGTTCATTTTGAATTACTGAAACCTGGAGAAACTGTTACTGCAGACCTCTACAGCGAACAATTGCAGCGAGTCAATCAATCTTTAATTGAAAAGTGGCCAGCGATTGTCAACCGAAAAGGCGTCATTCTCCAACATGACAATGCAAGACCGCACTGCGCAAGGCGAACTCTAGAAAAATTAATGAATTGGGGTTGGGGTGGAGGTGCTGCCTCATCCACCATATTCGCCCGATGTTGCACCATCAGTTTCCACTTATTCCGAGCGCTGCAACACTTTTAAGTGGCAAAACATTTGCAAATTTGGATGATATCCAAAATGCCATCTCTAGATATTTTGCCGAAAAACCAATTAATTTTATCGATCAGGGATTGAAAATTTACTCACTAGATGGCAAAGGTTATTGACAATGATGGGGAATACATCATTGATTCAAAATAAAGACTCGTTAAAAATGTATGTGTTTGTATTTAGCGTAAGAAAACGACATTACTTTCCGGTCCCCCTAATATATATATATGTATATCTGTTACTGGTAATGTTAGAAAGTGATACAATTTATATACGATACGACCTGTCGTTACACTAGTAATTATAGTAATTCCCTACAGCGCCCTTCAAACCGGATCACGGTAATGTTCGCACTACTGCCTGTCGCTGCGGCGGTACCTAGACGGTTACCGGCAACAGACACACTGCTACTAATAAGGTCCTTCAAACCGGATCACGGTAATGTTCGCACTACTGCCTGTCGCTGCGGCGGTACCTACACGGTCTCCGGCAACAGACACACTGCTACTAATAAGGTCCTTCAAACCGGATCACGGTAATATCTGCCCGTACTGTTTGTCGCTGCGGCGGTACCTACACGGTCTCCGGCAACAGAGGCACTACCACTGGTAATAGTTACAGCGCCCTTCAAACCGGATCACGGTAATATCTGCCCGTACTGTTTGTCGCTGCGGCGGTACCTAGACGGTTACCGGCAACAGACACACTGCTACTAATAAGGTCCTTCAAACCGATCACGGTAATGTTCGCACTACTGCCTGTCGCTGCGGCGGTACCTAGACGGTTACCGGCAACAGACACACTGCTACTAATAAGGTCCTTCAAACCGGATCACGGTAATATCTGCCCCGTACTGTTTGTCGCTGCGGCGGTACCTACACGGTCTCCGGCAACAGAGGCACTACCACTGGTAATAGTTACAGCGCCCTTCAAACCGGATCACGGTAATATCTGCCCCGTACTGTTTGTCGCTGCGGCGGTACCTAGACGGTCTCCGGCAACAGAGGCACTACCACTGGTAATAGTTACAGCGCCCTTCAAACCGGATCACGGTAATATCTGCCCCGTACTGTTTGTCGCTGCGGCGGTACCTAGACGGTCTCCGGCAACAGAGGCACTACCACTGGTAATAGTTACAGCGCCCTTCAAACCGATCACGGTAATATCTGCCCCATTACTGTTTGTCGCTGCGGCGGTACCTAGACGGTCTCCGGCAACAGAGGCACTACCACTGGTAATAGTTGCAGCGCCCTTCAAACCGGATCACGGTAATATCTGCCCTGTACTGTTTGTCGCTGCGGCGGTACCTAGACGGTCTCCGACAACAGAGGCACTACCACTGGTAATAGTTGCAGCGCCCTTCAAACCGATCACGGTAATATCTGCCCCGTACTGTTTGTCGCTGCGGCGGTACCTACACGGTCTCCGGCAACAGAGACACTACCACTGGTAATAGTTGCAGCGCCCTTCAAACCGATCACGGTAATGTTCGCACTACTGCCTGTCGCTGCGGCGGTGCCTAGACGGTCTCCGACAACAGAGGCACTACCACTGGTAATAGTTACAGCGCCCTTCAAACCGATCACGGTAATATCTGCCCTGTACTGTTTGTCGCTGCGGCGGTACCTAGACGGTCTCCGGCAACAGAGGCACTACCACTGGTAATAGTTGCAGCGCCCTTCAAACCGATCACGGTAATATCTGCCCCGTACTGTTTGTCGCTGCGGCGGTACCTAGACGGTCTCCGGCAACAGAGGCACTACCACTGGTAATAGTTACAGCGCCCTTCAAACCGGATCACGGTAATGTTCGCACTACTGCCTGTCGCTGCGGCGGTACCTGGAGCGGTCTCCGGCAACAGACACACTGCTACTAATAAGGTCCTTCAAACCGGATCACGGTAATGTTCGCACTACTGCCTGTCGCTGCGGCGGTACCTAGACGGTTACCGGCAACAGACACACTGCTACTAATAAGGTCCTTCAAACCGGATCACGGTAATGTTCGCACTACTGCCTGTCGCTGCGGCGGTACCTACACGGTCTCCGGCAACAGAGGCACTACCACTGGTAATAGTTACAGCGCCCTTCAAACCGGATCACGGTAATATCTGCCCCATTACTGTTTGTCGCTGCGGCGGTACTAGACGGTCTCCGGCAACAGAGACACTACCACTGGTAATGGTTACAGCGCCCTTCAAACCGGATCACGGTAATATCTGCCCCGTACTGTTTGTCGCTGCGGCGGTGCCTAGACGGTCTCCGGCAACAGAGGCACTACCACTGGTAATAGTTACAGCGCCCTTCAGAGCCGGATCACGGTAATATCTGCCCCGTACTGTTTGTCGCTGCGGCGGTACCTACACGGTCTCCGGCAGCAGAGGCACTACCACTGGTAATAGTTACAGCGCCCTTCAAACCGGATCACGGTAATATCTGCCCCATTACTGTTTGTCGCTGCGGCGGTACTAGACGGTCTCCGGCAACAGAGACACTACCACTGGTAATAGTTACAGCGCCCTTCAAACCGGATCACGGTAATATCTGCCCCGTACTGTTTGTCGCTGCGGCGGTACCTGAACGGTCTCCGGCAGCAGAGGCACTACCACTGGTAATAGTTACAGCGCCCTTCAAACCGGATCGCGGTAATATCTGCCCCATTACTGTTTGTCGCTGCGGCGGTACCTAGACGGTCTCCGACAGCAGAGGCACTACCACTGGTAATAGTTACAGCGCCCTTCAAACCGGATCACGGTAATATCTGCCCCGTACTGTTTGTCGCTGCGGTGGTACCTGAACGGTCTCCGGCAACAGAGGCACTACCGCTGGTAATAGTTACAGCGCCCTTCAAACCGGATCACGGTAATATCTGCCCCATTACTGTTTGTCGCTGCGGCGGTACCTAGACGGTCTCCGGCAACAGAGGCACTACCACTGGTAATGGTTACAGCGCCCTTCAAGCCGGATCACGGTAATATCTGCCCCGTACTGTTTGTCGCTGCGGCGGTACCTGAACGGTCTCCGACAGCAGAGGCACTACCACTGGTAATAGTTACAGCGCCCTTCAAACCGGATCACGGTAATATCTGCCCCGTACTGTTTGTCGCTGCGGCGGTGCCTAGACGGTCTCCGACAACAGAGGCACTACCACTGGTAATAGTTGCAGCGCCCTTCAAACCGGATCACGGTAATGTTCGCACTACTGCCTGTCGCTGCGGCGGTACCTAGACGGTCTCCGGCAACAGAGGCACTACCACTGGTAATAGTTACAGCGCCCTTCAAGCCGGATCACGGTAATATCTGCCCCGTACTGTTTGTCGCTGCGGCGGTACCTAGACGGTCTCCGGCAGCAGAGGCACTACCACTGGTAATAGTTACAGCGCCCTTCAAACCGGATCACGGTAATATCTGCCCCGTACTGTTTGTCGCTGCGGCGGTGCCTAGACGGTCTCCGGCAACAGAGGCACTACCACTGGTAATAGTTGCAGCGCCCTTCAAACCGGATCGCGGTAATATCTGCCCCGTACTGTTTGTCGCTGCGGCGGTACCTAGACGGTCTCCGACAACAGAGGCACTACCACTGGTAATAGTTACAGCGCCCTTCAAACCGGATCACGGTAATATCTGCCCCATTACTGTTTGTCGCTGCGGCGGTACCTAGACGGTCTCCGGCAACAGAGGCACTACCACTGGTAATAGTTGCAGCGCCCTTCAAACCGGATCGCGGTAATATCTGCCCCATTACTGTTTGTCGCTGCGGCGGTACCTGAACGGTCTCCGGCAACAGAGGCACTACCACTGGTAATAGTTACAGCGCCCTTCAAACCGGATCACGGTAATATCTGCCCCGTACTGTTTGTCGCTGCGGCGGTACCTAGACGGTCTCCGGCAACAGAGACACTACCACCGGTAATAGTTACAGCGCCCTTCAAACCGGATCACGGTAATATCTGCCCCGTACTGTTTGTCGCTGCGGCGGTACCTAGACGGTCTCCGGCAACAGAGGCACTACCACTGGTAATAGTTACAGCGCCCTTCAAACCGGATCACGGTAATATCTGCCCCGTACTGTTTGTCGCTGCGGCGGTACCTACACGGTCTCCGACAACAGAGACACTATCACCAGTGATAGTTACAGCGCCCTTCAGAGCCGGATCACGGTAATATCTGCCCCGTACTGTTTGTCGCTGCGGCGGTACCTAGACGGTCTCCGGCAACAGAGGCACTACCACTGGTAATAGTTACAGCGCCCTTCAAACCGGATCACGGTAATGTTCGCACTACTGCCTGTCGCTGCGGCGGTACCTAGACGGTCTCCGGCAACAGAGGCACTACCACTGGTAATAGTTACAGCGCCCTTCAAACCGGATCACGGTAATGTTCGCACTACTGCCTGTCGCTGCGGCGGTACCTAGACGGTCTCCGGCAACAGAGGCACTACCACTGGTAATAGTTACAGCGCCCTTCAAACCGGATCACGGTAATGTTCGCACTACTGCCTGTCGCTGCGGCGGTACCTAGACGGTCTCCGGCAACAGAGGCACTACCACTGGTAATAGTTACAGCGCCCTTCAAACCGGATCACGGTAATATCTGCCCCGTACTGTTTGTCGCTGCGGCGGTACCTGAACGGTCTCCGGCAACAGAGGCACTACCACTGGTAATAGTTACAGCGCCCTTCAAACCGGATCACGGTAATATCTGCACCGTACTGGTTGTCGCTGCGGCGGTACCTAGACGGTCTCCGGCAACAGAGGCACTACCACTGGTAATAGTTACAGCGCCCTTCAAACCGGATCACGGTAATGTTCGCACTACTGCCTGTCGCTGCGGCGGTACCTAGACGGTCTCCGGCAACAGAGGCACTACCACTGGTAATAGTTACAGCGCCCTTCAAACCGGATCACGGTAATGTTCGCACTACTGCCTGTCGCTGCGGCGGTACCTAGACGGTCTCCGGCAACAGAGGCACTACCACTGGTAATAGTTACAGCGCCCTTCAAACCGGATCACGGTAATGTTCGCACTACTGCCTGTCGCTGCGGCGGTACCTAGACGGTCTCCGGCAACAGAGGCACTACCACTGGTAATAGTTACAGCGCCCTTCAAACCGGATCACGGTAATGTTCGCACTACTGCCTGTCGCTGCGGCGGTACCTAGACGGTCTCCGGCAACAGAGGCACTACCACTGGTAATAGTTACAGCGCCCTTCAAACCGGATCACGGTAATGTTCGCACTACTGCCTGTCGCTGCGGCGGTACCTAGACGGTCTCCGGCAACAGAGGCACTACCACTGGTAATAGTTACAGCGCCCTTCAAACCGGATCACGGTAATGTTCGCACTACTGCCTGTCGCTGCGGCGGTACCTAGACGGTCTCCGGCAACAGAGGCACTACCACTGGTAATAGTTACAGCGCCCTTCAAACCGGATCACGGTAATGTTCGCACTACTGCCTGTCGCTGCGGCGGTACCTAGACGGTCTCCGGCAACAGAGGCACTACCACTGGTAATAGTTACAGCGCCCTTCAAACCGGATCACGGTAATGTTCGCACTACTGCCTGTCGCTGCGGCGGTACCTAGACGGTCTCCGGCAACAGAGGCACTACCACTGGTAATAGTTACAGCGCCCTTCAAACCGGATCACGGTAATATCTGCCCCGTACTGTTTGTCGCTGCGGCGGTACCTAGACGGTTACCGGCAACAGACACACTGCTACTAATAAGGTCCTTCAAACCGGATCACGGTAATATCTGCCCCGTACTGTTTGTCGCTGCGGCGGTACCTAGACGGTCTCCGGCAACAGAGGCACTACCACTGGTAATAGTTACAGCGCCCTTCAAACCGGATCACGGTAATATCTGCCCCGTACTGTTTGTCGCTGCGGCGGTACCTAGACGGTTACCGGCAACAGACACACTGCTACTAATAAGGTCCTTCAAACCGATCACGGTAATGTTCGCACTACTGCCTGTCGCTGCGGCGGTACCTAGACGGTTACCGGCAACAGACACACTGCTACTAATAAGGTCCTTCAAACCGATCACGGTAATGTTCGCACTACTGCCTGTCGCTGCGGCGGTACCTAGACGGTCTCCGGCAACAGAGGCACTACCACTGGTAATAGTTACAGCGCCCTTCAAACCGGATCACGGTAATGTTCGCACTACTGCCTGTCGCTGCGGCGGTACCTAGACGGTTACCGGCAACAGACACACTGCTACTAATAAGGTCCTTCAGTTATCACTGGTTGTAGTCTCTGTTGCCGGAGACCGTCTAGGTACTGCCGCAACGCCTAGTGCAGCAGACAGACAGTACTGTGCGGACATTGCTGTGATCCGGTTTGAAGGACTCTGTAACAATTACTGGTGGTAGTGTCTCTGTTGCCGGAGACCGTCTAGGTACCGCCGCAACGCCTAGTGCAGCAGACAGACAGTACTGTGCGGACATTGCTGTGATCCGGTTTGGGGGGCGTTGTAGCTAATGTAAGCTGAGCTAACGAGACTCGACATCTTGTTTCAGGCGACGAACATGTGTCGCAGTGTATACCGTCGCCACGTTTATATGGGCGGGCGTATCACTTACTATCAGGTGATCGTCCTATTCAACTCGTCGCTGAGTTAGAAAAAAAAAAAAAAAAAAAAGTAACTCGCGCGCGGCACTGCCAACAGCTGCAGCCGTAGACATCTACACATACCCGTACTTCCCCGGAACTTCATATAAGAAGACCTTGTCTATTCTACCCTTAAATACTCGAAAAAAATATTAAACTACCGCCAGATCCCTCCTCCTTAACTCCTTCCATCCAACCGTAAATAAACTGATGTTATAAAAGACAATTTCGCTTTTAATGAAAACAATCTTTTACATACAAATACACATTAATCTATGGAAACCGTTTTTTTTCATGGCAAAGGTTTTTACACATACAGCCTGTGTAATCGAACAATATATTTTTTTTTTTTTAAATTGTATAAGCACCGGAAATATTATCAACCTATGAACGCCGCTGTCTCTAATTAAATTACTGTGGTAACAATACTTGATGTTATTTCTTTTATGCAATGAAACGAGATGAATAAGAGCTTCACTTGATATTATGGCGCTAGTCAATATAGTGTACCACATAGCACGCTTAAGGCATGTCTCGTTACTGCGGTAATTTAACTAGCTATAGCGCCCTTCAAACCGGAACACAGTAATGTTCGTACATATGCTTCTCGCTGCGGCGGTACATAGACGGCCTCGCGCAATACATTACCAGTGACAACTAATCATCGGAACGTCGTGTAATGATTTTGTTGATTATTAAAAAAAAAAAAAAAAAAAACACACGCAATAACGTCCCGCATAAGAGAATCGATCGGAACAATCGCCGGCCCGTTCGCAAACATTACCCGCAAAACAATGTGTGTTTGTGTGCATTCTTTAAGTTTCGCGGCGAACGTAAACATGTTTTACGTAATACCCGCGGCGAGATTTTTTTTTTTTATACAATAACCGACAGAGCCAGCGGGATGTTCACCCGATGATAAGTCATACGCTCGTCCATAACAACGCGGCGCTAGTTGGGAAGATATATACTGTACCATGTTGCTGCTTACTCCAGTAATTACACTAACCGCAGCGTCCTTCAAACCGGATAACAGCAATGCGTCAACAGTACTATTTCTCAGCTGTAATAGGCGCTGCGGTGATACTTAAAGGGTCTTCGGAAACAGAACCTACTACTAGTAATAGCTAAAGGTCCTTCAAACCGGATTAAAGTAATCTCCACACAGTACTATTTGTCAGCTGCAATAGGCGCTGCGGTAGTACCTAGAGTCTAGGTCCAAGACGGTCTCCGACAATGAAGTCTTTGCCATTAGTAATAGCTAAAGGTCCTTCAAACCGGATCACAGTAATGTTTATCGGCTGCAACAGTCGGCTGCTGCGGTGGTACCTACCTAAGAGGTGTCCGACAACAGAGACACTACCACCAGTAAATATATTCATATATGTAATACTATATTGAGAGAGAAAGAGAGAGAGAGAGAGAGACAGAGATACAGTATGAAGACTAGTCCGTAAAGCGCGGAGCAGTGTGGACAGTAGTGAGAGTATATACACAACTCTCTCCATCTCACTCTACATTTATATACAGCTATCTCTTTCTCGCTTCATTAAAGCCTATTCACATCGTCGCGACATAAATTAGAAAAAATAATTAATATATAATAGATAAACGCGGGGTGGATATTCGTGTAGCTCCGCATTGAATATCACTCCTCTTCAGCCCTCTTCCGGCCCCTCGCTGAGCGCCTCTTAAACCTGACCTACAAACTGTGATTCAAACGGAAGAGCTCTTTTTTTTTTTAATTAACACTCTACTAGGTTATTTTTATAACACACTTTTACTGCGCCTTATTAATATAAGAAAAAGGGGGGGATATAAAGATTATCTCTGTTTGTAGCGCCGTAGCTTCGCAACGGTTGAACCGATTTCGTGTTTGTCGTCTCTATATGGAAGGTGATACGATCGTTTACCAGTGTCTCTGTTTGTAGCGCCGTAGCTTCGCAACGGTTGAACCGATTTCGTGTTTGTCGTCTCTATATGGAAGGTGATACGATCGTTTACCAGTGTGTTCGTTTGTAGCGCCGTAGCTTCGAAACGGCTGGAACCGATTCCGTGTTTGTCGTCTCTATATGGAAGGTGATACGATCGTTTACCAGTATGTCTGTTTGCAGCGCCGTAGCTTCGCAACGGTTGAACCGATTTCGTTTTTGTCGTCTCTATATGGAAGGTAATACGATCGTTTACCAGTGTCTGTTTGAAGCGCCGTAGCTTCGAAACGGTTGAACCGATTCCGTGTTTGTCGTCTCTATATGGAAGGTGATACGATCGTTTACCAGTATGTCTGTTTGCAGCGCCGTAGCTTCGCAACGGTTGAACCGATTTCGTTTTTGTCGTCTCTATATGGAAGGTGATAATGATCGTTTACCAGTGTGTCTGTTTGTAGCGCCGTAGCTTCGAAACGGCTGGAACCGATTTCGTGTTTGTCGTCTATATATGGAAGGTGATACGATCGTTTACCAGTGTGTCTGTTTGCAGCGCCGTAGCTTCGAAACGGTTGGAACCGATTTCGTGTTTGTCGTCTCTATATATGGAAGGTGATACTGATCGTTTACCAGTGTGTGTCTGTTTGTAGCGCCGTAGCTTCGAAACGGCTGGAACCGATTTCGTGTTTGTCGTCTATATATGGAAGGTGATAATGATCGTTTACCAGTGTCTGTTTGTAGCGCCGTAGCTTCGGAAACGGTTGAACCGATTTCGTGTTTGTCGTCTCTCTATATGGAAGGTGATACGATCGTTTACCAGTATGTCTGTTTGTAGCGCCGTAGCTCGAAACGGTTGAACCGATTCCGTGTTTGTCGTCTATATGGAAGGTAATACGATCGTTTACCAGTATGTCTGTTTGTAGCGCTGTAGCTTCGAAACGGTTGGAACCGATTTAGTGTTTGTCGTCCTATATGGAAGGTGATACGATCGTTTACCAGTATGTCTGTTTGTAGCGCCGTAGCTTCGAAACGGTTGAACCGATTTCGTGTTTGTCGTCTCTATATGGAAGGTGATACGATCGTTTACCAGTATGTCTGTTTGTAGCGCCGTAGCTTCGAAACGGTTGAACCGATTTAGTGTTTGTCGTCTCTATATGGAAGGTGATACGATCGTTTACCAGTATGTCTGTTTGTAGCGCCGTAGCTTCGAAACGGTTGAACCGATTCCGTGTTTGTCGTCTCTATATGGAAGGTGATACGATCGTTTACCAGTATGTCTGTTTGTAGCGCCGTAGCTTCGCAACGGTTGAACCGATTTCGTGTTTGTCGTCTCTATATGGAAGGTGATACGATCGTTTACCAGTATGTTCGTTTGTAGCGCCGTAGCTTCGAAACGGTTGGAACCGATTTCGTGTTTGTCATCTCTATATGGAAGGTGATACGATCGTTTACCAGTGTGTCTGTTTGTAGCGCTGTAGCTTCGAAACGGTTGAACCGATTTCGTGTTTGTCGTCTCTATATGGAAGGTGATACGATCGTTTACCAGTATGTCTGTTTGTAGCGTCGTAGCTTCGAAACGGTTGAACCGATTTCGTGTTTGTCGTCTCTATATGGAAGGTGATACGATCGTTTACCAGTGTCTCTGTTTGTAGCGTCGTAGCTTCGCAACGGTTGAACCGATTTCGTGTTTGTCGTCTCTATATGGAAGGTGATACGATCGTTTACCAGTGTGTCTGTTTGTAGCGCCGTAGCTTCGCAACGGTTGAACCGATTTCGTGTTTGTCGTCTCTATATGGAAGGTGATACGATCGTTTACCAGTGTGTCTGTTTGTAGCGCCGTAGCTTCGAAACGGTTGAACCGATTCCGTGTTTGTCGTCTCTATATGGAAGGTGATACGATCGTTTACCAGTATGTCTGTTTGTAGCGCCGTAGCTTCGCAACGGTTGAACCGATTTAGTGTTTGTCGTCTCTATATGGAAGGTGATACGATCGTTTACCAGTGTCTCTGTTTGTAGCGTCGTAGCTTCGCAACGGTTGAACCGATTTAGTGTTTGTCGTCTCTATATGGAAGGTGATACGATCGTTTACCAGTGTCTCTGTTTGTAGCGTCGTAGCTTCGAAACGGTTGAACCGATTTCGTGTTTGTCGTCTCTATATGGAAGGTGATACGATCGTTTACCAGTGTGTCTGTTTGTAGCGCCGTAGCTTCGCAACGGTTGAACCGATTCCGTGTTTGTCGTCTCTATATGGTAGGTAATACGATCGTTTACCAGTGTGTCTGTTTGTAGCGCCGTAGCTTCGCAACGGTTGAACCGATTTCGAGTTTGTCGTCTCTATATGGAAGGTGATACGATCGTTTACCAGTATGTCTGTTTGTAGCGTCGTAGCTTCGAAACGGTTGAACCGATTTCGTGTTTGTCGTCTCTCTATATGGAAGGTGATACGATCGTTTACCAGTATGTCTGTTTGCAGCGCCGTAGCTTCGCAACGGTTGAACCGATTTCGTTTTTGTCGTCTCTATATGGAAGGTAATACGATCGTTTACCAGTGTGTCTGTTTGTAGCGCCGTAGCTTCGCAACGGTTGAACCGATTTCGAGTTTGTCGTCTCTATATGGTAGGTAATACGATCGTTTACCAGTGTCTCTGTTTGTAGCGTCGTAGCTTCGCAACGGTTGAACCGATTTAGTGTTTGTCGTCTCTATATGGAAGGTGACACGATCGTTTACCAGTGTGTCTGTTTGTAGCGTCGTAGCTTCGCAACGGTTGAACCGATTTAGTGTTTGTCGTCTCTATATAGAAGGTGACACGATCGTTTACCAGTGTGTCTGTTTGTAGCGCCGTAGTTTCGCAACGGTTGAACCGATGTAGAGTGCGGACATTGCTGTGATCCGGTTTGAAGGACCTATAGCTATCACTGGTGGTAGTGTGTCTATTGCTACAGACCGTCTAGGTACCACCGCAGTGCCTATTGCAAGTTAGAATAGCTGACGATCCAATTGGCTTTATCAACCTTATCACCATATATATATATATGTGTGTGTGTTTTCGTGTGTGTGTGTGTGCGTGTGTTTATTCCTAGGCAGGTCGTGTTAAAGGAATCATTGACCATTCACATCGCGGCAGGCTCGTCTGACCTACATACGGGGGCGGGGGCCGCGAGGATCAATACATCGCGCCGAGCTGGGCCCTCCACCAGCGCCCCACTGGCCCCCATAGCGAACACCAGCGCACCATCAATAAACACACACACACAAGTACTATCGAAAATTTACCACGTTCCGGTTTGAAGGGCGCTGTAGCTAGTGTAATTGCGATAACAAAACTCAATGACTGAAGCAATGTGAACCAGTTTATATCATCCTAAAGTGATATGAAACGACGTATCACTTATTATCACGTGAACGTATTACTCGTTACGAATTAAAAAAAAACGCGGGTACTTAAACATTAATCACTAATTATATTCTATCTACCCCCTTGTAGACTAACCGCGCCAGTTGACTACCGCCACCGTATTAAAGAAACGTTTAGGCTTCACATGCAGAATACTTTTGTCTATTCCTTAATTTAAAAAGAAAATCAAAAGGCTTCCGTTAATTCAGCCTTCTCGAAATGAAATCAGTAGAAGTAGGTTTTTTTTTTTCAATTAAGCGACGATACGAGCCGGATGTTCACTTAATAGTAAGTGACACGCCCACAACAACGCGGCGCTAGTCAGAGTGATAGTCACGCGTCGCCTGAGACATAAGATATTGGGTCTCGTTACCCTAATCACACTAGCTATAACGCCCTTCAAACCGGATCACAGCAATATCCGCACAGTACTGTCTGTCGGCTGCAACAGGCGCTGCGGCGGTACCTAGACGGTCTCCGGCAACAGAGACACTACCACCAGTCATCCATCCATCCATCCAATCAGCCGGAAGACGTCCACTGCTGGACAAAGGCCTCTCCCAAAGATTTCCACCCAGACCGGTCCTGGGCCACCCGCATCCATACCACCAGTAATAGCCGTAAACCCTTCAAACCGGATCACAGTAAAGCTTGCACAGTACTGTGTGGCGGCTGCGGTGGTACCTAGACGGCCTCCGGCAACAGAGGCTCCTACACGTGATAGCTGTAAGCGTACTTTTCTATGTGTGGGTTAAATTATGCCCAACTGTGGACTGCAGCAAGCTTGAGAACTTATCCCGATGAATAAAACTTAAAGTTTGCACACTGCGAACTTGAACTTATTCCGGACTTTCATATAGATATAGTAGTGTAGAGTTTCGAAGCTCTGAATACTGACACTCAAGACTGTCATCATGAGATTGTTACTAAGAGCCCACTCAATATTCCCACCGCTGGGACGTTAGTACGGGAACAATGTTACGACCGAAGTTAGGTTGGGATATTACACGTCCAAGAAGCTGATTGGAATACGTCGGATACCCTCATTCAGCTTCCGATTGAGGATGTGATTTTCTTAACCGGAAGCTGGAGTTCAATGGGAATCGAACCCGGAACTATTCTATACAGATGTTTTATATACAGAGCCTATAGTATCATCCTCATATTGATTATATATATATATATATCCTTAGTACATGAAGTCTATAGGATCGTAAGGAGTGAAGGTGTTGAAGGACTACCATTACCAGGTCTTCAAGATGGAACTGGTGTTAGGCTCTGCCCCGAAAGTCTGGTCTAAAAACCTATATAAACCTAACGCCGCGCCGCAATGCCACGCCAAACGAATACATACAAATACACAACAAACGGCTTAACGTCGCCTAGATAAAAGGTTTACACAAATCCATACGGTACCCTGTGTAAAAACATTTGTTACCAATGTCAATATAATATTATATATTTAAATATAACCTCGCCATGTTACTTAATTAAAGTATTTACACAACTAATATATTCCATAATTCTATATATAAATGGCTTTACTATTTACATATTATATGTAGCGTGCCGCAGGGTTCTAGTTTAGGGCCAATACTTTTTTGTTTAAGAGGAAACGGGAGAAATATTCACCTCATGGTAAATCGTACCTTCCGTGATAACCTATCGCTAGTTAGGATGTTTACACTGCATCACATTGCGCTCGTCTTGGTAATTTGGATGTTGAATGTACTTCGCTTAATGATTTCATTAAGTACAGATCTCATAAAATTGCAACACGGTTACGTTTGCTCGCTGCTGTTTGTTGCTGCGGTGGTATGTACGGTCAGCAACAGAGACACTACCGCCGGTAAATATCTTGCCACGGATACTGTCTAGGTACCACTGTGCACACACAAGTGTGGCAGACTTTATTGTGTTCCAGTTTGAAGGGCGCTGTAGCTAGCGCGATTCCTCTGGTAATGAGGAGCACAATCTGATGCAGAGTATATCATCCTAACCAGCTCCACGTTATTATGAGTGAGCGTATCACTTACCATCAGATGAATATCAGCCAACCATACCAAGATTTAAAAATATACGCGATATTTATAACAGGTATCAAGATTGAAAATCATGCTGATAGAATGTTAGTGTTCATTTCAATGGTGGTAGTGTCTCTGTTTTAGTTCGTCTAGGTACCACCGCAGCGATCCTACAGTAGTGTGCATATATTACCGTGTATTCATTGGTAATAGGTACTGAAATTACTGCGGTAACTGTACTTAAATGTGATGCAGTGTATATCATCAGGGGAAGGTATAGCCCACCTCTATCCATAAATGTAAGAAAGAGGGCAGATGAAGTATCGGGAATATATTTGTTCTAAGAATATTATTCTTAATAAATTATTGCGTATATTCTTCATCAGTCTATAGATGCCCACTGCTGGACATAGACCTTCCCCAAAGATCTCACTAGGAGCTCTCAAGGGCACTAGGAGCTGTCGTAGGTTCATATGGAGATTTCTGTATATTACTCATGCTCAATTTACACTGCCCACACGGAGATGCTGTATCAGCTGCCCACTGCTGGACATAAATCTGTTCGCAACTGGCCGTACTAAAACGCTGTGATGCAATCAAACTTTTTCATACCCTAATTTCTAATATTCCCACTGCTGGGACTTGCGAGCTGGGGTTTTATAATCTTTTATTCTTGACTTTATTGCCTTTGTCCAACAATGGACGTCTATCAGCTGATGACGGTACTTTATTCAATTGTTTACAATACATTAAAAAAAAAAAAATTGTGTGTATACATCCAAGGTCGTATGGAATTTAATAAGCGACTGCAATGCAGTGTAAATATCCCGCATCAATACTAATACAGCCCTGTATATTTTTACCTATCATCATCGTCAGCTAATAGACGTCCACTGCTGGACAATACCACATCGGTAGAGATTCATATGGTGTGATTTGGGTCATTCCCCACCACGCTGGCCCAATCCGGTTTGATGGGATCCAGAGCCTCGTCTGTTGATTATCAGGCTGCACCACGAGCTGGTGAGGTTGGCTTGGATACCGTGAGTGGGGGACCCTTTACACCCCATTGCCTATATAATTACACGTATACATTTCCTCACTTCATCCTCGAGGAGAAGAAAATGCCAATAAAAACTTCACGTATTATTAAGTGATGATCAAACTGAATATGTTTAGGCTGAAATGCTCGTATATAATATGGTTGATCTCTGGACGTGATCGTGTAAATATTTAACCGAATCAAACTCTGGACTTTTCAATCAATATGAAACTGAAGCAAAAATTTTAGTATAATGTTATGAAATAAGATGCAAATATAATGTCTTTGTTTTTATTTGAATCTATATGCACAGTGGTTAAAATTGTCTTGTAATATAGATGTCCCTGAATTGATTCCGGGACAAGCTATAGAGGGGTTGGTCGTAGTTTTTTTTTTTTTTCAACCTGTGTATGTTAATTTATAAGGATTTGATTTTGAGTTACTAAACTCCGCCATCATTGTCAACACTTAAAATCAAGTGATATGTAGGTCAAGTGCTGTCGCGTTAGATTTTATATCAACTGTATTATATGGGGTGCGTTATGTTTATTAATGGACGATTTCAACCACTCGCGTTACATTACGCAACCCTTAAAATTATACACTGCGTACTTTCTTATCGGTGAGTTTTTAAAAATTTATTACTCGAGTGTATCGTTAAAGTAACTTTTGAAACACGTTCGCGAGATTGATACGTTTGTAGTTTTTTTTTTTTGACATATAGAATATATACATAACGTATGCGTTTAAGTGGTTTGTTGATTTTGTTAATGGTTGCGTCAAAACAATTGTGCGCGGAGGAGGTGGAGGAGAACAATGTCGGTAGGGGAGCGGTGCCGGCGGTGTCGGCGGCGGCATAAACATGGTCGCGTTCGGTTGCTTCGGCGGATACGAAAACATATGTTACCTGATAAGGCTCGTCGGGCTTGCCTGGGTAGGACGCGCTGCGCCGGTAGTCCGGGGGCCTGGGCGGCGCCGGCGCCCGCCGCCACGGGGCGAAGGCCGACGGCTGCGGCGGCTGCGGCGCCGGCCACCGGTACTGCGGGCCGCGTCTGAACGGCGCCCGGTACTGTCTCTCATCGTCGACGCTTGGTGCGCCGGGGTACTGTAGCTCGCCCATGCGCGAACCGCGTCCGACCACCGCTGCGGCCGGACGTCCACTGCCGATATCACCTATCGCGCGCCCGGTCGATGTCAACTGCGCGCGCACGCCGCGCCGCGCCGCACCGCACCGCGCCGCGCCGCACCGCTCCGTTCCGTTCCGTTCGCCGGGCGCGCTGCCCACCTACTCGCTACACTTTTTTTTTTTTCCGCTAACACCGCAGGCTGTACCGCGCGCCGCCTTTGCCCGTATGCGTCAAAACCGTTTCCCGCCTTTTCCAACGCCATCTGTGGCGTGCGTCAAATTCGTTTGCTTGCGTAAATGACGTAACTGTTTAAAAACGTCCCCACCCCCCCTACTCGAAGTTTTCATTAATTAGAAAACTTTTTTTTTTTTTTTTTAATTAAGCGATGCGTTAATGGACCTTTCACCTGATGGTAAGTGATACGCCCGCGTACAATAACGCGGCGCTTGTTAAGATGGTTTTTATAGCATTACACTGAGCTCATCGCCTTCAGGTTGATCCTGATCCTCGTTACGTGAAACCACTTCAAACCGGATCATAGTAATGTTTGCACTCTACCGTTTTACTGCAGAAATAGGCGCTGCGGTGGCACCTAGACGGTCTCAGGCAACAGAGACAACAGTAATATCTACAGCGTCCTTCAAACCGGATCACAGTAATGTCTGCAAATTAATGTTTGTTAGCAGAAATAGGAGCTGCGGTGGCACCTAGACGGTCTCCGGCAACAGAGACAACAGTAATATCTACAGCGTCCTTCAAACCGGATCACAGCAATGTCCGCACAGTACTGGCTGTCGGCTGCAACAGGCGCTGCGGTAGTACCTAGACGGACTCAGGCAACAGAGACACTGCCACCAGTAGCTGATGTCGTATAGTAGTTATCCAGCTCCTCAAATCGTATTCCTCATGTTTGAGGGTCGTGACTACCTCCACCCATCACTCTGGTCTTCATGGTGCTTCGCCACCTCGCCATGTCTCCATGAAGGCGAGTGTACTCAGGATCTGGTCATCCGATCATCGGGCTGCAGCGCTGCGGCCTTTTCGACTTTACCGGTAACCACAAGTTTTCCAAGGTTTTCTCCATCTACCCTACCAAAATTCCCATCAGGGGGAAGGAAGCCATGTATTCCGGTTCGTGGACTTTGAGGGTAAAGGCGGTCACAGCTCAATAAGGACTTGTATATGCCGTAACACAGCGTGGGTGCTGAGGGCTGCTTTGCCCTTCCAAGGGATGTATTAAGCAAGGGTGCAACCACCACCGAGGGGGTTTTAGGTTAGAAGCCCACCATAACGTTGTCTTCCCCAGGAGCAGGGGATAAAAAAAAACCTGGTGTAGTTACCGTTGCAGCAGAGCAGTTCCACTTGTTACTGCCTGCTCGTCACGCATCAGCTGATGGATGTCCACTGCTGGACGTAGACCTCCACCAAAGATTTTCACCTTGACTGGGTAAGGATCCATATCCCTATGGGGGTTGGTGAGGTTGGCTTGGATCCCGTGAAATTATACAACATATCATCATCATCATCAGCTGTTTATCCAATGCTGGATGGCCTTCCCCAGTCTTCCACCAGAAGTGATCAACAGCTTCCCGCATCCACCCACTCCTGCCCTGATGATGTCATCAGTCCATCTGGAGGGACAGCGTCCTACACTTCTGCGACCCCTACACTAAGACTCCACCCCCATCGGCCGTCACCGACACGACGGACATGGCCGTTCCACTGCCTCAGCAGCTCAGCTCGACAGCTTCAATACTCCGAAATCCTTCGTTCCGGATCTAAATCCTTAGAGGAACCAAGCATGGCTCCTCATCCCTGGCTGTGCTGGGCCTTACATCGACATACGTTATATATATATATATATATATATATATATACACGTCAAAGTTCATATCTAGTAGTTTATATGGGGTATAGTATAAGGTCCGTAACGGCGTAGACCTTCGTAGACGGCTACGCCGTAGCGCCGTAGATATAAGAAATGCTACGGTATATTGCGTCATGGTGGTGTGTAAATGTCTAACTAGCCTTTATATATATGTGTGTGTGTGTCTTTAGTATTGTATAGGTGTAACCTGATCCACCTCCAGCTCCAAGAGTGGGAGTACTCCTAATGGTGGTGATGATTGGGTTTAAAAGTCGCACCCCTAGTGGGGGGTCGGTTGAAATAGTTAGGGCGTTTGCTTCATTGCGGATTTACCGGGGTCCGCAGTGGTGTAGAATACTGGCCGATACCGCTGCGGAAGTACAATGTTAGGCCGGCGACATACTAGGGCGGTGAATTATTTTGTTCCCACTACTGGGATTAAAAGATTTTTACTGGTCGCCTCTGTTTCTGGAGACCGTCTAGACGGGTATCGCCGTAGCGCTTATTGTGTCCGTCGAACAATACTGTGTTCCGGTTTGAAGGGCTCTGCACTGCCACGTTGTTATGGGTATCACTTAGAACTGCGTGAACATCCAGATCGCTTCGTAGAAAAAAAAAATCACATCGCGGTCTGCTCGAGCTGCTCTTCTTGCACATAGGTTATCTCTTTCTATCAATAGAATACCAGGTATAGTAATGATAATATGTAACACAGATAAAAATCTTCCATAAATACTAATCTTGAAATCCAGTATAAATTCAGTACCTGTTAAATACTTGAAAGTATTTTTTAAAACTGGTATAAATATAAAATGCAACGCATTATGTTGACGGCGAAGTACATAGTAAATATTATAGTCTACATAATACTAATAAAAAATATTCCATAAATACTAGTCTTGAAAACTAGTATTAATTCTGAAGTATTAAATACTTGAAAGTATTTTCTATAACTCGTATTTATATAATGCAAAATATTATGTTAACGACGGAGTATATAGTAAAAATGATGCCATAGATAAATACTATTAAAAAAAAAAATCTTAAATACTAGTCCTGAAAACTAGTATAAATTCTGTAGCATTAAATACTTGAAAGTATTTTCCGTAATTGGCAAATATATTTTCAAAACGTTATAATGTATAGAATTATGATAAAAAAATATTCCTTAAATACTAGTTTAGTAAACTAGTATAAAAACTTTAATATTCCATACTTGTAAATCCTTGGCTCGTACGCGTACTAAATAAAATACCTGCTATTGATACCTAGTACGGAGAGTCATCTCTATAGGCTGACCTCTTTGCTTACCCTATAGTCTTGGGTTAATAAGAGCAATACTAGGGTAAGCCCAGCCTGTCGTAGAAGACGACTGCAATGGTTGTCGGGTTTGAAGGAGGGCCTTCGACAGTTCACTATGCGAGCCCAGGGTGAACATGAGCTTTGGGCTGGGTGACTTCCGTAGGAGATCCAGGGTCTCCCGAAACACGCTGAGGGGTTTTATTGGGTAAACCTTCCACACCACCTCCTCCTCTCCCCCAGAAGAGGGTATCATTTTAGAAGATATTTCCTTCAACAAAAAAAAAACAGCTGATACACAAAATTGGTATATGAAACTCCTCTGGTGGTATAACTGGAGTTCAACTTCATTATCCCAAGCTGGTGGTGATGGTGAAGCATACATTTTAAATTTGGAATGGTTTTTATTTTAATTCAAATGAATACTGGAACAGTATGATACCAAGCTATCAGGTATAGCCGTTTTTTTTTTTTTTTTTTATACCCTCGTGCTTGGCTGAGATCCCACCTGATGGTAAGCGGAGATATAGTCTATATGGTGAAGCGCACTAATCTAGAAGCAGCCTTAGTCTCCATAACAGATGAAGTTTTATACAGAGTTAATTTAATACCGCTTTGGTGTACGAACACCTTTATAGTACCAGTGCCCCGCATTGGGAGCCGCCTCTATCCGGGTTAGCGCAGTAAATAGGTTAAAAGTTTACGGTACTGTCAACCATACCCGAGCGATCACCTGATATTAAGTGATACGCCCGCCCGTAACACTTAGCGCTAGTTAGGACGGTATACACTACACCACTTTGTGCTCGTCGCCTTGAGACATAATGTTGGGTCTTATTGCCCTGGTAGTTTGATTAGCTACAGCGTCCTTCAAACCGGATCACAGTAATGTTTACACAGTATTGCTTGTCGACCGCAATAGGCGCTGCGGTGGTACCTAACCAGTCTCCGGCAACAGAGACACTGACACCAGTGATAGCTATAGGTCCTTCAAACCGGATCACAGCAATGTCCGCACAGTACTGTCTATCGGTTGCAATAGGCGCTGCGCTGGTACCTAGACGGTCTCCGGCAACAGAGACACTACCACCAGTGATAGCTATAGGTCCTTCAAACCGATCACAGCAATGTCCGCACAGTACCGTTCGTCGGCTGCAATAGGCGCTGCGGCGGTACCTAGACGGTCTCCGGCAACAGAGACACTACCACCAGTGATAGCTATAGGTCCTTCAAACCGGATCACAGCAATGTCCGCACAGTACTGCCTGTCGGCTGCAATAGGCGCTGCGGCGGTACCTAGACGGTCTGCAGCAACAGAGACACTACCACCAGTGATAGCTATAGGTCCTTCAAACCGGATCACAGCAATGTCCGCACAGTACTGTCTGTCGGCTGCAATAGGCGTTGCGGCGGTACCTAGACGGTCTCCGGCAACAGAGACACTACCACCAGTGACAGCTATAGGTCCTTCAAACCGGATCACAGCAATGTCCGCACAGTACTGTCTGTCGGCTGCAATAGGCGCTGCGGCGGTACCTAGACGGTCTCCGGCAACAGAGACACTACCACCAGTGATAGCTATAGGTCCTTCAAACCGGATCACAGCAATGTCCGCACAGTACTGCCTGTCGGCTGCAATAGGCGCTGCGGCGGTACCTAGACGGTCTCCGGCAACAGAGACACTACCACCAGTGACAGCTATAGGTCCTTCAAACCGGATCACAGCAATGTCCGCACAGTACTGACTGTCGGCTGCAATAGGCGCTGCGGCGGTACCTAGACGGTCTCCGGCAACAGAGACACTACCACCAGTGACAGCTATAGGTCCTTCAAACCGATCACAGCAATGTCCGCACAGTACTGCCTGTCGGCTGCACAGGCGCTGCGGCGGTACCTAGACGGTCTCCGACAACAGAGACACTACCACCAGTGACAGCTATAGGTCCTTCAAACCGGATCACAGCAATGTCCGCACAGTACTGACTGTCGGCTGCAATAGGCGCTGCGGCGGTACCTGAACGGTCTCCGGCAACAGAGACACTACCACCAGTGACAGCTATAGGTCCTTCAAACCGGATCACAGCAATGTCTGCACTACTGTCTGTCGGCTGCAACAGGCGCTGCGGCGGTACCTAGACGGTCTCCGACAACAGAGACACTACCACCAGTGACAGCTATAGGTCCTTCAAACCGATCACAGCAATGTCCGCACAGTACTGACTGTCGGCTGCAATAGGCGCTGCGGCGGTACCTAGACGGTCTCCGACAACAGAGACACTACCACCAGTGATAGCTATAGGTCCTTCAAACCGGATCACAGCAATGTCCGCACAGTACTGCCTGTCGGCTGCAATAGGCGCAGCGCTGGTACCTAGACGGTCTCCGGCAACAGAGACACTACCACCAGTGATAGCTATAGGTCCTTCAAACCGGATCACAGCAATGTCCGCACAGTACTGTCTGTCGGCTGCAATAGGCGCTGCGGCGGTACCTAGACGGTCTCCGACAACAGAGACACTACCACCAGTGACAGCTATAGGTCCTTCAAACCGGATCACAGCAATGTCCGCACAGTACTGTATGTCGGCTGCAATAGGCGCTGCGGCGGTACCTAGACGGTCTCCGGCAACAGAGACACTACCACCAGTGATAGCTATAGGTCCTTCAAACCGGATCACAGCAATGTCCGCACAGTACCGTCTGTCGGCTGCACAGGCGCTGCGGCGGTACCCAGACGGTCTCCGGCAACAGAGACACTACCACCAGTGATAGCTATAGGTCCTTCAAACCGATCACAGCAATGTCCGCACAGTACCGTTCGTCGGCTGCAATAGGCGCTGCGGCGGTACCTAGACGGTCTCCGGCAACAGAGACACTACCACCAGTGACAGCTATAGGTCCTTCAAACCGGATCACAGCAATGTCCGCACAGTACTGTCTGTCGGCTGCAACAGGCGCTGCGGCGGTACCTAGACGGTCTCCGACAACAGAGACACTACCACCAGTGATAGCTATAGGTCCTTCAAACCGGATCACAGCAATGTCCGCACAGTACTGTCTGTCGGCTGCAATAGGCGCTGCGGCGGTACCTAGACGGTCTCCGGCAACAGAGACACTACCACCAGTGACAGCTATAGAGGTCCTTCAAACCGGATCACAGCAATGTCCGCACAGTACCGTCTGTCGGCTGCAATAGGCGCTGCGGCGGTACCCAGACGGTCTCCGGCAACAGAGACACTACCACCAGTGACAGCTATAGGTCCTTCAAACCGATCACAGCAATGTCCGCACAGTACTGACTGTCGGCTGCAATAGGCGCTGCGGCGGTACTCTAGACGGTCTCCGACAACAGAGACACTACCACCAGTGACAGCTATAGGTCCTTCAAACCGATCACAGCAATGTCCGCACAGTACCGTCTGTCGGCTGCAATACGCGCTGCGGCGGTACCTAGACGGTCTCCGGCAACAGAGACACTACCACCAGTGACAGCTATAGGTCCTTCAAACCGGATCACAGCAATGTCCGCACAGTACTGACTGTCGGCTGCAATAGGCGCTGCGGCGGTACCTAGACGGTCTCCGACAACAGAGACACTACCACCAGTGACAGCTATAGGTCCTTCAAACCGGATCACAGCAATGTCCGCACAGTACTGACTGTCGGCTGCAATAGGCGCTGCGGCGGTACCTAGACGGTCTCCGACAACAGAGACACTACCACCAGTGATAGCTATAGGTCCTTCAAACCGATCACAGCAATGTCCGCACAGTACCGTCTGTCGGCTGCAATAGGCGCTGCGGCGGTACTCTAGACGGTCACCAACAACAGAGACACTACCACCAGTGATAGCTATAGGTCCTTCAAACCGGATCACAGCAATGTCCGCACAGTACCGTCTGTCGGCTGCAATAGGCGCTGCGGCGGTACCCAGACGGTCTCCGACAACAGAGACACTACCACCAGTGACAGCTATAGGTCCTTCAAACCGGATCACAGCAATGTCCGCACAGTACCGTTCGTCGGCTGCAATAGGCGCTGCGGCGGTACCTAGACGGTCACCAACAACAGAGACACTACCACCAGTGATAGCTATAGGTCCTTCAAACCGATCACAGCAATGTCCGCACAGTACTGTTCGTCGGCTGCAATAGGCGCTGCGGCGGTACCTAGACGGTCTCCGGCAACAGAGACACTGCCACCAGTGACAGCTATAGGTCCTTCAAACCGATCACAGCAATGTCCGCACAGTACAGACTGTCGGCTGCAACAGGCGCTGCGGCGGTACTCTAGACGGTCTCCGGCAACAGAGACACTACCACCAGTGATAGCTATAGGTCCTTCAAACCGGATCACAGCAATGTCCGCACAGTACTGTCTGTCGGCTGCAACAGGCGCTGCGGCGGTACCTAGACGGTCTCCGGCAACAGAGACACTACCACCAGTGACAGCTATAGGTCCTTCAAACCGGATCACAGCAATGTCCGCACAGTACTGACTGTCGGCTGCAACAGGCGCTGCGGCGGTACCTAGACGGTCTCCGACAACAGAGACACTACCACCAGTGACAGCTATAGGTCCTTCAAACCGGATCACAGCAATGTCCGCACAGTACTGACTGTAGGCTGCAATAGGCGCTGCGCTGGTACCTAGACGGTCTCCGGCAACAGAACACTACCACCAGTGACAGCTATAGGTCCTTCAAACTGATCACAGCAATGTCCGCACAGTACTGTCTGTCGGCTGCACAGGCGCTGCGGCGGTACCTAGACGGTCTCCGACAACAGAGACACTGACACCAGTGATAGCTGTAGGTCCTTCAAACCGATCACAGCAATGTCCGCACTACTGTCTGTCGGTTGCAATAGGCGCTGCGCTGGTACCTAGACGGTCTCCGGCAACAGAACACTACCACCAGTGACAGCTATAGGTCCTTCAAACCGATCACAGCAATGTCCGCACAGTACTGACTGTCGGCTGCAATAGGCGCAGCGCTGGTACCTAGACGGTCTCCGGCAACAGAGACACTACCACCAGTGATAGCTATAGGTCCTTCAAACCGATCACAGCAATGTCCGCACAGTACCGTCTGTCGGCTGCAATAGGCGCTGCGGCGGTACCCAGACGGTCTCCGACAACAGAGACACTACCACCAGTGATAGCTATAGGTCCTTCAAACTGATCACAGCAATGTCCGCACTACTGTCTGTCGGCTGCACAGGCGCTGCGGCGGTACCCAGACGGTCTCCGGCAACAGAGACACCAGTAACATTTACAGCGTCCTTCAAACCGATCACAGCAATGTCCGCACAGTACCGTCTGTCGGCTGCAATAGGCGCAGCGCTGGTACCTAGACGGTCTCCGGCAACAGAGACACCAGTAACATCTACAGCGTCCTTCAAACCGATCACAGCAATGTCCGCACTACTGTCTGTCGGCTGCACAGGCGCTGCGGCGGTACCCAGACGGTCTCCGACAACAGAGACACCAGTAACATTTACAGCGTCCTTCAAACCGATCACAGCAATGTCCGCACAGTACTGACTGTCGGCTGCAATAGGCGCAGCGCTGGTACCTAGACGGTCTCCGGCAACAGAACACTACCACCAATGATAGCTGTAGGTCCTTCAAACCGGATCACAGCAATGTCCGCACAGTACTGTCTGTAGTCTGCAATAGGCGCTGCGGTGGTACCTAGACGGTTTCCGGCAACAGAGACACTACCACCAATGATAGCTGTAGGTCCTTCAAACCTGATCACAGCAATGTCCGCACAGTACTGACTGTCGGCTGCAATAGGCGCTGCGGCGGTACCCAGACGGTCTCCGACAACAGAGACACTACCACCAGTGACAGCTATAGGTCCTTCAAACCGATCACAGCAATGTCCGCACAGTACTGTCTGTCGGCTGCAATAGGCGCTGCGGCGGTACCTAGACGGTCTCCGGCAACAGAGACACTACCACCAGTGACAGCTATAGGTCCTTCAAACCGGATCACAGCAATGTCCGCACAGTACCGTCTGTCGGCTGCAATAGGCGCTGCGGCGGTACCCAGACGGTCTCCGACAACAGAGACACTGACACCAGTGATAGCTGTAGGTCCTTCAAACCGATCACAGCAATGTCCGCACAGTACTGTCTGTCGGCTGCAATAGGCGCTGCGGCGGTACCCAGACGGTCTCCGACAACAGAGACACTGACACCAGTGATAGCTGTAGGTCCTTCAAACCGATCACAGCAATGTCCGCACAGTACTGACTGTCGGCTGCAATAGGCGCTGCGGCGGTACCTAGACGGTCTCCGACAACAGAGACACCAGTAACATTTACAGCGTCCTTCAAACCGATCACAGCAATGTCCGCACAGTACTGTCTGTCGGCTGCAATAGGCGCTGCGCTGGTACCTAGACGGTCTCCGGCAACAGAGACACTGACACCAGTGATAGCTGTAGGTCCTTCAAACCGATCACAGCAATGTCCGCACAGTACTGACTGTCGGCTGCAATAGGCGCTGCGCTGGTACCTAGACGGTCTCCGACAACAGAGACACTGACACCAGTGATAGCTATAGGTCCTTCAAACCGATCACAGCAATGTCCGCACAGTACTGACTGTCGGCTGCAATAGGCGCTGCGCTGGTACCTAGACGGTCTCCGGCAACAGAGACACCAGTAACATTTACAGCGTCCTTCAAACCGATCACAGCAATGTCCGCACAGTACTGACTGTCGGCTGCAATAGGCGCTGCGCTGGTACCTAGACGGTCTCCGGCAACAGAGACACTACCACCAGTGACAGCTATAGGTCCTTCAAACCGATCACAGCAATGTCCGCACAGTACTGTCTGTCGGCTGCAATAGGCGCTGCGCTGGTACCTAGACGGTCTCCGGCAACAGAGACACTACCACCAGTGACAGCTATAGGTCCTTCAAACCGATCACAGCAATGTCCGCACAGTACTGACTGTCGGCTGCAATAGGCGCTGCGCTGGTACCTAGACGGTCTCCGGCAACAGAGACACTACCACCAGTGATAGCTATAGGTCCTTCAAACCGATCACAGCAATGTCCGCACAGTACCGTCTGTCGGCTGCAATAGGCGCTGCGGCGGTACCCAGACGGTCTCCGACAACAGAGACACCAGTAACATTTACAGCGTCCTTCAAACCGATCACAGCAATGTCCGCACAGTACTGTCTGTCGGCTGCACAGGCGCTGCGGCGGTACCTAGACGGTCTCCGGCAACAGAGACACCAGTAACATTTACAGCGTCCTTCAAACCGATCACAGCAATGTCCGCACAGTACCGTCTGTCGGCTGCAATAGGCGCTGCGGCGGTACCTAGACGGTCTCCGGCAACAGAGACACCAGTAACATTTACAGCGTCCTTCAAACCGATCACAGCAATGTCCGCACAGTACTGTCTGTCGGCTGCACAGGCGCTGCGGCGGTACCCAGACGGTCTCCGGCAACAGAGACACCAGTAACATTTACAGCGTCCTTCAAACCGATCACAGCAATGTCCGCACAGTACTGACTGTCGGCTGCAATAGGCGCTGCGGCGGTACCTAGACGGTCTCCGACAACAGAGACACTGACACCAGTGATAGCTATAGGTCCTTCAAACCGATCACAGCAATGTCCGCACAGTACTGTCTGTCGGCTGCAATAGGCGCTGCGGCGGTACCCAGACGGTCTCCGACAACAGAGACACTGACACCAGTGATAGCTGTAGGTCCTTCAAACCGATCACAGCAATGTCCGCACAGTACTGACTGTCGGCTGCAATAGGCGCTGCGGCGGTACCCAGACGGTCTCCGGCAACAGAGACACCAGTAACATTTACAGCGTCCTTCAAACCGATCACAGCAATGTCCGCACAGTACTGTCTGTCGGCTGCAATAGGCGCTGCGCTGGTACCTAGACGGTCTCCGACAACAGAGACACTGACACCAGTGATAGCTGTAGGTCCTTCAAACCGATCACAGCAATGTCCGCACAGTACTGACTGTCGGCTGCAATAGGCGCTGCGCTGGTACCTAGACGGTCTCCGACAACAGAGACACTGACACCAGTGATAGCTATAGGTCCTTCAAACCGATCACAGCAATGTCCGCACAGTACTGACTGTCGGCTGCAATAGGCGCTGCGGCGGTACCTAGACGGTCTCCGGCAACAGAGACACCATATCTTCAGACTGCTCCATCATGTCTTGATGTGAGAGTAAAGGAATGTTATCTGGTGGTAGTGTCTCTGTCGCTACAGACCGTCTAGGTACCACCGCAGCGCCTATTGCAGCCGACAGACAGTACTGTGCGGACATTGCTGTGATCCGGTTTGAAGGACCTTACTGGTGGTAGTGTCTCTGTCGCTACAGACCGTCTAGGTACAACTGCAACGCCTATTGCAGCCGACAGACAGTACTGTGCGGACATTACCGTGATCCGGTTTGAAGGGCGCTGTAGCTAATGTTATTACTGCAGTTATGAAAAACACTATCTTTCAAAGCCACGACTTCACTGTGTTGCTGTATAAACATCCTAACCAGCACGATATTGTCACTGAGGTGAACGACGCGCTCGTCTCAACGTTCAAGATGTCGCCGTCCGCCATCTTTGATATTATTTTATAATTATTTAAAAAAAAAAATTAGATAAAACGTGTAGGCAGAGAGCGCGATGCCCGCGACAGGTTGTAAAGCGATACACTCCGATAACGGCGGCCATTTTGTCATCGTCACACGCAACACTAGGGATGTCCGCGCGAATATACATATATATATCGATATCGATAAAATATTTTTTTTATCATCAGTCGATAGATGCGGCTCTATCGACTGATGATGATGGACATAGGCCTCCTGCAAAGACCTCCACGTTTGTATGGGGGGGATTTGGGCTATTCCTCACCACGCTAGCCCAATCCGGGTTGGTGGGAGCCAGAGCCTCGTCTGTTAATTATCAGGCTGCACCACGAGCTTGGCTGATGGGTTGGGATTGGGCAGTGAGGTAGGCTTGGCTCTGGTGAGTTGTACGGAACCCTTTACACCCTTTATAAATAATTTTTTAATTCCCCTTATGGTAAGTAATACGCCCGCCCATAATAATGGAGCGCTAGTTAGATGTTTTACACTGCACCACATTGCGCTCGACGCCTGAGACAAGATTTTGATTTTGACGATTGATTCTCTTTACCCTAATAATTACACTAGGTACAACGCCCTTCAAACCGGATCACAGCAATGTCCGCACAGTACTGTCTGTCGGCTGCAATAGGCGCTGCGGCGGTACCTAGACGGTCTCCGGCAACAGAGACACTACCACCAGTGATAGCTATAGGTCCTTCAAACCGATCACAGCAATGTCCGCACAGTACTGTCTGTCGGCTGCAATAGGCGCTGCGGCGGTACCTAGACGGTCTCCGGCAACAGAGACACTGACACCAGTGATAGCTATAGGTCCTTCAAACCGGATCACAGCAATGTCCGCACAGTACTGTCTGTCGGCTGCAATAGGCGCTGCGGCGGTACCTAGACGGTCTCCGGCAACAGAGACACTACCACCAGTGATAGCTATAGGTCCTTCAAACCGATCACAGCAATGTCCGCACAGTACTGTCTGTCGGCTGCAATAGGCGCTGCGGCGGTACCTAGACGGTCTCCGGCAACAGAGACACCACCACCAGTCATAGCTATAGGTCCTTCAAACCGATCACAGCAATGTCCGCACAGTACTGTCTGTCGGCTGCAATAGGCGCTGCGGCGGTACCTAGACGGTCTCCGGCAACAGAGACACTACCACCAGTGATAGCTATAGGTCCTTCAAACCGGATCACAGCAATGTCCGCACAGTACTGTCTGTCGGCTGCAATAGGCGCTGCGGCGGTACCTAGACGGTCTCCGACAACAGAGACACTGCCACCAGTGATAGCTATAGATCCTTCAAACCGGATCACAGCAATGTCCGCACAGTACTGTCTGTCGGCTGCAATAGGCGCTGCGGCGGTACCTAGACGGTCTCCGGCAACAGAGACACTACCACCAGTGACAGCTATAGGTCCTTCAAACCTGATCACAGCAATGTCCGCACAGTACTGTCTGTCGGCTGCAATAGGCGCTGCGGCGGTACCTAGACGGTCTCCGGCAACAGAGACACTACCACCAGTGATAGCTATAGGTCCTTCAAACCGTATCACAGAAATGTCCGCACAGTACTGTCTGTCGGCTGCAATAGGCGCTGCGGCGGTACCTAGACGGTCTCCGGCAACAGAGACACTACCACCAGTGATAGCTATAGGTCCTTCAAACCGATCGCAGCAATGTCCGCACAGTACTGTCTGTCGGCTGCAATAGGCGCTGCGGCGGTACCTAGACGGTCTCCGGCAACAGAGACACTGACACCAGTGATAGCTATAGGTCCTTCAAACCGGATCACAGCAATGTCCGCACAGTACCGTCTGTCGGCTGCAACAGGCGCTGCGGCGGTACCTAGACGGTCTCCGGCAACAGAGACACTGACACCAGTGATAGCTATAGGTCCTTCAAACCGATCACAGCAATGTCCGCACAGTACCGTCTGTCGGCTGCAATAGGCGCTGCGGCGGTACCTAGACGGTCTCCGACAACAGAGACACCACCACCAGTCATAGCTATAGGTCCTTCAAACCGGATCACAGCAATGTCCGCACAGTACTGTCTGTCGGCTGCAATAGGCGCTGCGGCGGTACCTAGACGGTCTCCGGCAACAGAGACACCACCACCAGTGATAGCTATAGGTCCTTCAAACCGGATCACAGCAATGTCCGCACAGTACTGTCTGTCGGCTGCAATAGGCGCTGCGGCGGTACCTAGACGGTCTCCGGCAACAGAGACACTGACACCAGTGATAGCTATAGGTCCTTCAAACCGGATCACAGCAATGTCCGCACAGTACTGTCTGTCGGCTGCAATAGGCGCTGCGGCGGTACCTAGACGGTCTCCGGCAACAGAGACACTGACACCAGTGATAGCTATAGGTCCTTCAAACCGATCACAGCAATGTCTTGATGTAAGAGTAAAGGAATGTTATCTGGTGGTAGTGTCTCTGTTGCTACAGACCGTCTAGGTACCACCGCAGCGCCTATTGCAGCCGACAGACAGTACTGTGCGGACATTACCGTGATCCGGTTTGAAAGGCGCTGTAGCTAATGCTTTGCAGTGTAAACATCTTAACTAGAGAATTAAATAATTGCCGAAGGATTATTTGTATGGATATTTATATCCAGATATATTACGGCTACTAGGAGCCGTCTGTTTGAAGGTCTCAGTTCTGTGCAAAAATCACTGTTATCCTGTTTGAAGGGCGCTGTAGCTAATGTTATTACTGCAGTTATGAAAAACACTATCTTTCAAAGCGACGACTTCACTGTGTTGCGGTATAAACATCCTAACCAGCACGATATTGTCACTGAGGTGAACGACGCGCTCGTCTCAACGTTCAAGATGTCGCCGTCCGCCATCTTTGATATTATTTTATAATTATTTAAAAAAAAAAATTAGATAAAACGTGTAGGCAGAGAGCGCGATGCCCGCGACAGGTTGTAAAGCGATACACTCCGATAACGGCGGCCATTTTGTCATCGTCACACGCAACACTAGGGATGTCCGCGCGAATATACATATATATATCGATATCGATAAAATATTTTTTTTATCATCAGTCGATAGATGCGGCTCTATCGACTGATGATGATGGACATAGGCCTCCTGCAAAGACCTCCACGTTTGTATGGTGGGGATTTGGGCTATTCCTCACCACGCTAGCCCAATCCGGGTTGGTGGGAGCCAGAGCCTCGTCTGTTAATTATCAGGCTGCACCACGAGCTTGGCTGATGGGTTGGGATTGGGCAGTGAGGTAGGCTTGGCTCTGGTGAGTTGTACGGAACCCCTTACACCCTTAACCCCTATTAATATATAATTAATAATTTTTTAATTCCCCTTATGGTAATACGCCCGCCCATAATAATGGAGCGCTAGTTAGATGTTGTACACTGCACCACATTGCGCTCGACGCCTGAGACAAGATTTTGATTTTGACGATTGATTCTCTTTACCCTAATAATTACACTAGTTACAACGCCCTTCAAACCGGAACAAAGTAATGTTTGCTGTACCTTACTGGTGGTAGTGTGTCTGTTGCTGGAGACCGTCTAGGTACCACCGCAGCGCCTATTGCAGCCGACACACAGTACTGTGTGAACATTACTGTGATCCGGTTTGAAGGACCTTACTGGTGGTAGTGTCTCTGTTGCTACAGACCGTCTAGGTCCCGCCGCAGCGCCTATTGCAGCCGACAGACAGTACTGTGCGGACATTACCGTGATCCGGTTTGAAGGGTGTTGTGGCTTGAGTAACTAGGATAGCGAAACTTAACATCTTATGCTTCAAGACGACGAGCGCAATACAAAGTATATCATCATATGGGCGGGCGTATTACTTACCATCAGGTGAACATCCGGCTGGTATAATACTTAAGCTCATCCGTTCTATATAACACCACAATTCCCACCAGTGGGATAAGACTATCATCAGCAGATAGACGTCCACTGCTGGACTTAGACTCATCCTACTACATATTACGTAATACTTCGATTATAAAATATATATTATCGATAACATTCTATATATACTAAACGTACAACACTACAACAATTGCGTTACATCAGTCCATATCGCGTTGTACAAACAGCTGACGACGCTGCGTGGTCGTGTGTACTCAATAAATGTAACGCATCGACAATATGAACGGATTCCAACCGAACGGTGAGTGAAATATTATTAAAAAATTTAATATATAGTTCAACTAGTGCCTGATCCGGTTTCGCGCGGGTCGACAGCCCATACTAATTATACTAAGAGTATACAGGGTGTTAAGAGACCGCTTCAGAAAACGGAGACTGACGATAGTACTAATGACACCATTGATTATTAGACGAAAAAAAATCGATTTTAATTTAAAAAAAAAATCGATTTTAATAAAAAAAAAAAAAATCGATTTTAATAAAAAAAAAAAATTTTTTATTTTATTACTTTTATTTACGCTTCATCGTGTTAGTAGCATAAAAATTTATTAGTTTCCTAAAAAAAAAAAACAAATCGGCAATGAAAAGCAAAATCGAAAACGGCTGATGCTCGGATTACCCGGACGCCCAGACGTGTTTGGTTTCAATTTGAACCTTATTCGTATTCGTAGCTCGCTGGCCTAACGGTTATAGCTCGCGAGCTTCATAGCAACGGTCGCGGGTTCGACTCCCGGCGTGTACAGATGTACTTAATATTTGTTGTGTATATATCTGAAGTTTAGTTACAACAGCGGAATACAAACGGTGAAGGGTGACCTGCATATGAATTATATCTTTACTCTGTGTGAAGTCACCGATCCGCGTTGGGCCCGCGTGTTGGCTATGGCCCAATCGCCGCCATATTGAATGTAGGATTTTTTTTTACACTCATTCCCTGCGTATGGGTCAGGGCCTTTATTTGACATTTTCCACTTTTCTTTTCTTTCATTCCGTAACTTATCTTTCATTCTTTTCTCTCTCCTATCATTCTCCCTTCCATCTCTTCTCCATTTTCTTAACACTATTTCCACGTCACTTCTCTTTCCTAAATAAGGGAGAGGAAGTCTGAGGGTAGGTTTGAGCCCCAACAGTGAGGACCTAAATCGGCTGTTACGGTTGAACCTTCTATAGCGCGGAGCGTTTAGATTGGCGCGTCCGGGCCATCCGGGTAATCCGAGCATCAGCAGTTTTCGATTTTGCGTTTCATTGCCGATTTAGTTTTTTTAGTGAACTAATTTATAAAACAATTTTTTTTTTTTTTGTATCGATTTTTTCTCCGATGATGTATCGATGTATGTATGTATATGTGTTATTTATATATGGATTATATATAAACTAAACTTAAATGCTGTAAACACTGAAAAATAATTATAAGGTAATCATAATAGGACTCACGTCTAGTACGGGCTGAATGACTCTTGTGTTTTTGTTCTCTTGGTATATAAAAAAAAAAAAAAACTGTATTAACTAATATCAAATAATAGTTATACGACGTATGTATGCGACCTAGAATTAAAAACATTTTTTTTTTTTTTTTGGTTATTGTTGTTAGGGGTAAGTATAAGTATCTGTTAATAACATACTTCTAGTATTTATAGTATAGTGTTTCATAATTTTTTTTTTTTTTATAAGCTATGAGACTATCGGCTCGTTCACCTGATAGTGAGTGATACTGCCAATAACAGTGTGGTGTTATTTAGGATGACATACACTGCATCATATTGCGCTCTTCACCTCAGACGTAATATGTTGAGTCTTATCATTCTTATCATTACACTAACTGGGGTCCTTCAAACCGGATCGCAATAATGTTCGCAAAGTACAAATATATATAAAATTTTCTCTCAATGCAACAAACGTAATGTGGTGCAGTATATACAATCTTAACTAACGCCATTTTATTATGGGGTATCACTCACTATCAGGTGAACGTCTCGCTCGTCTCATCGCTTATGAAAAAAAAAATATATGTATTAAACACTTTACACCATAAATACTAGAAATTGTCAACGCACACTTTTAAATAAATACCTGTTTTCAATACCTGGTCGCAACGTCTGGTACCTAGTATTTCATGTTACTTAATAAGGTTAATTATTTAAATATAAACAAATCGAAAATTTCAAAATCGTAAATAAAAAAAAGGTTTAATATTCCTGTTATTTATAACTAGTATTGAAAATACTAGAAAGTATTTTAAATCTAGTGTCTGGTCTTCATTCGAAAATATTTGCACATCTCTTCACTTTTTGATGACATTGACAGCAAATTTGGCGCGAAATGTGAAGTATAATCTTTTCATTGGTTTTCTGGCGTCGAGTCTTTTAGCCGATTATTAATTTTTTTTTTTTTTATTAAAATTTAATGTTGATTAATCTTTTACTCATTTAAAAATATAATTATTATAAATTTGCTTACAGTAAAAGTATTTATTTATTATAAACATTTTTTTTTTTAATTTTTTATCTATATCAGTGGTTGATGGATATTTTTGTTTTTTTTTTTTATACAATTAAGCAACGAGACGAGCGGGATGTTCACCTGATTGTAAGTGATACGTCTGCCCATAACAACATGGCGCTAGTTAGGATGTTATACACTGCAACACCTTGCGCACGTCGCTTAAAACGTACAATGTTGAATCCCGCTACCCCAGTGATTAAACAAGCTACAGCGCCCTTTAAATCGGATCGTAGAAATGTTTAGACGGTCTTCAGCAACAGAGACATTACCACCAGTGATAGCTATAGGTCCTTCAAACCGGATCGCAGGAGTGTTTAAACAATCTCCGCCAACAGAGACACTACCGTCAGTAATAGTATTAATGTGGTGAATAGATGATCTGGTGAAGGTCGCGGGACGCTGCTGAATGCGAGCAGCGCATGATGGATCGGTGTGGGCATCTATGGGGGAGGCCTATGTCCAGCAGTGGGCCGGCTATCGACTGATGATGATATCATACAGTTCATATCGCGGTCGTACACTACCAACATGACTGACAACGTCGCTGCCAATATGGCTGCCAACAGGTCTGCCAACATGGCTGTCAAAATGACTGCCTTCATAGCTCCCAATATCACTTCCAACATGGCGGACATCATGACAGCCAACATGGCGGATATCATGACAGCCAACATGGCGGACATCATGACAGCCAACATGACTGCCAACATGTCTACCAAAATGGCTGTCAAAATGACTGCCTTCATAGCTCCCAATATCACTTCCAACATGGCGGACATCATGACAGCCAACATGACTGCCAACATGTCTACCAAAATGGCTGTCAAAATGACTGCCTTCATAGCTCCCAATATCACTTCAACATGGCGGACATCATGACAGCCAACATGGCTGCCAACATGTCTACCAACATGGCGGACATCATGACAGCCAACATGGCGGACATCATGACAGCCAACATGGCGGACATCATGACAGCCAACATGGCGGACATCATGACAGCCAACATGGCTGCCAACATGTCTACCAACATGGCTGTCAAAATGACTGCCTTCATAGCTCCCAATATCACTTCCAACATGGCGGACATCATGACAGCCAACATGGCGGACATCATGACAGCCAACATGGCGGACATCATGACAGCCAACATGGCTGCCAACATGTCTACCAACATGGCTGCCAACATGTCTACCAAAATGGCTGTCAAAATGACTGCCTTCATAGCTCCCAATATCACTTGCAACATGGCGGACATCATGACAGCCAACATGACTGCCAACATGTCTACCAAAATGGCTGCCAACATGTCTACCAACATGGCTGTCAAAATGACAGCCTTCATAGCTCCCAATATTACTTCCAACATGGCGGACATCATGACAGCCAACATGGCTGCCAACATGTCTACCAACATGGCTGTCAAAATGACTGCCTTCATAGCTCCCAATATTACTTCCAACATGGCGGACATCATGACAGCCAACATGGCTGCCAACATGTCTACCAACATGGCTGTCAAAATGACAGCCTTCATAGCTCAATATCACTTCCAACATGGCGGACATCATGACGGCCAACATGGCTGCCAACATGTCTACCAACATGGCTGCCAACATGTCTGCAAAATGGCTGTCAAAATGACTGCCTTCATAGCTCCCAATATCACTTGCAACATGGCGGACATCATGACAGCCAACATGGCTGCCAACATGTCTACCAAAATGGCTGTCAAAATGACTGCCTTCATAGCTCCCAATATCACTTGCAACATGGCGGACATCATGACAGCCAACATATGACGGAGGAAGAGTTAAAAAATAATTTGAAATAAGGTTGCAATAACGCTTAAATGTATTTCCCCAGAGCATCAGCACGTCAGATATAATCCGCTGAAGGACGAGTGGATCCTGGTGTCGCCGCACCGCTGCCTCCGACCTTGGAGCGGTCAGACGGAACAGCCGCCTGATGAACCGCCGCCGGATCCCAACAACCCGCTAAAGGCTGGCGCGGTTAGATCTAATGGGCAGGTGGGTAGATTGAACATAGATTAATTTTTTTTTTTAATTGAAGTAGGAAGATCTGGAGGACGTTCACGTGATGGTAAGTGATACGCTTGCTCATAACGATGTGGCGCTAGTTAGGATGTCATACATTGCACCGTATTACGCTCGTTGCTTTGAGATATACGATCTTACCCAATTATTACTGGCTACAGCGCCCTTCAAACTAGATCATAGCAATGTTCGCACAGTACTATCTATCGGCTGCATTAGGCGCTGCGGTAATAACTAGACGGTCTCCGGCAACAGAGACTACCACCAGTGATACAATAGATGCAGCACCCTTCAAACCGGATCTCAGTAATGTTTGCATTGTACTGTCTGTCGACTGCAATAAGCACCGCGGTGGTACCTAAATGGTCTCCGGCAACAGATACACTACCACCAGTTACAACTACAGCGCCCTTCAAACCGGATCATAGGAATGTTCGCACAGTACTATCTATCGGCTGCAATAGGCGCAGCGGTAATAACTAGACGGTCTCCGGCAACAGATACACTACCACCAGTGATACAATAGATGCAGCACCCTTCAAACCGGATCTCAGTAATGTTTGCATTGTACTGTCTGTCGACTGCAATAAGCACCGCGGTGGTACCTAAATGGTCTCCGGCAACAGAGACTACCACCAGTGACAACTACAGCGCCCTTCAAACCGGATCTCAGTAATGTTTGCATTGTACTGTCTGTCGACTGCAATAAGCACCGCGGTGGTACCTAAATGGTCTCCGGCAACAGAGACTACCACCAGTGATACAATAGATGCAGCACCCTTCAAACCGGATCTCAGTAATGTTTGCATTGTACTGTCTGTCGACTGCAATAAGCACCGCGGTGGTACCTAAATGGTCTCCGGCAACAGAGACTACCACCAGTGATACAATAGATGCAGCACCCTTCAAACCGGATCACGTTAATGTTTGAACAGTGCTGTTTATCGCTGCGGTGGTACCTAAATGGTCTCCGGCAACAGAGACTACCACCAGTGATACAATAGATGCAGCACCCTTCAAACCGGATCTCAGTAATGTTTGCATTGTACTGTCTGTCGACTGCAATAAGCACCGCGGTGGTACCTAAATGGTCTCCGGCAACAGAGACTACCACCAGTGACAACTACAGCGCCCTTCAAACCGGATCTCAGTAATGTTTGCATTGTACTGTCTGTCGACTGCAATAAGCACCGCGGTGGTACCTAAATGGTCTCCGGCAACAGAGACTACCACCAGTGATACAATAGATGCAGCACCCTTCAAACCGGATCACGTTAATGTTTGAACAGTGCTGTTTATCGCTGCGGTGGTACCTGGACGGTCGCCGGCAACAGATCGAGAAGGTAATGGCAGAGTTATATCTATTTGCAGATGGGTGGAACAGCTGAAGGAGTTGGGCCGCCGGTACACCTGGGTCCAAATCTTCGAGAACAAGGGCGCGGTGATGGGCTGCTCGAACCCGCACCCGCACTGTCAGATCTGGGCGTCCAGCTTCCTGCCGAACGAGCCCAGGGTCAAAGACAGGTGCAGTGCAGAATTTCATACCAACAGACTATTCGGTGGTAGATGTCCGTTGCCGGAGACCGTCTAGTACCGGAGCAGTTCTTGCCGTCTGACAGTACTGTTATTAGATATTACCGTGATCCGGTTTGAAGGGCGCTGTAGTAAAATTGCTATCACAATGTATTGTATATATCATCCTAACTGGCGCCGTATTGTTAACAGGCGTATAAGTCAACATCAGGTGAACATCTTCACCGTCTTGAAGTTTCCAAAAAAAAAAAAAAAAGCTTATTAAATACATGGTGGTAAGACTGTCTTTGCGATCAGATCAGAGATGAGCAGATTCTCAGGACCAAGGTCCTTTGAACAGGTCACTTGGACCACAGCAGATATAGAGAAACCCCCGATGGTGAACTGACGTGGTGAAAGGAAGCAGTATACCATCAAGGAAAGATACCATATAAAACATGGCATCGCAGCTATCAGGCCTCTTGGACACCTCACTGTACTTCGTATTTATACCTAGTATATATACTTAGTATTTATACGTATATGTTTTATGTTTCTTTTTTTTCTTATTCAATTAAACGACGACATGAGTGGGACGTTCACCAGATAGTAAGTGATATGGGGGGGCATAACAAAATGGCGCTCGTTAGGATGATATACACAATCTATTAACTATCTATTGATTATCTGAAATGTATTTCCAGAAAGTTTTTTTTTTTTTTTTTTTTTTTTTTTTTCTCTACTTCAAGAGCGAGTCATTCGCCTCATGGTAAGTGAAGACGCCTGCAACATCATCATCAGCCGATAGACGCCCACTGCTGGATGTAGGCCTCTCCCAAAGATTCCCACATCGAAGGGGTAGGTATTCGTATGAGAGGGATTTGGGTCAATTCCCACCACGCTGGCCCAATGCGGGTAGGTGGGAGCCAGAGCCTCGTCTGTTACTTAGCAGGGTACCACGAGCTGGTGAGGTTGGCTTGGGGTCTCCTCATCAGAACGACTGACAGCCGATGGGGCTCCAAGCTCTTCGAATGGCGACCGTGTACCAGAAGACGGTGTGATGGCAGACCATCTAGGTGATCTGATGATCTGGTGAAGGTTGAGACAACCAGCTGGATACGAGCAGCGCAGTATGGAGATGTTTAGGGGAGGCCTATATCCAGCAGTGGACATCTATGCTGATGATGATGAAGAGTTGGATCCCTTACACTCCTGTCTATAACAACGTGGTGCTAATTAGTATATCTGTCTCATTACCGCAGTAATGACACTAGGTACAGCGCCCTTCAAACCGGATCACGTTAATGTTTGAACAGTGCTGTTTATCGCTGCGGTGGTACCTGGACGGTCGCCGGCACAGATCGAGAAGGCAATGGCAGAGTTATATCTATTTGCAGATGGGTGGAACAGCTGAAGGAGTTGGGCCGCCGGTACACCTGGGTCCAAATCTTCGAGAACAAGGGCGCGGTGATGGGCTGCTCGAACCCGCACCCGCACTGTCAGATCTGGGCGTCCAGCTTCCTGCCGAACGAGCCCAGGGTCAAAGACAGGTGCAGCGCAGAATTTCATACCAACAGACTATTCGGTGGTAGATGTCCGTTGCCGGAGACCGTCTAGTACCGGGGCAGCTCTTGCCGTATAACAGTACTGTTATTATACATTACCGTGATCCGGTTTGAAGGGCGCTGTAGTAAAATTGCTATCACAATGTATTGTGTATATCATCCTAACTGGCGCCGTATTGTGAACAGGCGTATAAGTCAACATCAGGTGAACATCTTCACCGTCTTGAAGTTTCCAAAAAAAAAAAAAAAAGCTTATTAAATACATGGTGGTAAGACTGTCTTTGCGATCAGATCAGAGATGAGCAGATTCTCAGGACCAAGGTCCTTTGAACAGGTCACTTGGACCACAGCAGATATAGAGAAACCCCCGATGGTGAACTGACGTGGTGAAAGGAAGCAGTATACCATCAAGGAAAGATACCATATAAAACATGGCATCGCAGCTATCAGGCCTCTTGGACACCTCACTGTACTTCGTATTTATACCTAGTATATATACTTAGTATTTATACGTATATGTTTTATGTTTCTTTTTTTTCTTATTCAATTAAACGACGACATGAGTGGGACGTTCACCAGATAGTAAGTGATATGGGGGGGGGGCATAACAAAATGGCGCTCGTTAGGATGATATACACAATCTATTAACTATCTATTGATTATCAGAAATGTATTTCCAGAAAGTTTTATTTTTTTTTTTTTTTTTTTTATATTTATTAATGTAATAATTAATTTTGCTTCAATGTTTTCTTTTTTAATTTGTATCAGCTGATATAAGTCCACTGCTGGACATAGGTCCACCCCAAAGATGTCCACATCGATAGGTACCGATGCGTACTATGGGCAATTGTTTGTAGGGATTTGGCCCATTATCCACTTCGCTGGCCCAATGCCTGGTGGGAGCCAGGTCCTCGTCTGTTGATTAGCAGGCTACACCACGAGCTGGTGTGATTGGCTTGGATACAATGAGTCGTTTCGTCGGCCCCTAACTGCCTCTCCACCTAGTGAACCGGCGCCAGATATGCCAGTCCATTCCCTGATATTCCTCAACCATGACTTTCCTTCTCCCCACCTTAACCTTCCCCCACTTTTTTTTCTGAACGTGATTAAAATTTTCCAGATGCCAATTGGATTACTACAAAAAGTATGGAAGGAATTTGCTCGTTGATTATTTGGAGCAGGAGCTCAGGCAGAAGGTAAGCGTAATTTGCCAGTAGTAAAAAAAAAAAAAAATGGCGGGAAAACTATACATACGTCAAATGTTATTTATATAGAGGGAAGCACGCATAACAAACAACCCACGCAACACTAACCTAGCAAAGTAACAAGATATTTATAAATACTTATATCAGGTATTTATATCGGGTAGTATTTCATACATACCACGCCTCGTTCCCAGTGGGGTAGGCAGAGACCACCTCTCTCCACCTGCTACAATACTTGGTAGTATTTCAATTGTACAACATACACTTAATGAGATGCGCTCCCGTCGACGGTCGGCGAAAGACTGACAGTTATATTTAAAAGCTACCTACAGTGTTGCCAGCTATGTAGTGTTGCCAATTTCCAATTTATTTAGAAAAACATGTAACTAATATTAATTGTGACGAGGGGTGTAAGGGGACCCGTACAACTCACGGGATCCAAGCCAATTTCACCAGCTCGTGATGCAGCATGCTAGTCAACAAACGAGACTCTGGCTCCCACTGACTATCATTGAGCCACCGTGGTGGGAAATGACCCAAATCTCCCCTCCCTTCCATACGAACCCCAACAAAAAACGTCCCCTGGTGTCCAGCGAGTGCAGTGCAGGACTGATTGATGTGGGGATCATTGGGAGAGACCTATATCCAGCAGTGGACGTCTATCAGCTGATGATGAACATTTATTAATGAAAAAAAAAAAATCCAAAATGGCGTCCATTTAATATCCACTTACATAGGATCGTATAGTACTACAAAATTCGGAATGGGTGGTGCTGGTCCCTTACTGGGCATCGTGGCCATACGAGACGATGGTGCTGCCTCTGGATGCCACCGCGCAGAGGATGACCGACCTGAATGCTGAACAAAAGAGACGGCTGGCGGAGATAATGAAGCAGTTGAATACGAAATATGACAATTTGTTCCAATGTAGCTTCCCTTACAGCATGGGGTGGCATGGTGAGCTCACAATATTTTATCTTCTTACGTTTTGTATTATTACCAGTAATTTTTTTTTTCTATATTAAAATATGAAAGTGACATAATCATTCAGTCAATCTTCTCCTTCTTAGAATTTGTCGCGTCTTATGACAAGGTCTGCTTTCTTACTTCTTTCACTCCACTTAGCTCTATTTGGAGCATCGCTTTAAAATCATTCAATCAATCTTCTTCTTCTTCTTAGAATTTGTCCCGTCTCATGACAAGGTCTGCTTTCTTACTTCTTTCACTCCACTTAGCTCTATTTGGAGCATCGCTTTAAAATCATTCAATCAATCTTCTTCTTCTTCTTAGAATTTGTCCCGTCTCATGACAAGGTCTGCTTTCTTATTTCTTTCACTCCACTTAGCTCTATTTGGAGCATCACTTCAAAATCATTCATCCAATCTTCTTCTTCTTCTTAGAATTTGTCCCGTCTCATGACAAGGTCTGCTTTCTTACTTCTTTCCCTCCACTTAGCTCTATTTGGAGCATCGCTTTAAAATCATTCAATCAATCTTCTTCTTCTTCTTAGAATTTGTCCCGTCTCATGACAAGGTCTGCTTTCTTACTTCTTTCACTCCACTTAGCTCTATTTGGAGCATCACTTCAAAATCATTCATCCAATCTTCTTCTTCTTCTTCTTAGAATTTGTCCCGTCTTATGACAAGGTCTGCTTTCTTACTTCTTTCCCTCCACTTAGCTCTATTAGGAGCATTGCTTCAGAATCATTCAGTAAATACTTTATTATATATAAATATATTTATTAGTTGTCTTATTATTCCCACTGTTGGGACTCGACACTTTCTATCGAAAGGAAATCAAGACCATTTATCCAATTGGTCAGATACGGGATAGCAAGCTCTGTAGACTCGGGCTAGTAAGAATAGGAGTAAGGTAAGCCCTGACTATCGTAGAAGGTGGCTAGGGTCTAGGAGTTTCGCGGGCCATGAGGGTGGGGTCCCTTATTGCTCAAGCGAACCTACGTGGGACAGTGTATGGCTCAGCGATGATGCTTAGGAGGGTTAGGCTCCTCCTCAGAGACATGTTCACACAAAGTGTAGAGGTACCAGTGAGTTCTATAAAAGATCCCGGAGGCTCTCCGAATGTACTGATGCGGAACACCGAGAGGGTTTAGTGAGTAAGAATCTCACTCTTCCTCTCTACCCTGGCTTCCCTCCAGAAGCAGTGTATCTTTTGAAGGTGTTCTCTTCGAAACAAAAAAAAGGTACGGGTCAGTAATTGTCACGTGATTACGACAGTGATTATTCTTGCTACACGTTTGCATCCTCATGATCATTTTCCTTCATCAGATAATCAAGCTTAGTGAGGATCGAACCCTGAACTTCTTCGAGAAGTATTAATCATAAGACCAATATACAAATTGAGCCATCACGAGTTCACACATATTCTGCAGACAGTCCTTACAATTTTTTGGGTCTTAGGTGCTCCAACCGGTCCATCGTCTTCACCAGCTGATTCTCCCCACTGGCTTCTCCACGCTCTATACCTACCACCTCTACTACGCTCGGCGACCGTGAAGAAGTTTATGGTAGGCTATGAAATGCTGGCGCAGCCGCAGAGGGACCTCACACCGGAACAAGCTGCGGCCAAGTTGCGGGAGTGCGACCATTTAGTGCATTATAAAAACAAAAAATAATTTATCGCTGTATTTTTGTTATATTAAATATTTTTTTGTTATAAAAATATAATATATATTTTATTTATTTTCTATGTATGTACATACTAGAAAGACAAATAATGAAATTCTAATAATAAAGGCATACGTACATATATAAATATATTATTATATATCTGACCACATCTGGCGAAATGTAGGTGTTCATTCACCTCTGCCTACCCCTACGGGGAAAAAGGCGTGACTATATAAAAAAAAATATATATATATTATAACCCACATTGAAATAAAAAAAATAGCTAAATTATTTGTATACGAATCATGATATACATATTTTTTTTAAATAATTCTCTATTGAACAAGTACAAATATATACAATTGTATCTAAGTGATACTTTCTTTCTTAATGTAGCATTAGAAATAAAAAAAAAATAACAATGACATTATTAAACAAACATTATTTATAAATTTATAGAAGTACATAAATATTTTGAATATTTTTTTTAATAACGAAATATCCAAAAGCGGCTAAAAGACAAGATGCCACATTAACAGCTGTCAAACGCACTAAACAGAAAACACAAAATGGCCGAAGGAAAGGAATAAAGCTTCTATTGCTTGTAAAGATTTTTGTTTACACTGCGAATATAATAAACATTACAAAAAAATGGAAATTAATATAAACATCGAGGGCTTCAACGTGAACGGAATATGTGTCGGCTGTTTGAGTTACAACCGGAAGATGTTTTACCATGAGGAAGTTATTAATTTTTTTAAAATATGGGCGAAAATTGATGTGAGTATAATAAACAATAATAATTACGATATGACATATAAGAAAATGGCGTTTTGTAATTAATTTGCGTCATATCGACATGTCTTTTAGTCAACAATGAATTTAAATTTAAATATTTCACACAGAACAAAAAACTATGGACACGACATTACATTTACTATTGGATTATCAGTATTGTTATATATCATTTTTTTTAATAATAAATTAATACAAATATTTTTATAACTTTATTAATATATATCTTTACTGATATATTTTTTTAAGTACAAAAATATCAATTCATATAAAATAATCATTGTCAATATTGATGTGTGGAACTATAACATATTTAATAACCCAATATCCTAAAAAAAAAAATACTTTTTGAATTATATTATTAATAAGCTATATATTTTGTTAAATAAATTAAAAAGATTAGTACAACAGAAACAATTAGTATAAATACTAATTAATAAATATGCCATCGGAAAAGTTCTTATATCAATTGTTAATGTGAACAGTACCTTTCATATATGTCCGCAGTAGCGGAGCACTGGCTTTATAATATAGAGATATATAATTTGACTCCAGAGCCTAGTGCAGAGTTTTATCTATGGTCTCTACCGTACCATTTTAACCCACAGCAATGATGTGGTGATCAGGATGTTGATATACAGTCGGAGTATCCTATAAGAGATCACTTTATAATCAAAGAATACTATATACCATTTGATTTGGAGGTCCGACAGCATTCTCATAGAGAGTTCTCAATGGAACTGATAACTGTTACCAAGTAGAAGTATCCCATCATGATGGAAGGTCATTTAAAATGTGCTCTGTGATCTGGGAATTTTGCCATAAGTAATGTATTCTTCATTACCAGGTTCCAGATGGATTAACGATCCAGGTGTGCTGGGAGTGCCTCGCCGCTGTGAGCTCCGCAGTGCGATTCCGTAACAAGATCCTCTCCGCTTATAATATACTCATAGACTACTCACGGAAGGTAATTTAAAGAAATGTTTGAACGAGGATCATATCTAGTTGTGGGCGTCTCCTGTCTGATGGTGATGTATGTCTTACCGATGAATGTGAGCAGTGAAAGACTGATCGGTGTAGAGGTTTCTGATGGAGGAAGAAGATGTCTGATGATCTGATGATGTCTTCCAACCAATGATGATGTATGTATATATATATATCTGGATGTAGACTGTAAGATTGATTGATGAGATTTTAAGGAAAGATTATGCCCAGCTGTGGGCATCTTCCAACTGAAGGTGATGTATATATATATCTGGATTTAGACTGTAAGATTGATTGATGAGGAGATTTTAAGGGAAGATTATGCCCAGCTGTGGGAATGTTCCAACTTAAGATGATGTATATATATCTGGATGTAGACTGTAAGATTGATTGATGAGATCTCAAAAAAAAAAATTGCCCACTTGTGGGCATACATCACTTGATGACTGATGATTCTATTCTGTTTGTCCACAGCACACATTTCTCAACTGCCCAAACGATTTATCCAAGTACACACTGAGCCGGCTGTCACCGTCAAGCCCAGCAGTGGACTCCTCGCTCAGACCGATCAAGCAGGAGGAGCAACCGGAAATAGACATAAACGTGGTGAAGATAGAAATTGACGATGATAAAAACGATATTGATGACTTCGGTGAGTGATTTAATATTGTATGGCGGATCAACTTAAACTGGTCACGCCATACAATATAGACAGTCAACTGATGTTAAATGATACGCCTGCCTATAACAACGTGACTAGTTATTATCGTTTACTATTCCCCTATTACTATTAAAAACTGTATTGCGCAAAATTTACCATATTCCGGTTTAAAGGGCGCTGTGGTTGGTGAAATTAATGCGGTGAAGAGATTTTTTAGTTTCAAAACGACTAATAAATTGTGGTGCAGTGTAAACATCGTAACTAACCTAACTGGTGGTAGGTGTCTGTTTACTGGTGGTAGGTGTCTGTTTACTGGTGGTAGGTGTCTGTTTACTGGTGGTAGGTGTCTGTTTACTGGTGGTAGGTGTCTGTTTATTGGTGGTAGGTGTCTGTTTACCGGTGATAGGTGTCTGTTTATTGGTGGTAGGTGTCTGTTTATTGGTGGTAGGTGTCTGTTTACCGGTGGTAGGTGTCTGTTTATTGGTGGTAGGTGTCTGTTTACCGGTGGTAGGTGTCTCTGTTTACCGGTGGTAGGTGTGTCTGTTTATTGGTGGTGGTAGGTGTCCTGTTTACTGGTGGTAGGTGTCTGTTTACCGGTGGTAGGTGTCTGCTTATTGGTGGTAGGTGTCTGTTTATTGGTGGTAGGTGTCTGCTTATTGGTGGTAGGTGTCTGTTTACCGGTGGTAGGTGCCCGTTTATTGGTGGTAGGTGTCTGCTTATTGGTGGTAGGTGTCTGTTTATTGGTGGTAGGTGTCTGCTTATTGGTGGTAGGTGCCCGTTTACCGGTGGTAGGTGTCTGTTTATTGCGGTAGGTGCCCGTTTACCGGTGGTAGGTGCCCGTTTACCGGTGGTAGGTGTCTGTTTATTGGTGGTAGGTGTGTCTGTTTACTGGTGGTAGGTGTCCTGTTTACTGGTGGTAGGTGCCCGTTTACTGGTGGTAGGTGTCTGTTTACCGGTGGTAGGTGTCTGTTTATTGGTGGTAGGTGTCTGTTTATTGGTGGTAGGTGTCTGTTTATTGGTGGTAGGTGTCTGTTTACCGGTGGTAGGTGTCTGTTTATTGGTGGTAGGTGTCTGTTTATTGGTGGTAGGTGTCTGTTTACTGGTGGTAGGTGTCTGTTTACTGGTGGTAGGTGTCTGTTTACTGGTGGTAGGTGTCTGTTTACTGGTGGTAGGTGTCTGTTTACTGGTGGTAGGTGTCTGTTTATTGGTGGTGGTAGGTGTCCTGTTTACTGGTGGTAGGTGTCTGTTTATTGGTGGTAGGTGTCTGTTTACCGGTGGTAGGTGTCTGTTTATTGGTGGTGTCTGTTTACCGGTGGTAGGTGTCTGTTTGCTGGTGGTAGGTGTCTGTTTATTGGTGGTAGGTGTCTGTTTACAGGTGGTAGGTGTCTGTTTATTGGTGGTAGGTGTGTCTGTTTATTGGTGGTAGGTGTCTGTTTACCGGTGGTAGGTGCCCGTTTACTGGTGGTAGGTGTCTGTTTATTGGTGGTAGGTGGCCTGTTTATTGGTGGTAGGTGTCTGTTTACTGGTGGTAGGTGCCCGTTTACTGGTGGTGGGTGTCTGTTTACTGGTGGTAGGTGTCTGTTTTACTGCGGTAGGTGTCTGTTTACTGGTGGTAGGTGTCTGTTTACTGGTGGTAGGTGTCTGTTTACTGGTGGTAGGTGTCTGTTTACTGGTGGTAGGTGTCTGTTTACTGGTGGTAGGTGTCTGTTTACTGGTGGTAGGTGTCTGTTTACTGGTGGTAGGTGGCCCGTTTACCGGTGGTAGGTGTCTGTTTACCGGTGGTATGTGTCTGTTTTACTGCGGTAGGTGTCTGCTTACTGGTGGTAGGTGTCTGTTTACTGGTGGTAGGTGTCTGTTTACTGGTGGTAGGTGTCTGTTTACTGGTGGTAGGTGTCTGTTTACTGGTGGTAGGTCTCCTAATTGGTGGTAGGTTCTGGACTGATGGTAGGTTACTGTTTACTGGCGGTTTGTCTCTGTCATCGGCGACGGTTTATGTAGATACCATCGCAGCGCCCATTTCTGTCGCCAAATAGTACTGTATTCCGGTTTGAAGTACGTTGTAGCTAATGAAATTACTGGGGCAACGAGATCCAACATCTTATGTTTCAAGCGACGGGCGCTATGTGGCGCAGTGCATAACATCCTAACTAGTGCCACATTATTATGAACGTGCGTATCACTTACCATCGGGTGAACGTCTCGATCGACTCGTCACTTAATTAAAAAAAAAAAAAAAACTAGCGCCATTTTGTTATAAGCATCATTCAATAACAGGTAAAGGTATGGCGCAAGATAAAAAGTAATCAAAGGGAATGATTTTTTCGACTGCTGTGTTTGTGTATATCATCATAATCATCAGAAGTCCACTGCTGGACATAGTCCTCCCCCCCAAAGATCCCCCCATCGATAGGTCACGCATATATATATATATATATATATACTATGTTGTCACGTTGCAGATGCTCGTAGTACACATTCGGAGTTTCTGAACGCTCAAAGCCCTAAAGAGGAAAGCGTCGCCGGGGTCAACGACCCCGCTAGCAAGGGCGAGGAGGAATCCGAAGACGACGTACAGCTCTCCAAGCTAAAGGCAAAGAAGAGGAAAGGCAGAAGGAGTAAGAAGGGGAGAAGTGTGAAGAAGTTGAAAGAAGAATTAGTGAGTAAGACTTCCCGATCACGTGTGAATTGTTTTACAAACATATAAATGTTGATCAGCTGATCAGTGTTGGGATACATGTAGGATTGTGTCCAGCTGTGGGCATCGATCGATTAGGAACTCCACGACGAACAGCACTATTGTAATTATACGAATTAAAAAAAAAAATTTAACGATGCGAGCGGGACGTTCACTTGATATTAAGTGAAGCGTCTGTCCAACAACACGGGTCTAGTTAGAATGGTGTGCTCGTCGTAAGACATGTATTAAGTCGCGTTACTCCGGTAATATGAATTACCATCGCCTATTACTACTACAACGTCTCTTTACTGCTGGTAGGTGTCTCTACTAGTGGTAGGTCTCTTTACTGCTGGTAGGTGTCTCTACTAGTGGTAGGTCTCTTTACTGCTGGTAGGTGTTTCTACTAGTGGTAGGTCTCTTACTGCTGGTGGTAGGTGTCTCTACTAGTGGTAGGTCTCTTTTACTGATGGTAGGTGTCTCTACTAGTGATAGGTCTCTTTTACTGATGGTGGGTGTCTCTACTAGTGGTAGGTCCCTTTACTGCTGGTAGGTGTCTCTACTAGTGGTAGGTCTCTTTACTGCTGGTAGGTGTCTCTACTAGTGGTAGGTCTCTTTACTGCTGGTAGGTGTCTCTACTAGTGGTAGGTCTCTTTACTGCTGGTAGGTGTCTCTACTAGTGGTAGGTCCCTTTACTGCTGGTAGGTGTCTCTACTAGTGGTGGTGGGTCTCTCTTTACTGATGGTAGGTGTCTCTACTAGTGTTAGGTCTCTTTACTGCTGGTAGGTGTCTCTACTAGTGGTAGGTCCCTTTACTGCTGGTAGGTGTCTCTACTAGTGGTAGGTCTCTTTACTGCTTTGGTAGGTGTCTCTACTGGTGGTAGGTGTCTCTACTAGTGGTAGGTCTCTTTACTGCTGGTGGTAGGTGTCTCTACTAGTGGTGGGTCTCTACTGCTGGTAGGTGTCTTTACTATTGGTAGGTCTCTTTATTGATGGTAGGTGTCTTTACTATTGGTAGGTCTCTTTATTGATGGTAGGTGTCTCTACTAGTGGTAGGTCTCTTTATTGATGGTGGGTGTCTCTACTAGTGGTAGGTCTCTTTACTGCTGGTAGGTGTCTCTACTAGTGGTAGGTCTCTTTACTGCTGGTAGGTGTCTCTACTAGTGGTAGGTCTCTACTGCTGGTAGGTGTCTCTACTAGTGGTAGGTCCCTTTACTGCTGGTAGGTGTCTCTACTAGTGGTAGGTCTCTTTACTGCTGATAGGTGTCTCTACTAGTGGTAGGTCTCTTTACTGCTGATAGGTGTCTCTACTAGTGGTAGGTCTCTCTTTACTGCTTTGGTAGGTGTCTCTCTACTAGTGGTGGTGGGTCCCTATACTGCTGGTAGGTGTCTCTCACTAGTGGTAGGTCTCTTTGCTGCTGGTAGGTGTCTCTACTGGTGGTAGGTGTCTCTCTACTAGTGGTAGGTCTCCTTTACTGCTGGTGGTGTCTCTACTAGTGGTAGGTCTCTTTACTGCTGGTAGGTGTCTCTACTAGTGGTAGGTCCCTTTACTGCTGGTAGGTGTCTTTACTATTGCAGGTCTCTTTATTAATGGTAGGTGTCTCTACTAGTGGTAGGTCTCTTTACTGCTGGTAGGTGTCTCTCACTAGTGGTAGGTCTCTCTTTACTGCTGGTAGGTGTCTCACTAGTGGTAGGTCCCTATACTGCTGGTAGGTGTCTTTACTATTGGTAGGTCTCTTTATTGATGGTAGGTGTCTCTACTAGTGGTAGGTCTCTTTACTGATGGTAGGTGTCTCTACTAGTGGTAGGTCTCTTTACTGCTGGTAGCTGTCTTTACTATTGGTAGGTCTCTTTATTGATGGTAGGTGTCTCTACTAGTGGCAGGTCTCTTTACTGCTGGTAGGTGCCCTACTAGTGGTAGGTCTCTCTTTACTGCTGGTAGGTGTCTCTACTATGGTAGGTCCCTTTACTGCTGGTAGGTGTCTTTACTATTGGTGGGTCTCTTTATTGATGGTAGGTGTCTCTCTACTAGTGGTAGGTCCCTTTACTGCTGGTAGGTGTCTCTACCAGTGGTAGGTCTCTACTGCTGGTAGGTGTGTCTCTACTAGTGGTGGTCTCTTTACCGCTGGTAGGTGTCTCTACTAGTGGCAGGTCTCTTTTACTGGTGGTAGGTGTCTCTACTAGTGGTAGGTCCCTTTACTGCTGGTAGGCGTCTCTACCAGTGGTGGTGGTCTCTTTTACTGGTGGTAGGTCTCTTTGCTGCTGGTAGGTGTGTCTCTACTGGTGATAGGTCTCTTTTACTGGTGGTAGGTCCCTTTACCGCTGGTAGGCGTCTCTACCAGTGGTAGGTCTCTTTACCGCTGGTAGGCGTCTCTACCAGTGGTAGGTCCCTTTACCGCTGGTAGGCGTCTCTACCAGTGGTAGGTCCCTATACTGCTGGTAGGTGTCTCTCACTAGTGGTAGGTCCCTTTACTGCTGGTAGGCGTCTCTACCAGTGGTAGGTCTCTCTTTACTGCTGGTAGGCGTCTCTACCAGTGGTAGGTCCCTATACTGCTGGTAGGTGTCTCTACCAGTGGTAGGTCTCTTTACTGATGGTAGGTGTCTCTGCTAGTGGTAGGTCTCTTACTGCTGGTAGGTGTCTCTCACTAGTGGTAGGTCTCTTACTGCTGGTAGGTGTCTCTACTAATGGTATGTCTCTCTTTACTGCTGGTAGGTGTGTCTCTACTAATGGTATGTCTCTTTACTGCTGGTGTCTCTACTAGTGGTAGGTCCCTTACTGCTGGTAGGTGTCTCTACTAGTGGTGGTCTCTTTTACTGGTGGTAGGTCTCTCTTTACTGCCGGTAGGTGTCTCTACCAGTGGTAGGTCTCTTTACTGCTGGTAGTGTCTCTACTAGTGGTAGGTCCCTTTACTGCTGGTAGGTGTCTCACTAGTGGTAGGTCTCTTTACTGATGGTAGGTGTGTCTCTACTAGTGATAGGTCTCTTTACCGCTGGTAGGTGTCTCTACTAGTGGCAGGTCTCTTTACCGCTGGTAGGTGTCTTTACTATTGGTAGGTCTCTTTACTGCTGGTAGGTGTGTCTCTACTAGTGATAGGTCTCTTTACTGCTGGTAGGTGTCTCTCACTAGTGGTAGGTCCTTTACTGCTGGTAGGTGTCTCTACTAATGGTAGGTCTCTTACTGCTGGTAGGTGTCTCTACTAGTGATAGGTCTCTTTACTGCTTTGGTAGGTGTCTTTACTATTGGTGGGTCTCTTTACTGGTGGTGGGTCCCTTTACTGCTGGTAGGTGTCTTTACTATTGGTAGGTCTCTTTATTGATGGTAGGTGTCTCTACTAGTGGTAGGTCCCCACTGCTGGTAGGTGTCTCTACTAGTGATAGGTCTCTTTACTGCTGGTAGGTGTCTCTACTCAGTGGTAGGTCCCTTACTGCTGGTAGGTGTCTCCTACTAGTGGTATGTCTCTTTACTGATGGTAGGTGTCTCTCTACTAGTGGTAGGTCCCCACTGCTGGTAGGTGTCTCTACCAGTGGTAGGTCTCTTTACTGCTGGTGGTAGGTGTCTCTCACTAGTGGTAGGTCTCTTTACTGCTGGTAGGTGTCTCTACTAGTGGTGGACTCTTTACTGGTGGTAGGTCTCTTTACTGATGGTAGGTGTCTCTACTAGTGGTAGGTCTCTTTACTGATGGTAGGTCTCGTTACTGGTGGTAAGTCTCTTTACTGATGGTAGGTCTCTTTACTGATGGTAGGACCTCGTTACCGAGGGCAGGTCTCTTTACTGCTGGTAGGACTCGTTACTGGTGGTAAATCTCTTTACTGATGGTAAGTGTCTCTACTAGTGGTAGGTCTCTTTACAAGTGGTAGGTCTCTTTACTGATGGTAGGTCTCTTTACTCGTGGTAAATCTCTTTACTGGTGGTAAATCTCTTTTACTGATGGTAAGTGTCTCTACTAGTGGTAGGTCTCTCTTTACTGGTGGTAAATCTCTTTTACTGATGGTAGGTCTCTTTACTGGTGGTAAATCTCTTTACTGGTGGTGGTCTCTTTACTGCTGGTAGGACTCGTTACTGGTGGTAAATCTCTTTACTGGTGGTAAGTCTCTTTACTGCTGGTGGGACTCGTTACTGGTGGTAGGTCTCTTTACAAGTGGTAGGTCTCTTTACTGATGGTAAGTGTCTCTACTAGTGGTGGTCTCTTTACTGGTGGTAGGTCTTTACTGCTGGTGGGTGTCTCTACTAGTGGCAGGTCTCTTTACTGATGGTAAGTGTCTCTACTAGTGGTGGTCTCTTTACTGATGGTAGGTGTCTCTACTGGTGGTAGGTCTCTTTACTGCTAGTAGGAATCGTTACTGGTGGTAGGTGTCTCTACTGGTGGTAGGTGTCTGTTTACTGGTGGTAGGTGTCTCTCTACTAGTGGCAGGTCTCTCTTTACTGCTTTGGTAGGTGTCTCACTAGTGGTAGGTCTCTCTTTACTGGTGGTGGTCTCTTTACTGGTGGTAGGTCCCTTTACTGCTGGTGGGTGTCTCTACTGGTGGTAGGTGTCTCTACTAATGGTAGGTCTCTTTACTGCTGGTGGGTGTCTCTACTAGTGGTGGTCTCTTTACTGCTGGTGGTGGTCTCTTTACTGGTGGTAGGTCTCTGTTTACTGGTGGTGGGTCCCTTTACTGCTGGTGGGTGTCTCTACTGGTGGTAGGTGTCTCTACTGGTGGTGGTCTCTTTACTGGTGGTGGTCTCTTTACTGATGGTAGGTGTCTCTACTGGTGGTAGGTGTCTCTACTGAGTGGTAGGTCTCTTTACTGCTGGTGGGTGTCTCTACTAATGGTATGTCTCTCTTTACTGCTGGTAGGTGTCTCTACTAGTGATAGGTCTCTTTACTGGTGGTAGGTCTCTCTTTACTGCTTTGGTAGGTGTCTCTCTACTAGTGGCAGGTCTCTCTTTACTGCTGGTAGGTGTCTCTACTAATGGTATGTCTCTCTTTACTGCTGGTAGGTGTCTCTACTAGTGGTAGGTCCCTTTACTGCTGGTAGGTGTCTCTACTAGTGGTAGGTCTCTTTACTGCTGGTAGGTGTCTCTACTAGTGGTAGGTCTCTTTACTGATGGTAAGTCTCGTTACTGGTGGTAAGTCTCTTTACTGATGGTAGGTCTCTTTACTGCTGGTAGGTGTCTCTACTAGTGGTAGGTCTCTTTACTGCTGGTAGGTGTCTCTACTAGTGGTAGGTCTCTTTACTGCTGGTAGGTGTCTCTACTAGTGGTAGGTCTCTTTACTGCTGGTAGGTGTCTCTACTAGTGGTAGGTCTCTTTACTGCTGGTAGGTGTCTCTACTAGTGGTAGGTCTCTTTACTGCTGGTAGGTGTCTCTACTAGTGGTAGGTCTCTCTTTACTGCTGGTAGGTGTCTCTACTAGTGGTAGGTCCCTTTACTGCTGGTAGGTGTCTCTACTAGTGGTAGGTCTCTTTACTGCTGGTAGGTGTCTCTACTAGTGGTAGGTCTCTACTGCTGGTAGGTGTCTCTACTAGTGGTAGGTCTCTTTACTGCTGGTAGGTGTCTCTACTAGTGGTAGGTCTCTTTACTGGTGGTAGGTCTCTTTACTGATGGTAGGTGTCTCTCTACTAGTGGTAGGTCTCTTTACTGCTGGTAGGACTCGTTACCGAGGGCAGGTCTCTTTACTGCTGGTAGGACTCGTTACTGGTGGTAAGTCTCTTTACTGATGGTAAGTGTCTCTTTACAAGTGGTAGGTCTCTCTTTACTGCTGGTAGGACTCGTTACTGAGGGTAGGTCTTTACTGCTGGTAGTTCTCTTTACTGCTGGTAGTTCTCTTTACTGCTGGTAGGACTCGTTACTGAGGGTAGGTCTCTTTACTGCTGGTAGAACTCGTTACTGGTTGCAGGTCTCTGTTTACTGGTGGTAGATCTCCTTATTGGTGGTAGGTCTCTTTACCGGTGGTAGGTCTCTTTACTGCTGGTAGGACCTGTTACTGAGGGTAGGTCTCTTTACTGCTGGTAGGACCTCGTTACCGGTGGTAGGTCTCTTTACCGCTGGTAGGACTCGTTACTGAGGGCAGGTCTCTTTACCGCTGGTAGGACTCGTTACTGGTGGTAGGTCTCTTTACTGATGGTAGGTCTCTTTATTGATGGTAGGTGTCTTTACTATTGGTAGGTCTCTTTACTGGTGGTAGGTCTCTTTACCGCTGGTAGGACCTGTTACTGGTGGTAAGTCTCTTTACTCGTGGTAAATCTCTTTACTGGTGGTGGGACTCGTTACTGATGGTAGGTCTCTTTACCGCTGGTAGGTCTCGTTACTGGTGGTAGGTCTCTTTACTGATGGTAGGTCTCTTTACTGGTGGTAGGTCTCTTTACTGATGGTAGGTGTCTCTACTAGTGGCAGGTCTCTTTACTGATGGTAGGTGTCTCTACCAGTGGCAGGTCTCTCTTTACCGCTGGCAGGACTCGTTACTGGTGGTAGGTCTCTTTACCGCTGGTAGGACCTGTTACTGGTGGTAAGTCTCTTTACTGGTGGTAAGTCTCTTAACCGCTGGTCGGACTAGTTACTGGTGGTAGGTCTCTGTTTACTGGTGGTAGGACTCGTTACCGAGGGTAGGTCTCTTTACCGCTGGTAGACTCGTTACCGAGGGTAGGTCTCTTTACCGCTGGTAGGACTCGTTACCGAGGGTAGGTCTCTTTACCGCTGGTAGGACCTCGTTACCGAGGGTAGGTCTCTTTACCGCTTGTAGGACTCGTTACTGGTGGCAGGTCTCTTTACCGCTGGTAGGACTCTCGTTACTGGTGGTAGGTCTTTACTGCTGGTAGGACTCGTTACCGAGGGTAGGTTTCTTTACTGCTGGTAGGACCTGCTACTGAGGGTAGGTCTCTTTACCGCTAGTAGGAATCGTTACTGGTGGTAAGTCTCATTACCGCTGGTAGACTCGTTACCGGTGGTAAGTCTCTTTACTGCTAGTAGGAATCGTTACTGGTGGTAAGTCTCTTTACTGATGGTAAGTGTCTCTACTCAGTGGTAGGTCTCTTTACAAGTGGTAGGTCTCTTTTCTGATGGTAGGTCTTTACTCGTGGTAAATCTCTTTACTGGTGGTAAATCTCTTTACTGATGGTAAGTATCTCTACTAATGGTAGGTCTCTTTATAAGTGGTAGGTCTCTTTACTGGATGGTAGGTCTCTACCGTGGTAAATCTCTTTACTGGTGGTAGGACTCGTTACTGGTGGTAAATCCCTTTACTGGTGGTAAGTCTCTTTACTGCTGGTAGGTGTCTCTACTAATGGTAGGTCTCTTTACTGATGGTGGTGGGTGTCTCTACCAGTGGCAGGTCTCTTTACTGGATGGTAGGTGTCTCTACCAGTGGTAGGTCTCTTTACTGATGGTAGGCGTCTCTACCAGTGGCAGGTCTCTTTACCGCTGGTAGGACTCGTTACCGGTGGCAGGTCTCTACTGCTGGTAGGACACGTTACTGGTGGTAGGTCCCTTTACTGCTGGTAGGACTCGTTATTGGTGGTAGGTGTCTCTTTACTGCTGGTAGGACTCCGTTACTGGTGGTAAGTCTCTTAACTGCTGGTCGGACTAGTTACTGGTGGTAGGTCTCTGTTTACTGGTGGTAGGACTCGTTACTGAGGGTAGGTCTCTTTACTGCTGGTAGGACCTCGTTACCGAGGGTAGGTCTCTTTACTGCTGGTAGGACCTCGTTACTGAGGGTAGGTCTCTTTACCGCTGGTAGGACCTGCTACTGAGGGTAGGTTTCTTTACCGCTGGCAGGACTCGTTACTGGTGGTGAAGTCTCTTTACTGCTGGTAGGACTCGTTATTGGTGGTAGGTCTCTTTACCGCTGGTAGGTGTCTCTACTAGTGGTGGAGTCTCTTTACTGCTGGTAGGACCTGCTACTGGTGGTAAGCCCTTTACCGCTGGTAGGACCTGCTACTGGTGGTAAGTCTCATTACTGCTGGTAGGACTCCGTTACCGAGGGTAGGTCTCTTTACTGCTAGTAGGAATCGTTACCGGTGGTAAGTCTCTTTACCGCTGGTAGGTGCCCTACTAGTGGTAGGTCTCTCTTTACTGATGGTAAGTGTCTCTACTAGTGGTAGGTCTCTTTTCTGATGGTAGGTCTCTACCGTGGTAAATCTCTTTACTGGTGGTAAATCTCTCTACTGATGGTAGGTGTCTCTACTCAGTGGTAGGTCTCTTTATAAGTGGTAGGTCTCTTTACTGGATGGTAGGTGTCTCTACCAGTGGTAGGTCTCTTTACTGGTGGTAGGTCTCTGTTTACTGGTGGTAAATCCCTTTACTGGTGGTAAGTCTCACTGGTGGTAGGTATCTTTACAATTGGTAGGTCTCTTTACTGATGGTAGGTGTCTCTCTACTAGTGGTAGGTCTCTCTTTACCGCTGGTAGGTGTCTCTCTACTAGTGGTAGGTCTCTTTACTGGATGGTAGGTGTCTCTACTAGTGGTAGGTCTCTTTACTGATGGTCGGTGTCTCTACCAGTGGTAGGTCTCTTTACCGATGGTAGGTGTCTCTACTAGTGGTATGTCTCTTTACTGCTGGTAGGTGTCTCTCTACTAGTGGTAGGTCTCTTTACTGCTGGTAGGTGTCTCTACTAGTGGTAGGTCTCTTTACTGCTGGTAGGTGTCTCTACTAATGGTAGGTCTCTTACTGCTGGTGGGACTCGTTACTGATGGTAAGTGTCTCTACTAGTGATAGGTCTCTTTACTGCTGGTAGGTGTCTCTACCAGTGGTAGGTCCCTACTGCTGGTAGGTGTCTCTACTAGTGGTAGGTCTCACTGATGGTAGGTGTCTCTACTAGTGTTAGGTCTCTTTACTGCTGGTAGGTGTCTCTACTAGTGGTAGGTCTCTTTACTGCTGGTAGGTGTCTCTACTAATGGTAGGTCTCTTTATAAGTGGTAGGTCTCTACTGCTGGTAGGTGTCTCTACCAGTGGCAGGTCCCTTTACTGCTGGTAGGTGTCTCTACTAGTGGTAGGTCTCTTACTGATGGTAGGTGTCTCTACTCGTGGTAAATCTCTTTACTGGTGGTAGGACTCGTTACTGATGGTAAATCCCTTTACTGGTGGTAAGTCTCTTTACTGGTGGTAGGTATCTTTACAATTGGTAGGTCTCTTTACTGATGGTAGGTGTCTCTCTACTAGTGGTAGGTCTCTTTACTGCTGGTGGTGTCTCTACTGAGTGGTAGGTCTCTACTCGTGGTAAATCTCTTTACTGATGGTAGGTGTCTCTACTAGTGGTAGGTCTCTTTACCGATGGTAGGTGTCTCCTACTAGTGGTAGGTCTCTTTACTGATGGTAGGTGTCTCTACTCAGTGGTAGGTCTCTTTTCTGATGGTAGGTCTCTTACTGCTGGTAGGACCTCGTTACCGAGGGTAGGTTTCTTTACCGCTGGTAGGACTCGTTACCGGTGGTAAGTCTCTTTACCGCTGGTAGGACCTGCTACTGGTGGTAGGTCCCTTTACCGCTGGTAGGACTCGTTACTGGTGGTAAATCCCTTTACTGGTGGTAGGACTCGTTACCGGTGGTAGGTCTCTGTTTACTGGTGGTGGGTCTCTTTACTGCTGGTAGGACTCGTTACCGAGGGTAGGTCTCTTTACCGCTGGTAGGACTCGTTACTGAGGGTAGGTCTCTTTACTGCTGGTAGGACTCGTTACTGAGGGTAGGTCTCTTTACCGCTGGTAGGTGTCTCTACCAGTGGCAGGTCTCTTTACTGCTAGTAGGAATCGTTACTGGTGGTGGGTCTCTTTACTGCTAGTAGGAATCGTTACTGGTGGTAGGTCTCTTTACCGCTGGTAGGACTCGTTACTAGTGGTAGGTCTCTTTACCGCTGGTAGGACTCGTTACCGAGGGTAGGTTTCTTTACCGCTGGTAGGACCTGCTACTGGTGGTAAGTCTCTTTACTGCTAGTAGGAATCGTTACTGGTGGTAAATCTCTTTACTGCTGGTAGGACTCGTTACTGGTGGTAAGTCTCTTTACTGCTAGTAGGAATCGTTACTGGTGGTAGGTCTCTCTTTACTGGATGGTAGGTGTCTCTCTACTAGTGGCAGGTCTCTTTACCGCTGGTAGGACTCGTTACTGAGGGTAGGTCTCTTTACTCGTGGTAAATCTCTTTACTGGTGGTAAGTCTCTTTACTGATGGTAAGTGTCTCTACTAATGGTAGGTCTCTTTATAAGTGGTAGGTCTCTTTTCTGATGGTAGGTCTCTCACTGATGGTAGGTCTCTTACTGATGGTAGGTCTCTTTTACTGGTGGTAAATCTCTTTACTGGTGGTAAGTCTCTTTTACTGGTGGTAGGTCTCTTTACTGATGGTAGGTCTCTTTACTGCTGGTAGGTGTCTCTACTAGTGGTAGGTCTCTTTACTGCTGGTAGGTGTCTCTACTAGTGGTAGGTCTCTTTACTGCTGGTAGGTGTCTCTACTAGTGGTAGGTCTCTTTACTGCTGGTAGGTCTCTTTACTGGTGGTAGGTCTCTTTACTGATGGTAGGTGTCTCTACTAGTGGTAGGTCTCTTTACTGATGGTAGGTGTCTCTACTAGTGGTAGGTCTCTCTTTACTGATGGTAGGTGTCTCTACTAGTGGTAGGTCTCTTTACTGATGGTAGGTGTCTCTACTAGTGGTAGGTCTCTTTACTGATGGTAGGTCTCTATACTGGTGGTAGGTCTCTCTTTACTGATGGTAGGTGTCTCTACTAGTGGTAGGTCTCTTTACTGCTGGTAGGTGTCTCTACTAGTGGTAGGTCTCTTTACTGCTGGTAGGTGTCTCTACTAGTGGTAGGTCTCTTTACTGATGGTAGGTGTCTCTACTAGTGGTAGGTCTCTTTACTGATGGTAGGTGTCTCTACTAGTGGTAGGTCTCTTTACTGATGGTAGGTGTCTCTTTACTGGTGGTAGGTGTCTCTACTAGTGGTAGGTCTCTTTACTGATGGTAGGTGTCTTTACTAGTGGTAGGTCTCTTTACTGATGGTAGGTGTCTCTACTAGTGGTAGGTCTCTTTACTGGTGGTAGCTATCGTTACTGATGGTAGATCTCTTTACTGATAGGTCTATTTTAGCATAGCACGGCGCTTGTTAAGGTGATGTATACTGCACCACATTTTGCTGATCGCCTTTAGACATAAGATGCTGAGCCTCATTACCATTAATTTTATTAGTGACAACGTCGTTCAAACCGGAACACTAATGTTTGCATACTAATGTTTGTCGCTGTGCCCTGGATGCTCTCCCGTAACTGAGACACTACCACCAGTGATTCTTAGCAGTAATTAAAAAATAAAATTTTTGACATGAGCCAAAGGTTGCCGTCCCCTGACTTATAGTATGACATTCATTCCAGGAAGAGAGAGTAGCAGAAGAGCCGATGAAGTGCAGCCGCAAACTGCAGAACCTGCCGGAGGAGCTCGTCGAGCTGGTCACGATGACCGAGGAGGAGATGTGGAAGGTCAGGGCCGAGGACGTCGCGAGGAGGGAGTTCGCGTCACTCAAATACAAGTGCGACAACTGCATTATCAGCTTCAACACGGAGAAGCTTATGAACTACCATTTGAACAGCAAACATGCCGCGGTAAGTGTCCGCTGGGCCGTCACGCGATATCGAGTGACGCGTCGGCTCCGCAGCGATGTGCGGCGCACGCTTTTCTACGTTTTGAAATACAGTGATCTAAAGCTAAATTACAACAATTACACTAGCAGAAAGTCCTTCAAACCGGATCACAGTAATTTTCGTACAGTGCTGTGTGTCGGCTGTAACGGGCGCTGCGGTGGTACCTATACGGTCTCCGGCAACAGAGACATTACCATCAGTAAAAGGTCCTTCAAACCGGATCATATTGATTCTACACTTGTACCTGTCGCTGCGGCGGTACCTAGACGGTCTCCGGCAACAGAGACACTACCACCAGTAAAAGGTTCTTCAAACCGGATCATATTGTTTCTACACTAGTGTTTGTCGCCGCTGTGGTACCTAGACGGTCTCCGGCAACAGAGACACTACCAACATTAAAGGTCCTTCAAACCGGATCATATTGTTTCTACACTAGTGTTTGTCGCTGCGTTGGTACCTAGACGGTCTCCGGCAACAGAGACACTACCACCAGTAAAAGGTCCTTCAAACCGGATCATATTGTTTCTACAGTAGTGTTTGTCGCCGCTGTGGTACCTAGACGGTCTCCGGCAACAGAGACACTACCAACATTAAAGGTCCTTCAAACCGGATCATATTGTTTCTACACTAGTGTTTGTCGCCGCTGTGGTACCTAGACGGTCTTCGGCAACAGAGACACTACCAACATTAAAGGTCCTTCAAACCGGATCATATTGTTTCTACACTTGTGCCTGTCGCCGCTGTGGTACCTAGACGGTCTCCGGCAACAGAGACACTACCAATATTAAAGGTCCTTCAAACCGGATCATATTGTTTCTACACTAGTTTGTCGCCGCTGTGGTACCTAGACGGTCTCCGGCAACAGAGACACTACCAATAATAAAGGTCCTTCAAACCGGATCATATTGTTTCTACACTAGTGCTTGTCGCTGCGTTGGTACCTAGACGGCGTCCGCCAACAGAGACACCACCACCAGTACATCCATCTCTTTCTACTGTTGTACAGAAGGGAGACGGCGACATCCAGTGCGACGTGTGCAAGGCTTACCTGGTGACGCGCGACAACCTGCCCGCCCACCGCGCCCACCACCGCGCCGCGTACCGTTGCCGCGCGTGCGCAGCGACCACCACCTTCAAGCAGGCGATGGTCGCCCACGAGTGCGCGCGCCGCTCGCCGCCCGACCACTCGTGCTCGTCCTGCGGCGCGAAGTTCAGGTGGGCCTCCCAACTGGTTCCAGTGTCTCCAGCAAGCATTGGCTGTAGTGTGCATACATTACTGTCTCCTTAAATGTGTATAACATCTTAACTAGCACCACTATGAGCAGATTTGTATCACTTACTATCAGGTGAATATATCACGCATCATCGAGTGAATGTATCACTTACTATAAGGTGAATGTATCATTTATTATCAGGTGAGTGTATCACTTACTCTAATAGTAAGTGTAGCAAGGGGTTAGTACCGAGTGAGGTGAATGTATCACGGATTATTGGGTGAAAGTGTATTTATCACTTATTATCAGCTGAATGTATCACTCACCATCAGATGAATATATCATTCACCATCAGATGAATGTATCACTCACCATCAGATGAATATATCACTCACCATCAGATGAATATATCACTCACCATCAGATGAATATATCACTCACCATCAGATGAATATATCACTCACCATCAGATGCATGTATCACTATCACTTACTATCAGATGCATTTATCACTCACCATCAGATGTATGTATCACTCACCATCAGATGCATGTATCACTCACCATCAGATGCATGTATCACTCACCATCAGATGCATGTATCACTATCACTTACTATCAGGTAAATGTATCACTTATTATCATGTGAATGTATCACTTATTATCAGATGCATTTATCACTCACCATCAGATGTATGTATCACTCACCATCAGATGCATGTATCACTCACCATCAGATGCATGTATAATTATCACTTGCTATCAGGTACATGTATCACTCACCATCAGATGCATGTATCACTATCACTTACTATCAGGTGAATGTATCACTTATTATCATGTGAGTGTAACACTTACTATCAGGTGAATGTATCACTTATTATCAGGTGAGTGTATCACTCACCATCAGATGCATGTATCACTCACCATCAGATGAATATATCACTCACCATCAGATGAATATATCACTCACCATCAGATGAATATATCACTCACCATCAGATGAATATATCACTCACCATCAGATGAATATATCACTCACCATCAGATGCATGTATCACTATCACTTACTATCAGGTAAATGTATCACTTATTATCATGTGAATGTATCACTTATTATCAGATGCATTTATCACTCACCATCAGATGTATGTATCACTCACCATCAGATGCATGTATCACTCACCATCAGATGCATGTATCACTCACCATCAGATGCATGTATCACTCACCATCAGATGCATGTAATACTCACCATCAGATGCATGTATCACTCTCACCATCAGATGCATGTATCACTATCACTTACTATTAGGTAAATGTATCACTTATTATCATGTGAATGTATCACTTACTATCAGATGCATGTATCACTCTCACCATCAGATGAATGTATCACCACCATCAGATGTATGTATCACTCACCATCAGATGCATGTATCACTCACCATCAGATGCATGTATCACTCACCATCAGATGCATGTATCACTCACCATCAGATGCATGTATCACTATCACTTACTATCAGGTGAATGTATCACTTATTATCATGTGAGTGTAACACTTACTATCAGGTGAATGTATCACTTATTATCAGGTGAGTGTATCACTTACTATCAGGTGTATGTATCACTTATTATCATGTGAATGTATCACTTACTATCAGGTGAATGTATTACTTATTATCAGGTGAGTGTATCACTTACTATCAGGTGAATGTATCACTTATTATCAGGTAAGTGTATCACTTACTATCAGGTGTATGTATCACTTATTATCAGGTAAGTGTATCACTTACCATCAGGTGAATGTATCACTTATTATCATGTGAGTGTAACACTTACTATCAGGTGAATGTATCACTTATTATCAGGTGAGTGTATCACTTACTATCAGGTGTATGTATCACTTATTATCATGTGAATGTAACACTTACTATCAGGAGAATGTATCACTTACTATCAGGTGAGTGTATCACTTACTATCAGGTGAATGTATCACTTACTATCAGATGCATGTATCACTTATTATCATGTGTATGGTCTCGCTTACTATCAGGTGTATGTATCACTTATTATCATGTGAATGTATGAAATACTCTGTTGAATGTAACACTTACTATGAGGTGAACGTTTCGCTCTAATCGTCGATTCGGCGAATAAAAAACGTTGCTGTACAAAAATCCCATCTAGCACTTACTGCGTTATCTACTCAACTGTACCTCTCTCTATCTCTCTCTTCTCTTACAGTACAAAGTCCAAGCTCACTTATCACAGGAGCGTCTGCTGCCAGGAGAAGCCGCAGTGCGACTGCTGCGGCAGGGTGTTCGCTAACAAGATGACGCTGAAGTATCACCTGAAGTAAGTATACTTACTGCGCTCGCACCACCTCAACAGAGACCTACTACCACTGATAGCTATTGGTCCTTCGAACCGGATCACAGTAATGTCCGCGCAGTACTGTTTGTCGGCCGTAGTAGGCGCTGCGGCGGTACCTAAGCGGCCATAATTAATTCTATGTATGGTAACAAAGTTCAAATTTAATGAAAAAATTGGAACTGTATTAACCGACTATATGCGCGCGTCGTCGTCGCACTGCCAGTATATATGAACGTTGCGACCGTTTAATTTAGCCGTGTAATAATTCCCGCGTCGCGGCGCTGCACACTCGTCTACCTGATGCGCTCATTTAAATGCACTCTATGCTATAGAGCGCACAGTTCAAATTTGATTGAACAAATGGTACTGTATTAACCGACTATATGCGCGCGTCGTCGTCGCACTGCCAGTATATATGAACGTTGCGACCGTTTAATTTAGCCGTGTAATAATTCCCGCGTCGCGGCGCTGCACACTCGTCTACCTGATGCGCTCATTTAAATGCACTCTATGCTATAGAGCGCACAGTTCGAATCTGATCAATCAAATGGAACTGCATTAACCGACTGAGTGCGCGCGTCGTTGTCGCGCTGCCAGTATATATGAACGCTGCGACCGTTTAATTTAGCCGTGTAATAATTCCCGCGTCGCGCCGCTGCACACTCGCCTACCTGATGCGCTCATTTAAATGCACTCTATGCTATAGAGCGCACAGTTCAAATTTGATTGAACAAATGGTACTGTATTAACCGACTGAGTGCGCGCGTCGTCGTCGCGCCGCCAGTATATATGAAAGTTGCGACCGTTTAATTTAGCCGTGTAATAATCCATGCAATGCCGCTCGGACGGTGGAACGACGGAACGTTGATTACACGTCAATGGATAATTATACTCTACTCTTTGTTTGAAACGCCTATGAGTCCCAACAGTGGGAACAGTAATATAGTTGTTAATTTTTTTTTTTTTTAAATATATGTATATATCAAAATATATGGATGTTGTGTAAATACTTTCAGGAAATCACCGCAGAACAAGCCGAAGGAGAAAGTACTAATACCGTGCAAAGGATGTGATAAGGTCTTCTTCTCGAAGAAGAGCTACAGGCTCACGTGTGAGTAGAATGAATTTTTTTATTGGTGGTATATATTGATGGTGAACATCTTACCAGATGGTAATGCTTGCAGCCGACAGACAGTACTGTGCAAATGTTACTGTGATCCGGTTTGAAGGATCTTGCTGGTGGTAGTGTCTCTGTTGCTACAGACCGTCTAGGTACCACCGCAGCGCCTATTGCAGCCGACAGACAGTACTGTGCGGACATTGCTGTGATCCGGTTTGAAGGATCTTACTGGTGGTAGTGTCTCTGTTGGCAAACACTGTCTAGGTACCACCGCAGCACCTGTGCAGCCGACACACAGTTCTGTGCAAATATTACTGTGATCCTGTTTGAAGGGTCTTACTGGTGGTAGCGAGTGTCTCTGTTGGTGAACACTGTCTGGGTACCACCGCAGCGCCTATTGCAGCCGACACACAGTGCTGTGCGGACATTACTGTGATCCTGTTTGAAGGGTCTTACTGGTGGTAGTGTCTCTGTTGGCAAACACTGTCTAGAGTACCACCGCAGCGCCTATTGTAGCCGACAGACAGTGCTGTGCGGACATTACTGTGATCCTGTTTGAAGGTCTTACTGGTGGTAGATGTCTCTGTTGGCAAATACTGTCTAGGTACCACCGCAGCGCCTATTGTAGCCGACAGACAGTGCTGTGCGGACATTACTGTGATCCGGTTTGAAGGATCTTACTGGTGGTAGTGTCTCTGTTGTAAACACTGTCTAGAGTACCACCGCAGCACCTGTGCAGCCGACACACAGTACTGTGCAGACATTACTGTGATCCGGTTTGAAGGATCTTACTGGTGGTAGTGTCTCTGTTGGCAAATACTGTCTAGGTACCACCGCAGCGCCTATTGCAGCCGACAGACAGTACTGTGCGGACATTGCTGTGATCCGGTTTGAAGGATCTTACTGGTGGTAGTGTCTCTGTTGGTGAACACTGTCTAGGTACCACCGCAGCGCTTATTGCAGCCGACACACAGTTCTGTGCAAATATTACTGTGATCCTGTTTGAAGGGTCTTACTGGTGGTAGTGTCTCTGTTGGTGAACACTGTCTAGGTACCACCGCAGCACTATTGCAGCCGACACACAGTTCTGTGCAAATATTACTGTGATCCCGTTTGAAGGGTCTTACTGGTGGTAGTGTCTCTGCTGGCAAACACTGTCTAGGTACCACCGCAGCGCCTATTGCAGCCGACAGACAGTACTGTGCGGACATTGCTGTGATCCGGTTTGAAGGATCTTACTGGTGGTAGTGTCTCTGTTGGCAAATACTGTCTAGGTACCACCGCAGCGCCTATTGCAGCCGACAGACAGTACTGTGCAAATGTTACTGTGATCCGGTTTGAAGGATCTTACTGGTGGTAGTGTTCTGTTGGTGAACACTGCTCCAGGTACCACCGCAGCACCTATTGCAGCCGACACACAGTACTGTGCAAATGTTACTGTGATCCCGTTTGAAGGGGTCTTACTGGTGGTAGTGTCTCTGCTGGCAAACACTGTCTAGGTACCACCGCAGCACCTATTGCAGCCGACACACAGTTCTGTGCAAATATTACTGTGATCCTGTTTGAAGGGTCTTACTGGTGGTAGTGTTCTGTTGGTGAACACTGTCTAGGTACCACTGCAGCACCTATTGCAGCCGACACACAGTTCTGTGCAAATATTACCGTGATCCGGTTTGGAAGGATCTTACTGGTGGTAGTGTCTCTGTTGGTGAACACTGCTCCAGGTACCACCGCAGCACCTATTGCAGCCGACACACAGTTCTGTGCAAATATTACTGTGATCCGGTTTGAAGGGTCTTACTGGTGGTAGTGTTCTGTTGGTGAACACTGTCTAGGTACCACCGCAGCACCTATTGCAGCCGACACAGTTCTGTGCAAATATTACTGTGATCCTGTTTGAAGGGTCTTACTGCGGTAGTGTCTCTGTTGGTGAACACTGCTCCAGGTACCACCGCAGCACCTATTGCAGCCGACACACAGTACCGTGCAAATGTTACCGTGATCCGGTTTGAAGGATCTTACTGGTGGTAGTGTCTCTGTTGGTGAACACTGCTCCAGGTACCACCGCAGCGCCTATTGTAGCCGACAGACAGTACTGTGCAAATGTTACTGTGATCCGGTTTGAAGGATCTTACTAGTGGTAGTGTCTCTGTTGGTGAACACTGCCCAGGTACCACCGCAGCACCTATTGCAGCCGACACACAGTACTGTGCAAATGTTACTGTGATCCGGTTTGAAGGATCTTACTGGTGGTAGTGTCTCTGTTGGTGAACACTGCTCCAGGTACCACCGCAGCACCTATTGCAGCCGACACAGTACTGTGCAAATGTTACCGTGATCCGGTTTGGAAGGATCTTACTGGTGGTAGTGTGTCTCTGTTGGTCAACACTGTCTAGGTACCACCGCAGCACCTATTGCAGCCGACACACAGTACTGTGCAAATGTTACTGTGATCCGGTTTGAAGGATCTTACTGGTGGTGGTGTCTCTGTTGGTGAACACTGCTCCAGGTACCACCGCAGCACCTATTGCAGCCGACACACGGTACTGTGCAAATGTTACTGTGATCCTGTTTGAAGGGTCTTACTGGTGGTAGTGTCTCTGTTGGTGAACACTGTCTAGGTACCACCGCAGCACCTATTGCAGCCGACACACAGTACTGTGCAAATGTTACTGTGATCCTGTTTGAAGGGTCTTACTGGTGGTAGTGTCTCTGTTGGTGAACACTGTCTAGGTACCACCGCAGCACCTATTGCAGCCGACACACACAGTACTGTGCAAATGTTACTGTGATCCTGTTTGAAGGTCTTACTGGTGGTAGTGTCTCTGTTGGTCAACACTGTCTAGGTACCACCGCAGCACCTATTGCAGCCGACACACAGTACTGTGCAAATGTTACTGTGGATCCGGTTTGAAGGATCTTACTGGTGGTAGTGTCTCTGTTGGTGAACACTGCTCCAGGTACCACCGCAGCACCTATTGCAGCCGACACACAGTACTGTGCAATGTTACTGTGATCCTGTTTGAAGGGTCTTACTGGTGGTAGTGTCTCTGTTGGCAAACCCTGTCTGGGTACCACCGCAGCACCTATTGCAGCCGACACACAGTTCTGTGCAAATATTACTGTGATCCGGTTTGAAGGATCTTACTGGTGGTAGTGTCTCTGTTGGTCAACACTGTCTAGGTACCACCGCAGCACCTATTGCAGCCGACACAGTACTGTGCAAATGTTACTGTGATCCGGTTTGAAGGATCTTACTGGTGGTAGTGTTCTGTTGGTGAACACTGCTCCAGGTACCACCGCAGCACCTATTGCAGCCGACACACAGTACTGTGCAAATGTTACTGTGATCCTGTTTGAAGGGTCTTACCGGTGGTAGTGTTCTGTTGGCAAACCCTGTCTAGGTACCACCGCAGCACCTATTGCAGCCGACACACAGTTCTGTGCAAATATTACTGTGATCCGGTTTGGAAGGATCTTACTGGTGGTAGTGTCTCTGCTGGTGAACACTGCTCCAGGTACCACCGCAGCACCTATTGCAGCCGACACACAGTTCTGTGCAAATATTACTGTGATCCGGTTTGAAGGGTCTTACTGGTGGTAGTGTCTCTGTTGGTGAACACTGCTCCAGGTACCACCGCAGCACCTATTGCAGCCGACACACAGTTCTGTGCAAATATTACCGTGATCCGGTTTGAAGGATCTTACTGGTGGTAGTGTCTCTGTTGGTGAACACTGTCTAGGTACCACCGCAGCACCTATTGCAGCCGACATACAGTACTGTGCAAATATTACTGTGATCCTGTTTGAAGGTCTTACTGGTGGTAGTGTCTCTGTTGGTGAACACTGTCTAGGTACCACCGCAGCACCTATTGCAGCCGACACACAGTTCTGTGCAAATATTACTGTGATCCTGTTTGAAGGGTCTTACTGGTGGTAGTGTTCTGTTGGTGAACACTGTCTAGGTACCACCGCAGCACCTATTGCAGCCGACACACACAGTTCTGTGCAAATATTACTGTGATCCGGTTTGAAGGGTCTTACTGGTGGTAGTGTCTCTGCTGGTCAACACTGTCTAGGTACCACCGCAGCACCTTATTGCAGCCGACACACAGTTCTGTGCAAATATTACTGTGATCCGGTTTGGAAGGATCTTACTGGTGGTAGTGTCTCTGTTGGTGAACACTGTCTAGGTACCACCGCAGCACCTATTGCAGCCGACACACACAGTACTGTGCAAATATTACTGTGATCCTGTTTGAAGGGTCTTACTGGTGGTAGTGTGTCTCTGTTGGTGAACACTGCTCCAGGTACCACCGCAGCACCTATTGCAGCCGACACAGTACTGTGCAAATATTACTGTGATCCTGTTTGAAGGGTCTTACTGGTGGTAGTGTCTCTGTTGGTGAACACTGCCCAGGTACCACCGCAGCACCTATTGCAGCCGACACACAGTTCTGTGCAAATATTACTGTGATCCGGTTTGAAGGGTCTTACTGGTGGTAGTGTTCTGTTGGTGAACACTGTCTAGGTACCACCGCAGCACCTATTGCAGCCGACACACAGTTCTGTGCAAATATTACTGTGATCCTGTTTGAAGGGTCTTACTGGTGGTAGTGTCTCTGTTGGTCAACACTGTCTAGGTACCACCGCAGCACCTATTGCAGCCGACACACAGTACTGTGCAAATGTTACCGTGATCCGGTTTGAAGGATCTTACTAGTGGTAGTGTCTCTGTTGGTGAACACCGTCTAGGTACCACCGCAGCACCTATTGCAGCCGACACAGTACTGTGCAAATGTTACTGTGATCCGGTTTGAAGGATCTTACTAGTGGTAGTGTCTCTGTTGGTGAACACTGCTCCAGGTACCACCGCAGCACCTATTGCAGCCGACACACAGTACCGTGCAAATGTTACCGTGATCCGGTTTGAAGGATCTTACTGGTGGTAGTGTCTCTGTTGGTGAACACTGTCTAGGTACCACCGCAGCACCTATTGCAGCCGACACACAGTACTGCAAATGTTACTGTGATCCGGTTTGAAGGATCTTACTGGTGGTAGTGTCTCTGTTGGTGAACACTGTCTAGGTACCACCGCAGCACCTGTGCAGCCGACACACAGTACTGTGCAAATGTTACTGTGATCCTGTTTGAAGGGTCTTACTGGTGGTAGTGTCTCTGTTGGTGAACACTGCCCAGGTACCACCGCAGCACCTATTGCAGCCGACACACAGTACTGTGCAAATGTTACTGTGATCCTGTTTGAAGGGTCTTACTGGTGGTAGTGTCTCTGTTGGCAAACCCTGTCTAGGTACCACCGCAGCACCTATTGCAGCCGACACACAGTACTGTGCAAATGTTACTGTGATCCGGTTTGAAGGATCTTACTGGTGGTAGTGTCTCTGTTGGTGAACACTGCTCCAGGTACCACCGCAGCACCTATTGCAGCCGACACACAGTGCTGTGCAAATGTTACTGTGATCCGGTTTGAAGGATCTTACTGGTGGTAGTGTTCTGTTGGTGAACACTGCCCAGGTACCACCGCAGCACCTATTGCAGCCGACACACAGTACTGTGCAAATGTTACTGTGATCCTGTTTGAAGGGTCTTACTGGTGGTAGTGTCTCTGTTGGCAAACCCTGTCTAGGTACCACCGCAGCACCTATTGCAGCCGACACACAGTTCTGTGCAAATATTACTGTGATCCGGTTTGAAGGATCTTACTGGTGGTAGTGTCTCTGTTGGCAAACACTGTCTAGGTACCACCGCAGCACCTATTGCAGCCGACACACAGTTCTGTGCAAATATTACTGTGATCCGGTTTGAAGGATCTTACTGGTGGTAGTGTGTCTCTGTTGGTGAACACTGCCCAGGTACCACCGCAGCACCTATTGCAGCCGACACAGTTCTGTGCAAATATTACTGTGATCCGGTTTGAAGGATCTTACTGGTAGTGTCTCTGTTGGTGAACACTGTCTAGGTACCACCGCAGCACCTATTGCAGCCGACACACAGTACTGTGCAAATATTACTGTGATCCTGTTTGAAGGGTCTTACTGGTAGTGTCTCTGTTGGTGAACACTGTCTAGGTACCACCGCAGCACCTATTGCAGCCGACACACAGTTCTGTGCAAATATTACTGTGATCCTGTTTGAAGGGTCTTACTGGTGGTAGTGTGTCTCTGTTGGTGAACACTGTCTAGGTACCACCGCAGCACCTATTGCAGCCGACACACAGTTCTGTGCAAATATTACCGTGATCCGGTTTGAAGGATCTTACTGGTAGTGTCTCTGTTGGTCAACACTGTCTAGGTACCACCGCAGCACCTATTGCAGCCGACACACGGTACTGTGCAAATATTACTGTGATCCGGTTTGAAGGATCTTACTGGTGGTAGTGTCTCTGTTGGTGAACACTGTCTAGGTACCACCGCAGCACCTATTGCAGCCGACACACAGTACTGTGCAAATATTACTGTGATCCTGTTTGAAGGGTCTTACTGGTGGTAGTGTTCTGTTGGTGAACACTGTTCAGGTACCACCGCACCTATTGCAGCCGACACACAGTTCTGTGCAAATATTACTGTGATCCTGTTTGAAGGGTCTTACTGGTGGTAGTGTCTCTGTTGGTGAACACTGCCCAGGTACCACCGCAGCACCTATTGCAGCCGACACACAGTTCTGTGCAAATATTACTGTGATCCTGTTTGAAGGGTCTTACTGGTGGTAGTGTCTCTGTTGGTCAACACTGTTCAGGTACCACCGCAGCACCTATTGCAGCCGACACACACAGTTCTGTGCAAATATTACTGTGATCCGGTTTGAAGGGTCTACTGGTGGTAGTGTCTCTGTTGGTGAACACCGTCTAGGTACCACCGCAGCACCTATTGCAGCCGACACACAGTTCTGTGCAAATATTACTGTGATCCCGTTTGAAGGGTCTTACTGCGGTAGTGTCTCTGTTGGTCAACACTGTTCAGGTACCACCGCAGCACCTATTGCAGCCGACACAGTACTGTGCAAATGTTACCGTGATCCGGTTTGAAGGATCTTACTGGTGGTGGTGTCTCTGTTGGTGAACACTGTCTAGGTACCACCGCAGCACCTATTGCAGCCGACACACAGTACTGTGCAAATGTTACTGTGATCCGGTTTGAAGGATCTTACTAGTGGTAGTGTCTCTGTTGGTGAACACTGTCTAGGTACCACCGCAGCACCTATTGCAACCGACACACAGTACTGTGCAAATGTTACTGTGATCCGGTTTGAAGGATCTTACTGGTGGTAGTGTTCTGTTGGTGAACACTGTCTAGGTACCACCGCAGCACCTATTGCAGCCGACACACAGTACTGTGCAAATGTTACTGTGATCCGGTTTGAAGGATCTTACTGGTGGTAGTGTCTCTGTTGGTGAACACTGCCCAGGTACCACCGCAGCACCTATTGCAGCCGACACACAGTACTGTGCAAATGTTACTGTGATCCTGTTTGAAGGGTCTTACTGGTGGTAGTGTTCTGTTGGTGAACACTGTTCAGGTACCACCGCAGCACCTATTGCAGCCGACACACAGTACTGTGCAAATGTTACTGTGATCCTGTTTGAAGGGTCTTACTGGTGGTAGTGTCTCTGTTGGTCAACACTGTTCAGGTACCACCGCAGCACCTATTGCAGCCGACACACAGTACTGTGCAAATGTTACCGTGATCCGGTTTGAAGGATCTTACTGGTGGTAGTGTTCTGTTGGTGAACACTGCCCAGGTACCACCGCAGCACCTATTGCAGCCGACACACACAGTACTGTGCAAATGTTACTGTGATCCTGTTTGAAGGGTCTTACTGCGGTAGTGTCTCTGTTGGCAAACCCTGTCTAGGTACCACCGCAGCACCTATTGCAGCCGACACACAGTTCTGTGCAAATATTACTGTGATCCGGTTTGAAGGATCTTACTGGTGGTAGTGTCTCTGTTGGTCAACACTGTCTAGGTACCACCGCAGCACCTTATTGCAGCCGACACACAGTACTGTGCAAATGTTACCGTGATCCGGTTTGAAGGATCTTACCGGTGGTAGTGTCTCTGCTGGTCAACACTGCCCAGGTACCACCGCAGCACCTATTGCAGCCGACACACACAGTACTGTGCAAATGTTACTGTGATCCCGTTTGAAGGGTCTTACTGGTGGTAGTGTTCTGTTGGCAAACCCTGTCTAGGTACCACCGCAGCACCTATTGCAACCGACACACAGTTCTGTGCAAATATTACTGTGATCCGGTTTGAAGGATCTTACTGGTGGTAGTGTCTCTGTTGGCAAACACTGTCTAGGTACCACCGCAGCACCTATTGCAGCCGACACACAGTACTGTGCAAATGTTACTGTGGATCCTGTTTGAAGGGTCTTACTGGTGGTAGTGTCTCTGTTGGTCAACACTGTTCAGGTACCACCGCAGCACCTATTGCAGCCGACACACAGTACTGCAAATGTTACTGTGATCCTGTTTGAAGGGTCTTACTGGTGGTAGTGTCTCTGTTGGTCAACACTGTCTAGGTACCACCGCAGCACCTATTGCAGCCGACACACAGTACTGTGCAAATGTTACTGTGATCCGGTTTGAAGGATCTTACTGGTGGTGTCTCTGTTGGTGAACACTGCTCCAGGTACCACCGCAGCACCTATTGCAGCCGACACACAGTACTGCAAATGTTACTGTGATCCTGTTTGAAGGGTCTTACTGGTGGTAGTGTCTCTGCTGGTCAACACTGCCCAGGTACCACCGCAGCACCTATTGCAGCCGACACACAGTTCTGTGCAAATATTACTGTGATCCGGTTTGAAGGATCTTACTGGTGGTAGTGTCTCTGTTGGCAAACACTGTCTAGGTACCACCGCAGCACCTATTGCAACCGACACACAGTACTGCAAATGTTACTGTGGATCCTGTTTGAAGGGTCTTACTGGTGGTAGTGTCTCTGTTGGCAAACACTGTCTAGGTACCACCGCAGCACCTATTGCAGCCGACACACACAGTACTGTGCAAATGTTACTGTGATCCTGTTTGAAGGGTCTTACTGGTGGTAGTGTTCTGTTGGTCAACACTGTTCAGGTACCACCGCAGCACTATTGCAGCCGACACACAGTACTGTGCAAATGTTACTGTGATCCCGTTTGAAGGGTCTTACTGGTGGTAGTGTTCTGTTGGCAAACCCTGTCTAGGTACCACCGCAGCACCTATTGCAGCCGACACACAGTTCTGTGCAAATATTACTGTGATCCGGTTTGAAGGATCTTACTGGTGGTAGTGTTCTGTTGGTCAACACTGCCCAGGTACCACCGCAGCACCTATTGCAGCCGACACACACAGTACTGTGCAAATGTTACTGTGATCCTGTTTGAAGGTCTTACTGGTGGTAGTGTTCTGTTGGTCAACACTGTTCAGGTACCACCGCAGCACCTATTGCAGCCGACACACAGTTCTGTGCAAATATTACTGTGATCCGGTTTGAAGGATCTTACTGGTGGTAAAGTGTCTCTGTTGGCAAACACTGTCTAGGTACCACCGCAGCACCTATTGCAGCCGACACACAGTACTGTGCAAATGTTACTGTGATCCTGTTTGAAGGGTCTTACTGGTGGTAGTGTCTCTGTTGGTCAACACTGTCTAGGTACCACTGCAGCACCTATTGCAGCCGACACACACAGTACTGTGCAAATATTACTGTGATCCGGTTTGAAGGATCTTACTGGTGGTAGTGTCTCTGTTGGCAAACACTGTCTAGGTACCACCGCAGCACCTATTGCAGCCGACACAGTACTGTGCAAATGTTACTGTGATCCTGTTTGAAGGGTCTACTGGTGGTAGTGTCTCTGTTGGTCAACACTGTCTAGGTACCACCGCAGCACCTAATGCAGCCGACACACAGTACTGTGCAAATGTTACTGTGATCCTGTTTGAAGGTCTTACTGGTGGTGGTGTCTCTGTTGGTCCAGCACTGTCTAGGTACCACCGCAGCACCTATTGCAGCCGACACACACAGTACTGTGCAAATGTTACTGTGATCCGGTTTGAAGGGTCTTACTGGTGGTAGTGTCTCTGTTGGTCAGCACTGTCTAGGTACCACCGCAGCACCTATGGCAGCCGACACACAGTACTGTGCAAATGTTACTGTGATCCTGTTTGAAGGGTCTTACTGGTGGTAGTGTCTCTGTTGGTCAGCACTGTCTAGGTACCACCGCAGCACCTAATGCAGCCGACACACAGTTCTGTGCAAATATTACTGTGATCCGGTTTGAAGGATCTTACTGGTGGTAGTGTGTCTCTGTTGGTGAACACTGTCTAGGTACCACCACCAGCACCTATTGCAACCGACACACAGTTCTGTGCAAATATTACTGTGATCCTGTTTGAAGGGTCTTACTGGTGGTAGTGTCTCTGTTGGTCAACACTGTCTAGGTACCACCGCAGCACCTATGGCAGCCGACACACACAGTACTGTGCAAATGTTACTGTGATCCTGTTTGAAGGGTCTTACTGGTGGTAGTGTCTCTGTTGGTCAACACTGTCTAGAGTACCACCGCAGCACCTAATGCAGCCGACACACGGTACTGTGCAAATGTTACTGTGATCCGGTTTGGAAGGATCTTACTGGTGGTAGTGTCTCTGTTGGTCAGCACTGTCTAGGTACCACCGCAGCACCTATTGCAGCCGACACACAGTACTGTGCAAATGTTACTGTGATCCTGTTTGAAGGGTCTTACTGGTGGTAGTGTCTCTGTTGGTCAACACTGTCACAGGTACCACCGCAGCACCTATTGCAGCCGACACACAGTACTGTGCAAATGTTACTGTGATCCGGTTTGAAGGATCTTACTGGTGGTAGTGTCTCTGTTGGTGAACACTGTCTAGGTACCACCGCAGCACCTATTGCAGCCGACACACAGTTCTGTGCAAATATTACTGTGATCCTGTTTGAAGGGTCTTACTGGTGGTAGTGTGTCTCTGTTGGTCAACACTGTCTAGGTACCACCGCGGCACCTATTGCAGCCGACACACAGTTCTGTGCAAATATTACTGTGATCCTGTTTGAAGGATCTTACTGCGGTAGTGTCTCTGTTGGTCAACACTGCTCCAGGTACCACCGCAGCACCTATGGCAGCCGACACACAGTACCGTGCAAATGTTACTGTGGATCCGGTTTGAAGGGTCTTACTGGTGGTAGTGTTCTGTTGGTGAACACTGTCTAGGTACCACCGCAGCACCTATTGCAGCCGACACACAGTACTGTGCAAATGTTACTGTGATCCGGTTTGAAGGATCTTACTGGTGGTAGTGTCTCTGTTGGTGAACACTGTCTAGGTACCACCGCAGCACCTATTGCAGCCGACACACACAGTACTGTGCAAATATTACTGTGATCCGGTTTGAAGGATCTTACTGGTGGTAGTGTCTCTGTTGGCAAACACTGTCTAGGTACCACCGCAGCACCTATTGCAGCCGACACACAGTACTGTGCAAATATTACTGTGATCCGGTTTGGAAGGATCTTACTGGTGGTAGTGTCTCTGTTGGCAAACACTGTCTAGGTACCACCGCAGCACCTATTGCAGCCGACACAGTACTGTGCAAATATTACTGTGATCCGGTTTGAAGGATCTTACTGGTGGTAGTGTCTCTGTTGGCAAACACTGTCTAGGTACCACCGCAGCACCTATTGCAGCCGACACACAGTACTGTGCAAATGTTACTGTGATCCCGTTTGAAGGGTCTTACTGGTGGTAGTGTCTCTGTTGGTGAACACTGTCTAGGTACCACCGCAGCACCTATTGCAGCCGACACACAGTTCTGTGCAAATATTACTGTGGATCCGGTTTGAAGGATCTTACTGGTGGTAGTGTCTCTGTTGGCAAACACTGCCCAGGTACCACCGCAGCACCTATTGCAGCCGACACACAGTACTGTGCAAATATTACTGTGATCCGGTTTGAAGGATCTTACTGGTGGTAGTGTGTCTCTGTTGGCAAACACTGCCCAGGTACCACCGCAGCACCTATTGCAGCCGACACACAGTTCTGTGCCAATGTTACTGTGATCCGGTTTGAAGGATCTTACTGGTGGTAGTGTCTCTGTTGGTGAACACTGTTCAGGTACCACCGCAGCACCTATTGCAGCCGACACACAGTACTGTGCAAATGTTACCGTGATCCGGTTTGAAGGATCTTACTGGTGGTAGTGTGTCTCTGTTGGTGAACACTGTCTAGGTACCACCGCAGCGCCTATTGCAGCCGACAGACAGTACTGTGCGGACATTGCTGTGATCCGGTTTGAAGGATCTTACTGGTGGTAGTGTCTCTGTTGGCAAACACTGTCTAGGTACCACCGCAGCGCTTATTGCAGCGGACAGACAGTACTGTACAAACATTACTGTGATCCGGTTTGAAGGATCTATAGCTATACCTTATATCTCAAGGCGACGAGCGCAATATCGTGCCATGTTGTTATGCAAGCGCATCACTTAAAATCAAGTGAACGTCTTGAATGAGATTCAACATGCCTACGCCCAACGGTGGACGTCTGTCCACCTGTGTGTGTATGTGTGTGTGTGTGTGTACAGGGTGATCCACAACGGGCTGACGTACCCGTGCCCGATCTGCGGCAAGCTGTTCCAGTGGAAGCGGAACCTCGCGCGGCACACGCGCAACCACCGCGAGCGCGACGCGGGCGCGCTGCACGAGTGCAGGGACTGCGGCAAGAGCTTCTCCAGCAGGGACTGCTACAACAACCACATGCGGCTCAGCAAGCGGCACGTGCCCGAGGAGGCGTACGTGTGAGTGTTAGCTGTTTTTTTTTTTTTTATCAGTCGTAAATCTATGTGGAGACCTTTACCAATAAAATCTCTACAGTTGTCGGGATCTCCGTTCGGAACACAACCGCGGCCAACCTAATCTTTCTTTTTTGTTTCGAGGGGGAAGTCTTCGAAAAGATACTCTGCCTTTTGGTCGGAAGTCAGTTATGTGGAGATTTTTGCCCAATAAAACCTCCTCGGTGGTCACCTACGGCGTTTGGCGAGGTCACGGGATCTCCGTTCGGACTACAACCGCGGCCTCGCTAACGCTATGCTGGGATAGCTCGTCCCGGGGTCTGCTTATACAGACCCTACCAGCCTCGTGAGTATTACTTCAATGACCGGAGACCACGTCCAGCCATTGTCCTCCTCAGGGTCGTTTAGAAGGCGATGAGAACCCCCATCCTGATCGCCAACAACCCAAAAGGCCCCATTATGGTAGGGGAGCACCATTCACCGGTGCGACGTGCTGACGCATGGTAGTGCCATGACGGTTTCTTCTCCGAGCGGGATCTGTCCTCTCTCTAGCCCGCTCAGCAGCCTCCTTTTGTACCATAACAGTTTCGCAAAAGGAGGCTACGGCCCTCCATGCAACGTCTCCTCCCAGCATCGCCGACACGATTACTGGCTACCTAACCTAACCTAACCCACCCCAGTCGCACTCTGACGGCCATTGCGTACGGACATAACAAGCTTCGCATACCCACAGTATCGGTTTACGCGCCGCGACGTATTTAAAAAAAAAAAATAAAATAAAATAACCAACCCATTCATGTTATTTGGGTGACTAAGCACTATTAGGTGATCCGGTTTGAAGGACGTAAAGCCGTTAATGGTGGTAGTTCTTTCAGAGACTGTGTAGGTAGTTACCATTCGCAGCGAAAAATTGTATGTGCAAACATTACTCATCCGGCTTGAAAGCCGCTGTAGTGAAATTACTGCGGTAATGAGACAATATCTTATGTCTCAAGACGGCGAGCACGTGGCGCTGTGTATACTAAACTAACTAGAGCCATGTTATGGGCAGGCGTGTCACTTAAGATCAAGTGACCGTATCGATCGTCTCGTCGCTTCGGTAGAATAAAAAAAAAAAAATCTATTGGCGTTTTAACGACTTTGAAGGTACGGAAAAAGGGTAAAACGAAAATCTGACTGATGCTTGAATCGAATTAATTTTATTGGATTTATTCCGCCTTAGATAATAATCCGGTTTATAGGTTTTTCTATCGTTCCTCTACGTCGGTGGTTCAGGGTCTTCTTCCGCAATTCACATCTTTTCTTACCCTCTTTGTTCTTCTTTCAAACCTCTTTTCTCTTTCGCTCTACGTTCCGTTTCCTTCTTTATTTCCTCTCTCCTAAGTGAAGTCCGTCGGTCGTCGTCTACTAGCGGAGGTATTATGTAAATAATCGAAGAGGGATTGCGCATGCGCGGACGGGGAGCGTCTCTTTCCAAGGGTATAAATATAGGTCGCGCGCGAGTTCAGTTCATTTCTGCGCGGGCCGTTGAAGAGTTCGCACGCGCCACTGCTCCGGACTCATGTCACCGAGTGACGTCATGACGTTTAAATAGTCGCTGGTTTTTTTTACGTAACACTCGATATTAAGTGATATTATGTTATACACCGCAACGCATTCTGCTCGTTTCTACGACACGCGGGATGTCAAGTCTCATTACCGGATTAATTAAAACAGCTACGGCGCCCTTCAAACCGGATCACGGTAAAGTCTATAAGAAAGACCGTTCTTTGTCCGCAGCCACGCTTGCAACTACTGCGGCAAGAAGTTCGCCACGAAATGGTGCATGGTGGACCACGTGGACTGGGACCACCTCAAGCTGATCAAGTACCAGTGCAGCGTCTGCTTCAAAGTAACAACATTCTCTTTCTCTCTCCCTCTCTCTAACACACTATCTCCTTCACCACATTAATCCTTTATATATTTATCTGAATAATTGTACTACAAGACACGAACATTTTTTTGTATGAAAGTTGAGGACTAACAACATGATACTAGTTATGATCATCACTATCATCATCACCATCATCATCATCATCAGTCCATAGATCATCATTCCATAGATCATCAGTCCATAGATCATAAGTCCATAGATCATCAGTCCATAGATCATCATCAGTCCATAGATCATCAGTCCATAGATCATCAGTCCATAGATCATCAGTCCATAGATCATCAGTCCATAGATCATGAGTCCATAGATCATAAGTCCATAGATCATCAGTCCATAGATCGCCAAGTCCATAGATCCTTAAGTCCATAGATCATCAGTCCGCCGTCATCGGTCCATAGTCATCAGTCCATAGATCATCAGTCCATAGTCATCAGTCCATAGATCATCAGTCATAGATCATCAGTCCGCCGTCATCGGTCCATAGATCATCGGTCCATAGATCATCATCAGTCCATAGATCATCAGTCCATAGATCATCCGGTCCATAGATCGCCAAGTCCGCCAGATCATCAGTCATAGATCATCAGTCCGCCGTCATCGGTCCATAGTCATCAGTCCATAGATCATCCAGTCCATAGATCATCCAGTCCATAGATCATCCAGTCCATAGATTATAAGTCCATAGATCAGTCCATAGATCATCATTCCATAGATCATCAGTCATAGATCATCAGTCCATGAATCATCGGTCCATAGATCATCAGTCCATGAATCATCAGTCCATGATCATCAGTCCATGAATCATCCAGTCCATAGATCCTTAAGTCCATAGATCATCAGTCCGCCGTCATCGGTCCATAGATCATTAGTCCATAGATCATCAGTCCATAGATCATCAGTCCATAGATCATAAGTCCATAGATCATCAGTCCATAGATCATAAGTCCATAGATCATCAGTCCATAGATCATCAGTCCATAGATCATAAGTCCATAGATCATCATCAGTCCATAGATCATCGGTCATAGATCATCGGTCCATGAATCATCAGTCCATAGATCATAAGTCCATAGATCATAAGTCCATAGATCATAAGTCCATAGATCATAAGTCCATAGATCATCAGTCCATAGATCATCAGTCCATAGATCATCAGTCCGCCGTCATCGGTCCATAGTCATCAGTCCATAGATCATCGGTCCATGAATCATCCAGTCCATAGATCATCGGTCCATGAATCATCGGTCCATGAATCATCGGTCCATAGATCATCGGTCATAGATCATCCGGTCCATAGATCATCATCAGTCCATAGATCATCAGTCCGCCGTCATCGGTCCATAGATCATAAGTCCATAGATCATCAGTCTATAGATCATCAGTCTATAGATCATCAGTCCGCCGTCATCGGTCCATAGATCATAAGTCCATGAATCATCGGTCCATAGATCATAAGTCCATAGATCATCAGTCCATAGATCCTTAAGTCCATAGATCATCCGGTCCATAGATCATCATCAGTCCATAGATCATCCAGTCCATAGATCATCCGGTCCATAGATCATCCAGTCCATAGATCATCAGTCCGCCGTCATCGGTCCATAGATCATCAGTCCGCCGTCATCGGTCCATAGATCATCCGGTCCATAGATCATCAGTCCATAGATCATAAGTCCATAGATCATCAGTCCATAGATCATCAGTCCATAGATCATCAGTCCATAGATCATCGGTCCATAGATCATCAGTCCGCCGTCATCGGTCCACTTAGATCATCAGTCCACTTAGATCATCAGTCCATAGATCATCGGTCCATGAATCATCCAGTCCATAGATCATCAGTCCATGAATCATCGGTCCATAGATCATCCAGTCCATAGATTATAAGTCCATAGATCATCGGTCCATAGATCATCGGTCCATAGATCATCAGTCCATAGATCATCAGTCCATAGATCATCAGTCCATAGATCATCAGTCCATAGATCATCAGTCCATAGATCATCAGTCCATAGATCATCAGTCCATAGATCATCAGTCCATAGATCATCAGTCCATAGATCATCAGTCCATAGATCATAAGTCCATAGATCATCAGTCCATAGATCATCGGTCCATAGATCATAAGTCCATAGATCATCCAGTCCATAGATCATCCAGTCCATAGATCATCCAGTCCATAGATCATCAGTCCATAGATCATCAGTCCATAGATCATCAGTCCATAGATCATAAGTCCATAGATCATCAGTCCATAGATCATCAGTCCATAGATCATCAGTCTATAGATCATCAGTCCATAGATCATCAGTCCATAGATCATCAGTCCATAGATCATAAGTCCATAGATCATCAGTCCATAGATCATAAGTCCATAGATCATCAGTCCATAGATCAATAAGTCGATAGATCATCAGTCCATAGATCATAAGTCCATAGATCATCAGTCCATAGATCATCAGTCCATAGATCATCAGTCCATAGATCATCAGTCCATAGATCATCAGTCCATAGATCATCAGTCCATAGATCATCAGTCCATAGATCATAAGTCCATAGATCATCAGTCCATAGATCATCAGTCCATAGATCATAAGTCCATAGATCATCAGTCCATAGATCATAAGTCCATAGATCATCAGTCCATAGATCATAAGTCCATAGATCATCAGTCCATAGATCATCAGTCCATAGATCATCAGTCCATAGATCATCAGTCCATAGATCATCAGTCCATAGATCATCAGTCCATAGATCATCAGTCCATAGATCATCAGTCCATAGATCATCAGTCCATAGATCATAAGTCCATAGATCATCAGTCCATAGATCATCAGTCCATAGATCATAAGTCCATAGATCATCCAGTCCATAGATCATCGGTCCATGAATCATCAGTCCATAGATCATAAGTCCATAGATCATCAGTCCATAGATCATCAGTCCATAGATCATAAGTCCATAGATCATCAGTCCATAGATCATAAGTCCATAGATCATCAGTCCATAGATCATCAGTCCATAGATCATCAGTCCATAGATCATAAGTCCATAGATCATCCAGTCCATAGATCCTTAAGTCCATAGATCATAAGTCCATAGATCATCAGTCCATGATCATCAGTCCATAGATCATCGGTCCATAGATCATCAGTCCATGATCATCAGTCCATGATCATCAGTCCATAGATCATCGGTCCATGAATCATCAGTCCATAGATTATAAGTCCATAGATCATCGGTCCATAGATCATCAGTCCATGAATCATCAGTCCATGATCATCAGTCCATAGATCATCCAGTCCATAGATCATCGGTCCATAGATCATAAGTCCATAGATCATCGGTCCATAGATCATCGGTCCATAGATCATCGGTCCATAGATCATCGGTCCATAGATCATAAGTCCATAGATCATCGGTCCATAGATCATCGGTCCATAGATCATCGGTCCATAGATCATCGGTCCATGAATCATCAGTCCATAGATCATCCAGTCCATAGATCATCAGTCCATGAATCATCAGTCCATGAATCATCAGTCCATAGATTATAAGTCCATAGATCATCGGTCCATGAATCATCAGTCCATGATCATCAGTCCATAGATCATCGGTCCATAGATCATCAGTCTATAGATCATCAGTCCATAGATCATCGGTCCATAGATCATCGGTCCATGAATCATCAGTCCATGGATCATCAGTCCATGATCATCAGTCCATAGATCATAAGTCCATAGATCATCAGTCCATAGATCATCAGTCCATAGATCATCAGTCCATAGATCATCAGTCCATAGATCATAAGTCCATAGATCATCAGTCCATAGATCATAAGTCCATAGATCATCGGTCCATGTTGATTGGGTAACAGTGTAAGTACCATTACGGTGATCCGGTTTGAAGGGCCTATAGCAATTACTGGTGATATTGTCTATTCTTCCGGAGACCGTATAAAATTGTAGTGTGCAAACATTAATGTTCCGGTTTGAAGTGCGCTGTTGTTAATGAAATTACTGCGGTAACGAGACTCATCATCTTATGTCTCACGACGAGCACGATCCGGTGCAGTGTATACTAACCTAACTAGCGCCATGGGCACGCGTATCACTTAACATCAAGTGACCGTATCGCTCGTACCGTCGCTTCGTGGAATTAAAAAAAAAAAAATGTTGCAGCCGTTCAAAACCGCGAAGATAATGGTCGCCCACATGAACAACATACACGAGGGCAAGAAGAACAAGGAGCCGGAGGGCGAGCACCTCTGCGAGATATGCGGCAAGTCATACAAGGTGAGCCGACCCACTCCACATTCCCACCGCTGGGAGTGGACGTTCACCCTCCACTTACAGCTGGGACATTGATGTCGCGAGTCTACGACGACGAAAATAACTACAAACATTACTATAATAAATATAAAAAGAAAAAAAAAAATAATTAGTACACTATTAGTAAATTAGTACACTATTTTGAAGATACAATTTTTTTTTAATTCTCCGAAGCGACGCGACTAATCAGACTTTCACCTGATATTAAAATGCAGTCTCGTTAGCGCAGTAATTTCACTAGCGCCCTTCGAACCGGATCTTAGTAACGTTTGCACTATACAAATGAAATTTAAGTATTTTTATGTCGCAATTGCAACACTGGTCGGGTTAGGACAATTAAAAAAAAAAAAAAACGTCCCACTATCGCAGACGGTGAAGAGGCTGAAGGGCCACGTGTGGGCGATGCACACGAACCGCTCGTCCAGCAAGAGCTTCAAGTGCAAGCTGTGCCCGGCCACGTTCACGTGGCAGACATCCATATACAAGCACATGAAGATGATGCACGACGTCTGCAAGAGGAGCAAGGTGAGATCGTGTACCTGCCTCTGTCTAGAACATACTCACACAACCTACTTTTTTTTTTTTTATTCAGACTATAAACACATTCCGGTTATCTATAGAGTTTCGATTGTCTATGTTGTGTTTGGACTGTCCATAGCTGTGTTCCGGTTGCTCTTCCCTGTTCCGGGTATACGTTGCTGTTTCGGCTGCACACCGCTGTTTCGACTGTACATCGCTGTTTCTACTGTACATCGCTGTTTCGGCTGTACATCGCTGTTTCTACTGTACATCGCTGTTTCGACTGTACATCGCTGTTTCTACTGTACATCGTTGTTTCTACTGTACACCACTGTTTCTACTGTACATCGCTGTTTCTACTGTACATCGCTGTTTCTACTGTACATCGCTGTTTCTACTGTACACCACTGTTTCTACTGTACATCGCTGTTTCTACTGTACACCACTGTTTCTACTGTACATCGCTGTTTCTACTGTACATCGTTGTTTCTACTGTACACCACTGTTTCTACTCGTACACCACTGTTTTCTACCGTACATCGCTGTTTCGACTGTACATCGCTGTTTCTGACTGTACATCGCTGTTTCGACTGTACATCGCTGTTTCTACTGTACATCGCTGTTTCTACTGTACACCACTGTTTCTACTGTACATCGCTGTTTCGACTGTACATCGCTGTTTCTACTGTACATCGTTGTTTCTACTGTACACCACTGTTTCTACTGTACATCGCTGTTTCGACTGTACATCGTTGTTTCTACTGTACACCGCTGTTTCTACTGTACACCACTGTTTCTACTGTACATCGCTGTTTCTACTGTACATCGCTGTTTCTACTGTACATCGCTGTTTCTACTGTACACCACTGTTTCTACTGTACATCGTTGTTTCTACTGTACACCACTGTTTCTACTGTACATCGCTGTTTCGACTGTACATCGCTGTTTCGACTGTACATCGTTGTTTCTACTGTACATCGCTGTTTCGACTGTACATCGCTGTTTCGATTGTACATCGTTGTTTCTACTGTACACCGCTGTTTCGGCTGTACACCGCTGTTTCGGCTGTACACCGCTGTTTCGGCTGTACACCGCTGTGATCCCGTTGTTCATCGCTGTTCGGACTAGAGCAAATCTCACCATCATAATAAATATACGCAAAATTGCAGCAGTCAAGATCCGTACCGTCGGTGAAGAAACAGGAGCCCTACCCGGACATGGAGCTGGCGAATAGGATGCAGTACTTCCAGCAGAGCATCGCGAACAATCTGGTGCAGAACATGGTGCAAGCGCAGCCGGCGCCGCTGAGCGTCGCGCCCAGCATTGTGTGAAGCAAATAAATATAACGGTTTTTTATTACTTTCACCATTTCTTCCTTTCCATCATTCAAAATTATGGTCTAAAAAAAAAACTACTACCGACAATTTAAAAAGGAGGGTAGTGGAAGCAATAGCTAATTGTAAAAAAAAAAAAATTCTTCTGGCCTGGTTCTGTATACATCTTATGTCTCATGCTGTGTATAACATCCTAAGTAGCGCCTCATTAGGGGCCGACGAAACGACTCATTGGAACAAATCTAACCTCACCAGCTCGTGGTACTGCCTGCTAATTAACAGACAAGGCTCTGATTCCCACCTACCCGCATTGGGTCAGAGCGGTGGGAAATGACCCAAATCCCCCCCATATGAATTCCTACAAACGATCGCCCCTGGTGCTAGACAAGTCACCTAAAGCCACTGGATACGACTAGAGCTGGACAGATCAAAATGTGGATCTATAGAGGGGCATGTGTCTAGCTGTGGACGTCTATCTGATGATGTCACTTACCATCAGGTGAACATCCCACTCGTCCCATCACTTAGAAGAATAAAAGATTTAACATGAGTATCAAGGTGGTGCGGTGTATATCATCATAACACATGGTTATAGGCATATCACCTCAGAGGAACATCAGGTTAGAGGGAACACATGAGTCAGTTATACCAACAACTGGTACTGTCTGGAGAACGGCTTGATGGTATTAGTGTTGATAATACCAGAGGTATCCAAGAAGACAGTAAATACTCTGGTACCGAATTGGATCACTATCACCAGAACAACAGTTGGGATTTCCTCTCGCTATCACTTAAGCGAACAATGCATTAATAACTTTCCTTTGTATTGTATTAATTTGAGACTTCACTTGTCTTCGAGTGACAGACACATCTGTTACTAGGCAACCAGATCCAGTGTCCATGGATAAATACCAATCTCGTGTAGCACTCTGTTATTTTCAAAATGTTTCCAATTTCGGATAACTCCACAAAGCTCTTTGTGAGTTCCCAAGGTTGATCCTGGTAGACGACAGGAAGAAATGGTTTGGTGAAGAAGAAGAGGACCCGGTTTAAATATCATCAGTTAAAAATGTGATGTTATGGATAACCTTTACCTGATAGTCTTGGCTTATAAAACCTCAAACTTAGTCAAGCTAGACCTTACTTTACTCCCTCACTGCTGAGCACCATGACCATGCACTGATAGTCTCCATAGAACATGCTCCATAGGAAGCTGCCCCATACGGTGTGTACTGTTACCCACCACCTTTCTACTAGTTACATTCCACATTGTAGGTGCTCCTCCTTAAGCATAATATAGCGTTAAAGTTGTGAGCCTTCATAGTTCAACAGACGAGCTGAAGCAGGATGGCTGAGGCTGTTAATGGCTTTTGATTTAAGCAGCAGTACCACACTCCAAACAATATATCGGCATGATGATAAAATTGTCCCGTTCGAACCTATTTCTCAGACTTTCTACACCTGCCAGCTACGGATCAATTAATTCAGAAAGTAACTAAAACTACTGCTGTGTTTCTGAATTGTACTCTTACTATGCAGAGGAAACTCTTCATTCATCACCAGGCTTGGCAGGTGTAGTAGCGAGTACTTGATAGTTCAGGAAATGGTAATGAAGTTGCACTATAGCCTTACTTATAAAGTGATTGGCGATTGCAGTTTAGCGCAGATCAGATTTTTTGTTTATTGAATAGTTTTATTTTTCTTGTATACAGACAATTTGAAATAAAAGACTAACATTTAAAAATAAACTTAATTTATCAGTTACAATGATTCTAAACTATATTACTTCTTATTTTTGTTTTGCGGATTCCTGCCTGCGTTGCCGCCGCCACGGGACAGCGGCGCTGGTCTCCCTCTGTTACCGAACGCGCCCCGACCTCCTCCGCGACCGGTCCTCATGTTCTGCCCGCCGCCGCGGCCTTTGGAAACCTCACCGCGACCCCTTGCTTTTACTTGAGTCTCCTCCTTCACCATATCAATAACCTCATCGGGTATGCGGAGGTATTTGATTGTGCTACCTCGTATATAGCATTCGGGCATCCTCCAGAACTTGTCGCCGTCACGCGACGTGCATATCACCTCGCGAAGGTTTATATTCATCCAGTTGTCGCAACTGACCAGGTGTCCGTTGTACGTTTCGCCATTCTTCAGTTCAACTAACATCGGATGGTTCTGTGCTGTCCTTAACAACGATAGGGGGAGCATGTTTCCGCACTGCGCTTTAACACTCAAACTGATAGAGTTTTGGATATTTCCAATTTAAAGTTTATCATTTATTTATTTACCCCGCTACAAAACCACAGAGCACAAATAATGACATTGACGTTTTTAGGTTATCACTTAATGTGAGCAACAATGAAAGGAAAACATCCTAATGCCAAAGAGAAAAAAAAATACTTTAAAAAATGTTTAATTGTGAGCTTCAAATTGCCATTCGTTTGTATTTCGGATCATGTTATTAATGTTTTATTATTTATTGAATACCAAGCGAAGGTAATTGTATTTAAACTTCTACAGTTTATAAAAACCTGCACAGAAATTTTAAAAAGCTTCAAAGTATTTTAAATTTTTTTTTATATATTGATTACTTTTATTGGTTTTCCGTACGTAATATACGAATGTAGCATAAATGAAATAAATTTATGGAACAAAATTTATAGTCATTAGACGGGGAATTTCCGTCGGTATCAAAATAAATCAAGATCAACTGTGTTTACCGTTGTATAATAATGTTTCATAAAGAGAATGTCATTCATTTAGGATTGTGCAATGATAGTCACCATCATGTCTATAGACGTAAACAGCCGGTGATAGACCTGTCTAGGATCATCGTCCAGATCGGTCTTGTGCTGCCCGCTTTGAAGATATCTCGCGATTTAGTAGAACCTTGTAGAGTGCCTCTAGCATCGCCTATAGCCAGTATCTACAGTGTTCTATGTGTCTACTGATACGCGGTAGCTCGAGGAACTTTCTACTATATAATAATATGTAAGTTCTATTCCTAATTAAATACGTCATAGAAATTATATGTTAATGGTGTGTGATAAGATGGTCATGTTTTATTCATCCCATCATAACCTCACAGCATGGTCACACGTTAATTCTAATTTTTTTTTAACAATTTATAGAGAAAGCAAAAGGAGGCGGCTCAGTTAAATTTAGTTTTAAAATATTATACTTATTCGAAACAATAAGGCTCCAGTCAGAACATTTACAGAGGGTCACAAGAAAACTTAAAACTCGTTACCTCAGTAATTTAAAGTATTGCGGCACTAGTTGTTCAGATTTCTGAACATGATAACTGAGCCATGTCAGATGAATCTAGCATAAAGAGATAATGGCTATGCTTCTGTAAATAGTAAGTGGTTGTCATTAACTCAATCTCATTTTATCTTTAACTATTTCCTGTTTATTTGCGAAAAAAAAAAACAACAGTTTTAGGTGTCATTGTTCTTTTCCTATAGAACATTTAAAATCTACTTTGAAAGGATATTGGGATTATGGGTATAATTTATATGAATAATAATTAATACAATCTGTAATACTATTATTACTTTTTTTTTTTTTAATTTTATTTTAAAAAATTAAAATTATAGTTTGATTTACAAATCCTATTATATCAATATACTCTGATTATATTAAATAAAACATATTCAAATACTGAATATTTTAAATTGACATTTATTTTGTCCTCCCTGTAGCTTTCTTCATCACCCTTTTATTAATATTATACATCACATATCAGCCATATAAAAACTTTTTTCATAGAGATGTGTTAGTCGTGGACAACAAAAAAATATATGGATTTCTTCTTCTTAAAGTGCTCCTCCGTTCCTGAAGGTTGAAATTCAGATTTAAAACTTGTCTGTCTGATGATTTTTTTTACTATAATTGAATACATCTCATATATCATATCTTAATGTTTATAATGAGCAGAAATTAGAAATTTAAAACACCCCTCGGGTCATCCATAAAAGCCTAAGGAGCAGGTTGTTCAGTTGTTTCAGATACATACAAACATATATATCACGCCTCGTTCCCAGTTGGGTAGGCAGAGACCACCTCTCTCCACTTGCTACGATCCTGGCACACCTCTCTCGCTTCCACCACTTTCAGATAATTATCTTTTTCTTGTTCCCTTCCGCAATATTGTGTCTTAAACACATCCAGCATCCATAGATATTAAACTTTCCATCATATATCTCTGACTCGATTATATAATTTTACTTAATCAAAATTTTAAATAATGACTCGGTTAGCATGGAAAATAGGTGATCTCAACTCTTTCCTAAAGAATGAATGTTCACATTCCCAACAGTGGGAACTTTAAGAAGGCTGTTATGCCTTTTTACTAGTAATCCATTTTGCATATTAAACTTTGTCCACTGCCTCAACTGGCGGGAGTGTCCGTTTCCGGAAACCGTCTTGTTCAGTACAAGCAGTAGTGTATAAACAATTTACTGTTACTATTTCAAGCAATCTAGTGATATTACTGCAGTAATGTTACCTAATTTATGGCGCACGGTGTCAACCACAATGTCAATATATACCATCTTAAAGTAATACATAGATATCGTCCGACCTATGTTGTTATGGGATGATGTATTAGATACCATCAGGAAAGTCTCGGTTGTTATATCAAATAAAAAAAAATGATAATCGGTGTTCCCACACTTAGATAACTCATGCTACTCCAGAAAACTGCAAATTGTTAATGTTGCCAGTCTTAAGTAGAAATGAGCATATCACTAGAGGATCTGATCATTGATGGAACAATGAGGTTCTAAAGCGGCGACTGCGTTCCAGTAGATAAAGTGCTGGTTGTTGTCTAGGTAGACAATCTGGTGATGATCGCTGTATGCTGTTGGATGCGAGCAGTATTATCATTATGCTTAGCATTGGCCGTCCATCTGATGTTGATGATGAATTAATACTACGAGTCTCTTTTTAAAACAAATTTTTCAAATGCTCTCGCTGTTTCCCAAGCAATCAATCGGTCTCTATTACAATTATCAGTGAGCATTATGGGATTAAAAGATACAGGTGTTTCTATATTGGCCATTAAATTTTTAGAGGTACCCTCATGTCCGGTGTGATGGATATCGGGCCCTACAACTAATCGACGCCTTATACCCTCCCGTTCCTCTAGGATGCTCCGTCGCGCTTTGATCCGTTCTATCATTGTTGGCAATGCAATAGATTTCTCGATCAAATCAGGACCTCTCGTATATCCAATTTTCTCCTCATCACTCAACATTTGCCTTTTCTGATATTTCTTCTTATCTAACTTCACTGCCTGTATCATACAAATTGGATTTGAAATTTTGATTATCTCCTTATCAATCCCCTGTACTCCCCTTTCGGTAATTTTTTTGTAACAAACATTTCGGTGGATATCATCAGGTAAAGTTCCTATTCGTGTTGGCTCCATGAAAGCTATCGGTTCATTAACATCGCTAATTCCATTATCTTTAAATTTACCACTTTCTCTATCTTTTACCGTATACACATTTCCTAAGTTAACAGTCACATCTGTTTCTATTTGATTGTCGAAATGAATCCTGTGATGCGGTCCTAACAATTCTTTTTCCATTCTTTTCATAGCAAGCACCTCATCAAGGAGCTTATCCTCTCCATCATCATCTAATGCACTGGCGTTTGCGTTTAACGGTTCAGTAAAAATAGATGTCAAATCCTCTAAAATGTCGACTTTTGCGTCATTCACGTAATCAATGCTCTCGAAATCTTTTATCCAATCTTTGTCCTTATCATTAAATTGTTTTGGATTCTCAACGTTCTTGGATACGTGTTCTGGATTAATAAATATATTCTGGAATAGATCTACTACATCGAATTCTGACTTTGTAGTTCTATCTAGAAGTGACCCGTCGATACCAACACTTCCCTCTTTCTTAGTTTGATCGTCGGATAAGTCGACCAAGAGGTTTTCTTTAGCCTCTTCCGATTTTGTGGGTTGTAAGATTTCAAATGGATTAAAGTTTTTAACAATATTTATCATATTATCACTCGGTGTGATATTCATATTGATTAAATCATCTGTTGACATTTGGTTGTAGCTGAAATTTATCCAAGGTTCATATATATCATATGTATTTCACTGCCATATGCTTAAGAATATCTAATCAAGGAATTCACCTGGAACAATAATAGTATTACTATATAGAGAGTATGATTATCTTTTTATTTGACGAAGCTACAAGTGAGAAGTGTACCTGACGGTGATACCCGCAGGAGCAATAAACAGTGCGAACCATGCTAGCTAGTGCCACATTGGTATTCTTTACCATCACATCGTAGTTGTCTTGCCGTTTTGTAGAATTAGAGAATAATGTAGTATTAATTAGAATGATTTACACTGCAACATATTGTGCTCTTCACTTTAAGATAAGATATTAAATCTGATTGCCTCAGTCATTAAACAAGCTATAGCATCCTTCAAACGGGAACACACTACTGTTTAGCAGTAGAATTAAAGGTCGCTCTGATACCTAGACGGTCTCTGCCAACAGAGACCAACTACTAATAAAAGGATATGATTAATAAAATTTTCATCATCACACTACTTCAGTTTTAATCATTAATACAAGCAAACAACTTTAAAGTAGATATTAAAGCCAATTACAATGTAAGCATCTTAACTTAATCATGAACAAAGTTGTCGCTGACCAGATAAACGGACTCATTGAATTGATGTGAAAACAATGACTTATTATATACAGAATGCGAAGTGTAACAATGTTCGGACCAGGTACCTATTATTCCGGAGGATGAATATAAAAATACATCTCGCTGGTTGTTGGTTTTTTTTTTTTATCTTCTCTATGGTTCATCTTAATTGAGTCGTTCAATGAATTTTTCGTATGATATATTTAACAAGAGGCTCACTATTACATACAGAAACAAATTGTTTAAGTTTTCTAGTAAATTTACAATGTCCTTAGTAAAATGTATCCTGCCATCTCATCTCTTTATATATGATAATGATGGCGATTATACACCTAACATAAACAGCTTGGATTATGTGGATGAATGATACAAAAGCTGTTATACCTTCATACTAGAGTGTAGAGCAGAATTTGAAACTATTTTATTCATAAGAGTAGTAGCCTGATTTAAACTCGTAATATCAACTATGTGCTAGTAACAGTACTGACAAAGGAAGACGGTTTCCATTACATGAAATGAACAGGATGAATTTAAAAATACCAGAATCAAGTTTTTAGTTTAATTATAATGTAAACATTCATCAAGTAACATACATAAGCATTAAACAAAAAGTTTTATTTATTGACATATTAGACATTATATTTATTTGTGTTGTTAGATAAATATAAAAAGAAGAAAAATATTGAAAGATGACTTTTAAAAGAGAATCAAGTCTTTATAACTTTATAAATAGCCACAACATATTAAAAAGAGCATGACTGGCTGTGCGTAGAGGCGTGTTGGTCCCCACACTGATGTATGGTAGTGATGTTGGGTATGGCAGAAGAAACATGAAAGTAGGATTAATGCTGCGGAGATTAACAGCCTGAAAAGTATAACTGGTATGAAATGGATGGACAAAGTGAGGAACAGTGTGATAAGGAAGTGGTGTGGTGTGGTTGAAGATGTAGCGACAAGGATGAAGAAAAGGATGCTTAGATGGTTCGGCCATGTCGAAAGAATGGATGAAAGTAGGTTAACGAAAGAAATATACAAGGTAAGAATGATTGGAAAAATCGGTGCAGGTCGACCTAAGCGGATATTGCGATCAAATCGGAGATGTCCTAAAGAAAGGCTGGGTCAAGAGTACTCGCAACCGACGAGCGTGCATGAAGACGCTTATGAAAGTGAAGGAAGCGAGAGAGGTGTGGGGTCGTAGCAAGTGGAGAAAGGTGGTCTCTGCCTACCCCACTAGGATGAGGCGTGATATATATGTATGTAAATATAAAAATATAACTTACATTATTATCTATGTCATATATTACAGAACAGGATTACTATCTTCGAAAATAAGTAATTCCCCCTAATATAATAATACTTACAAAGTATTAAGTATGCTATATCTTGAAGCGTTCAAATATCAATTGTCAATCATGACTAGTAATGGTAAGTTTATGTGACCTGGTACGGACTTGAAACCAAAAATCACGAGGAATAGGTACTAATAAAGCAAATTCTTAATTATTTATTAATAATATTTATTATCAATAATATTTATTATTATTTAATTAATTAATAATATTTTACTACACTCAACCATTTATGGATGAATATTGTATGTTATAAATTGCATATTATTGACTACATCTCTCTATTCTCTATTCTACTCTATTTATTGGACTCTTTACCGGTAATATAGAGCGTAATGTACGCTGAATTGTATTTACACCTCTTGTATGATTCGTTTAAAAAAAAATTGTGTCATCATCATCATCATCATCCAATCAGCCAGAAGACGTCCACTGCTGGACAAAGGCCTCCCCCAAAGATTTTCACTTAAACCGGTCCTGGGCCACCCGCATCCAATGGTTGCCAGCGACCTTGACCAGGTCGTCGGTCCACCTTGTGGGGGGTCTACTTACGCTACGTCTTCCGGTACGTGGCCGCCACTCGAGAACCTTTCTGCCCCAACGGCCGTTTAATTAAACCAAAAATTGTGTATTTTATATATATTATTAGTTATATATAGATGGGCCGCGTGAAAAGGCTTCAAGTCGCACAGAGAGCAATGGAAAGAGTATGCTCGAGGTTTCCCTGCGTGATCGAATCGGAAACGAGGAGATCGGCTGGAGAACTAAAATCACCGACATAGTCCAAAAGATTGCTAGTCTCAAGTGGCAACGGACATGACACATCGCTCGAAGGATTGACAGCCGATGGAGCACTAAAGTCCTTGAATGGCAACCGCGTACCGGTGGACGTAGTGTTGGCAGGCCCGCCACCAGGTGGTCCGACGATCTGGTGAAAGCGGGAAGCAGCTGGATGCGAGCAGCATGATCGATCGATGTGGAGATATTTGGGGAGGCCTATGTCCAGCAGTGGACTTCTATCGGCTAGTAATGATGATGATGACATATATATCACGCCTCGTTCCAAGTTATTGTGTCCAAAAATAAAACTTGGCTTAACGGTATCGTTACCCTGTGTCATAAATATATCAATGAAAACCGTCAAAAACTTTGTAGAAGTATCAATAATTATTTCTCTTTTGTTACGATTGTTATTGCTTTTTATGCACATTTGCATAATGTTTTAATTTTCGGTTTTTTATGACGAGTATTTCAAATATTTTTTATCTGTTCTGAAACTTAAACGCTAGTGTTAAAAAAATACCGTCTAGGTACATCACCGCAACCTCTATTGCTGACGACAAATAGTACTGCATAACGTTTTGAAGGACGTTGTAGTTACTGAAATTAGTGGGGTAAGGAGACTTAATATCTTATATCTCAAAAGGACGAGCGCATATCTGAAGCATCTGAATTGTTCCGCCGCATCAGAGACAGAAAGGACTGTATTACTCTGATCGCCAACCTTCACTAGTTGGATAGGCACTTTAGGAAGAAGAAGAAGAAGTGTATCCTCACTAGCGTCGTGTTGTCATCATCATCAACTTCAGCAACCCTCAGCTATTGATTTTTTTTTTTCGCCGTGTTTTGTGTGTACCATCAGATGAACTTTTTGCTCGGCTTCTTGGATCGCCGATTAAAAAAAAATGTAAGGGAATACAGCACTGTACTGTTAACAGTTGTGTTATCGCGGTAGAAGTCACGAACTAATAAAAATATACATTTTTTTTAGTATTACCAGTAATGTATTAAACACGATGTCCACCAATCCGCACTACCAGCGAATTGAATGAATGGTTTTGACTTTCACCTTAAAAAAAACCTTGGTCCCAATGTTGGGAACAATATGAATACAATATTTTAACTCTTACACATTTAACTCGCAAATATAATTCAGTTCATAAGTAAAATGTAACGTCAGTTAGGATGATATGCACTGCACCGCGTTGCTTGAGACGTTAGACGTTGGGTCTCGTTACTGTAGTCGTTACACTAGCTACAAAACTCGTCAATCCGGATACCGGTAGTTAGTAGTTTTACTAGTGGTAAGTCTGTTTCTAGATATCATTTAAGTGGGCACCACCGCAGCTTCTATTTTTGCCAATGAACAGTAGTGTGCAAATATTTTAGTTGTTTTTTTATTCTTTATAATTTATCGGCCTTATAATTCTAATCTTTACATTCCTTTCTTTGTTATCCTCAGTATTTTCTTTCTTTCTTCTCTTTTCATTCTGTTTTTATTCCTCTTCCTCTCCATTCCAGTTCCTTTCATACTTCGCGCTCAAAATAAAGGAGATAGACATCCGTGCTTTATTAAACCAAAACTTACATTTTTTTTTATTTTTACATACACTAATACATTCTCTTCTCCTTATTCTAATACAATATTCTGTTTATTACATTATATTTCCTCTTTTTCCTACTCCCCTGTTCTTTCATTTGTTTTAGTCTTGTTCTCTCTGTCTCCATTGTTCCTTCTATAATGCAGTTCTGCAAAAAGGTCGGACACCTGTGGTTCCCTCTCATCAGAGGCGATAGTACTACCTTTTACTTCATCTCCTATAACCTTCTTTAATTCCGCTCGCTGCGCTCCAAACATTACAGTGTTCCGGTTTCAAGGGCGTTACATCTAGTGTTATTGCTGGGTGACGATATTCAACTTCTTATGTCCCAGGCGACCCGGCGACAGGAGCGCAATGTGGTGCAGTGTACAACATCCTAACTAGCGCCACGTTGTTATGGCGTATTACTGACCAGGTGAACGCTTCGTTCGTTTCGTCTAATAAAAAATATTTCTAAATTTATTAGTTTTATTTGTATACTAATTTACTAAAATTCAAAACAAATTTAATTTTAAACATATTACGTAGTTTAATAACTGTGTGTACATTTCACACTTTTAAATATTTAGCTGCCATTATATTTTTAAAACGTAAATACTTTATCATACAGCCCTATTACTCGGCACGTCCCTTGTTTAATAAATTGACAAATTATTTATTATTCATATTTAAAATATAAGATATTTTCTTAATATTTAAACAAATGCAATAAAAATATTGCATTAATTGAATTTATAAATTAAATTAAATATAATTATTATGACCGTATCGTATTATCTTAAACGTGTAGATTTCATTTCTACATTAAGTAACATCCGACGAAATATCATTTTATATTTTATTATAACACAATGATATAAAATATATTTATTAAAATAAAATTATTTGTTAAAATATAACTTTAATGAAGATTTGTAGCATTTCTTTTTATGTTTTTTCAACTGTTGTCCCGCACTGGCAACACCAACTATTTACTGTCGTTGCTTGGCGATAGAGCGTGATTTGACTGTGCAACAAATATTTTATTTATATTCAAATTTACATCTAACAAGAGTCGGTGGTTTATTTTATAGTTCAGCTGAGGGTGCCAAAATTTTTTCACTTACTTTAAGATATTGATGTGGAATTTAACGCCATGTGGAGTGCGATATGTAGCCGAACATGATTGATGCCTGAATTGTTTTTCGTATTAGACTATGCCAGATCTGAATAAATCCTGATAAAATCCCGGTGAGTTATATTTCTTAATTTCATATGCGAAATCATATTCGCTTCGGTTACGTGTCTTAACGGTTATTAAGAATACTACTTAATTCTTATTAATTAATAAGGAAGTTTGATTAGATTTTTCAAACATTTCTGAACTTTGCGTTGAAATATATATATAACAATAACTACAGCTACCAAAAAATACTTATAATTAAAAAAAGCAGCCATTTTAAATGGCAGAATAGTGGGGAAATTTTTACAAATTGCGCCTTGCAATCACCAGCCCCATTTGGAATCCATAACCTCAGTATTAAGCCCACTGATACCCTTTTTAATTAAGTCCTGTCATGAACATGGTTGTTCCTGCTCGGATTTGCACTCGGCTTAGGTCCTTGCATATCTGTAAACCGAAATAGAACAGAGCGACAATAATCAAAAATAATATATCATTTATTCCCACAAAAAAAATATGAATATAATGAATTATGGATTTGATCGTGTGGGAACCCACTCGGGTAAAGTTACAGTCGGTATATAGAATTAGAGCCATGCCATGCCATGTGCAGATATAATTTTTTTTTTTTTTATATTGTCATGCCTTTTTCCCAGTAGGGGTAGGCAGAGGTGAATAAACCACCCACATTTCGCCAGATGTGGTCAGATTAGGTCCCATGTAACAGGGGGCGAGCCTGTTGCCACTTTATTGGGACCACCCCACAAACACACAAAGATGATATCAGTGTGCGGGTTTCCTCACGATGTTTTCCTTCACCGTTTTTGTATCTCGCTGTTGTAACTAAAGTTCACAAATGTACATAACTTAAATATTAAGTCATTGATACATGCCGAGGTTTGAACCCGCGACCTTCGGAATGAAAGCCGCACGCTCTAACCATTAGGCCAGCGAGCTACTAATAATTATTTATATTCGGTAATATTAAAAAAATAAATCAGTTATAGGTGACATATACACCGTCGATATTGGTGAATACTTCATTACATGTACAGCTTCTACTTCAAATTGTGATATATTAATACCAAGATGACATTCTTGGAATTATCCGACTGAATATCATTAAATAGGACTTCATTATTCAATTATTAATAGTACCTTCAGCACCGATCAAACTGAAACACAGTATTGTTTGTCTCCGGAAATAGGAGCTGCGGTGTTACATACCAATCTCCGGCAACAGTTACTTACCACATATATCACGCCTTGTCACCAGTGAGGTAGGCAGAGACCAGCTCTATCAACTTGCCACGATCCTGACTCACCTCTCTCGCTTCCTCCACTTTCATGTGTCTTCAAGCATGCTCGTCGGTTGCGAGTACTCAAGACCCGGCCTTGTCTTATACATCTACGATTTGTTCGGAATATGTCCACCTAGGTCGATCTACACCGATTTGTCCAATCATTCTCACCTTGTATACCTGTTTTGTTAATCTTCTGTCAACTTTTTTTTTTAATTTTTTTTTTTTTTTTTTTCTATTTATGTGTTATGTGTATTTCATTTAAGGCCTGTTAAATATGTGTATATAGAGATAATTGTATAAAACCTCTTTACTTTGACAGTAAGTAAGATTGAAACAGTCCAACAAAGAAGCATTAGGTTGGGTGCCAAAATTTTTTTTTTTTTAATAAAATAAAAGGCTTCGATTTTCTTCATACAGCCTATCCTTTAATAACAAATTTTATTATTTTATTTAAATATATAAATTTTTTTTTACGTCTAATAGTTTTATTAAATACTAGTGCGCTCCATTTTTAAACCCTTCCATAGATTATAAGATCGTTGTAATGCAATTAATGTAACTTTTTTTTTTTTATTTAATTAAGGTAACTGTAACCGGCCAATTATATTAACTTATTACAAGATCGATTTATTTAATAGGCTTACTGTAAGGTTGCTGTAATCTCCCGCTCGCTATCATCCCTTATGGTAGTGAGGTCGGCTTTCTTTATCTTTCTCACTCCGCTCTGTCCTCTATATCGTTGTCAGCCAGCAATAAACTCTTGTACCATAAACAATATTATTTCATAGTTTTTTTTTAATTAGTATGCAGATTTGAAATGATTATTGAGCCCTTAAATTAATAATTGATTTAAAAGGGTGTAAGGGTTCTCGCACAACAGCATACATCCAAGCTAACCTCACCAGCTCGTGGTGCAGCCTGCTAATCAACAGAAGAGGCTCTGGATTATATCAAGCTGCATTAGGCTGTAGCGGGAAATGGCCCAAATCCCTCCAGCGTGGTCTGATGATGATGAGCCCTTCAAGTCCTTTGGGAAGAATCTAGTCTAGGCTGGTAACACCGCAGCTCCTAATACTTCCTCTTAATGGTATTGTACAAATATTACCATGTCCCGGTTTCAAGGGTGCTGTAGCTAGTGAAATTGCTGTGGTAACGAGATGTAACTTATGTATCAAGACGAACGATCTGGTGTATACATCCTAACTGGTGATGAATTATGGGTTTATCAGGTGGTACCAATGGAGTGGTCTGACTTCAGAAGTAGACCCTCAATGCTTCGAGACATTACCAATAGTAAGAAGGCCCTGAAAGGTTGCCGTGGCAAGTGAGTAAGTACCACCTCAGCAACAGACATTCATGGTGATGTGATGGGTGCTGTAGCTGGTACCTGGCGTCACTTTCTCATGAGTGTATCACTTACCATCAGGTGATCACCGCACTGCACCATGTGATCTATTTCCATTAAATATATATGTGTTCGCAAAGGCCATGGAGACCTGCTGCTCGAGGTTCACGGCGGCGGAAGGCGGTGCCAGGCTGGCCGCCGTAGCCAGTATGAAGAACATAATCATCACGGAGCACTGCTCCTTCGTTGCCACCAGGTTGCTGCATGAAGATGCTTACAAGATACGTGGGTGAGTCTGATCTCCTATACCAATGCCATGGACACTCAGATCTGATGGTATGATGATTCATTACCAATGCCCTGGACACTCAGATCTGATGGTATGATGATTCATTACCAATGCCCTGGACACTCAGATCTGATGGTATGATGATTCATTACCAATGCCCTGGACACTCAGAGCTGATGGTATGATTCATTACCAATACCCTGGATACTCACAGATCTGATGGTATAATGATTCATTACCAATGCCCTAGACACCCAGTTCTGATGGTATGATGATTCATTACCAATGCCTTGGACACCCTCAGTTCTGATGGTATGATGATTCATTACCAATGCCTTGGACACTGTCAGACCTGATGGTATGATGATTCGTACCAATGCCCTGCATACTTAGATCTGATGGTATGATGATGCATTACCAATGCCCTGGACACTCAGATCTGATGGTATGATGATTCATTACCAATGCCTTGGACACTCAGACCTGATGGTATGATGATTCATTACCAATGCCCCGGACACTCAGAGCTGATGGTATGATTCATTGCAATGCCCTGCATACTCACAGATCTGATGGTATGATGATTCATTACCAATGCCCTGGACACTCAGATCTGATGGTATGATGATTCATTACCAATGCCCCGGACACTCAGAGCTGATGGTATGATTCATTACCCATGCCCTGGACACCTTCAGACCTGATGGTATGATGATTCATTACCAATGCCCTAGACACCCAGTTCTGATGGTATGATGATTCATTACCAATGCCCTGGGCACTCAGAGCTGATGGTATGATGATTCATTACCAATGCCCTGGACACTGACCTGATGGTATGATGATTCATTACCAATGCCCTGGACACTGACCTGATGGTATGATGATTCGTACCAATGCCTAGACACCCAGTTCTGATGGTATGATGATTCATTACCAATGCCTTGGACACTCTCAGACCTGATGGTATGATTCGTACCAATGCCTGCATACTTAGATCTGATGGTATAATGATTCATTACCAATGCCCTAGACACCCAGTTCTGATAGTATGATGATTCATTGCAATGCCCTGCATACTTAGATCTGATGGTATGATGATTCATTACCAATGCCTTGGACACTCTCAGACCTGATGGTATGATGATTCATTACCAATGCCCTGCATGCTTAGATCTGATGGTATGATGATTCATTACCAATGCCTTGGACACTCTCAGACCTGATGGTATGATGATTCGTACCAATGCCCTGCATACTTAGATCTGATGGTATGATGATTCATTACCAATGCCTTGGACACTCTCAGACCTGATGGTATGATGATTCATTACCAATGCCCTGCATACTTAGATCTGATGGTATGATGATTCATTACCAATGCCTTGGACACTCTCGGACCTGATGGTATGATGATTCCATTACCAATGCCTGGACACTGACCTGATGGTACATGATGATTCATTACCAATGCCCCGGACACTCAGAGCTGATGGTATGATGATTCATTGCAATGCCCTGGACACTCAGATCTGATGGTATGATGATGCATTACCAATGCCTTGGACACTCTCGGACCTGATGGTATGATGATTCGTACCAATGCCCTGGACACTGACCTGATGGTATGATGATTCATTACCAATGCCCTGGATACTCTCAGATCTGATGGTATAATGATTCGTACCAATGCCCTAGACGCAGTTCTGATGGTACATGATGATTCGTACCAATGCCCCGGACACTCCAGAGCTGATGGTATGATTCTTTACCAATGCCCTGCATACTCACAGATCTGATGGTATAATGATTCATTACCAGTACCTAGACACCCAGTTCTGATGGTATGATGATTCATTACCAATGCCTAGACACCCAGTTCTGATGGTATGATGATTCATTACCAATGCCCCGCATACTTAGATCTGATGGCATGATGATTCATTACCAATGCCTTGGACACTCTCGGACCTGATGGTATGATTCATTACCAATGCCCTGGACACTGACCTGATGGTATGATGATTCATTGCAATGCCCTGGACACTCAGAGCTGATGGTATGATTCATTGCAATGCCCTGCATACTCACAGATCTGATGGTATAATGATTCATTACCAATGCCCTAGACACCCAGTTCTGATGGTATGATGATTCATTACCAATGCCCCGGACACTCAGAGCTGATGGTATGATTCATTACCAATGCCCTGGATACTCTCAGATCTGATGGTATAATGATTCATTACCAATGCCCTAGACACCCAGTTCTGATGGTATGATGATTCATTACCAGTACCTAGACACCCAGTTCTGATGGTATGATGATTCGTACCAATGCCCTGCATACTTAGATCTGATGGTATGATGATTCATTACCAATGCCTAGACGCAGTTCTGATGGTATGATGATTCATTACCAATGCCCTGCATACTTAGATCTGATGGTATGATGATTCATTACCAATGCCTAGACGCAGTTCTGATGGTACATGATGATTCATTACCAATGCCCTGCATACTTAGATCTGATGGTATGATGATTCATTACCAATGCCTAGACACCCAGTTCTGATGGTACATGATGATTCATTACCAATGCCTTGGACACTCTCAGACCTGATGGTATGATTCATTACCAATGCCTTGGACACCCTCAGTTCTGATGGTATGATGATTCATTACCAATGCCTTGGACACTGTCAGACCTGATGGTATGATGATTCATTACCAATGCCCTGGACACTCAGATCTCATGGTAAGGCCTCAGAACAGAGGCAATACCACCAGTAATAGCTATAGATCCTTCAAACCGGATCACAGCAATGTCTACACAGTACTGTCTGTCGGCTGCAATAGGCGCTGCGGCGGTACCTAAACGGTATCCATCAACAGAGGCACCACCACCACTAACAGCCTCGACGCCCTTCAAACCGGATCACAGCAATGTCTACACAGTACTGTCTGTCGGCTGCAATAGGCGCTGCGGCGGTACCTAAACGGTATCCATCAACAGAGGCACCACCACCACTAACAGCCTCAACGCCCTTCAAACCGGATCACAGCAATGTCTACACAGTACTGTCTGTCGGCTGCAATAGGCGCTGCGGCGGTACCTAAACGGTATCCATCAACAGAGGCACCACCACCACTAACAGCTTCAACGCCCTTCAAACCGGACTAGCTACTAATCACCGATCAACGTCACATTACAGACTGTTCAGTCAAGGCCGCCAGCGCTCCATCTTCCTGACGAGGCCGTCGCGTATCGCTTACGTGGCGTACGAGCTGGCCATACTGACGGACCTGACCGTGGGCCAGGCGACGGCATACGATGACGTGGAAGACTGGGGAGCCTACTTAGAAGAGAAGCAAGTGAGTATGAAGGAGTCGCCTGAAGCTCAGCAGCTAGAGCTATGGATGTCACCTGATGGTGAACAATACGCCCGGCCCATACGTGACGCTAGTTAGGTTAGGTTAGGTTAGTTACAGCGCCCTTCAAACCGGATCACGGTAATGTTTGCATACTGCTGGTCGTCGCTTCGGTGGTAGCTAGACGGTCTCCGACAACAGAGACACTACCACTAATAATAGTTACAGCGCCCTTCAAACCGGATTACGGTAATGTTTGCATACTGCTGCTCGTCGCTGCGGTGGTAGCTAGACGGTCTCCGACAACAGAGACGATATCACCAATAATAGTTACAGCGCCCTTCAAACCGGATCACGGTAGTGTTTGCATGCTGCTTGTCGCTGCGGTGGTAGCTAGTTTCCGGCAACAGAGACATACCACCAATAACAATTACAGCGCCCTTCAAACCGGATCACGGTAATGTTTGCATACTACTGCCCTTCGCTGCAGTGGTACCTAGACCGTCTTCAGCAGCAGCGACACTACCACCGCTGTATATACCTCTCGCAGCAGCTCCTAACAGTAGTGCTTAACGTGTTCCGGTTTGAAGGATGATGTAGCTAGTGATATTACTAACAAGCCTTCACACCTTCCATCTCAAAGCAAAGTGTATATCATCCGAACTAGTGGCACGTTATGAGCATGTCCACCATTAAATGACCTTCACACTCATCCTCGCTTCATAGAACCAAAGGTCTTGGAAGATGGTGTGCTCATGTTCCAGCTCTCATATTGGCAGTCAGGACAGTGATGATATAGCAGCGTATTAATAATATGAAGGTGGTAACAGGACCCAAGCCGACCTCACCAGCTCATGGTGAAACCTGCTAATGAACTAGGCGCTGGCTTCCACCGATCTTGGGCCAGTGTGGTGGGAAAAGGCCCAAATCCCCCCATACGAATACCAACTGGTGTGGGAATCTTTGGGGTAAGGCCTATATCCAGGAGTCTATCAGCTGATGATGATAACAATCCAGACGAGCTCTAAGAAACCTAACCAGGAATCCAAGTCCATGCATTGGAGCATTCAGTTCTGTTCAGGAGCTCTTGGTTATTGACCTTAGCCTCAGCTCCTCAGTCTCTCATCCAGGTCAGCCTCACCACGGAGGAAGTAAACTCTTGGGTCATGTGAGATTACTAAATATATAGACCAGAGACATTTTTGAGGATGGTAGTGTCTCTGTTGGCGCAACAGCTCCTGTTGTAATTACTGTGTAAATGTTACTGTGATCCGGTTTGAAGGGTGCTGTAGCCAATGTAATTACTGGAGTGATGAGACTCAATTATCTCCCAACTACCTGGCCACGTTGCTATGAGGAAGTGTATCACTATTATCAGGTGAACGCTCCGCTCTAAGCTTAGTATCATAAAGAATAGTATTCACATGGTTTTTTTTTTTTTTCAGGTTATTGTATGCACATCGAGGATCCTGAGGAGGATACTGGAGGATGGGTACCTGTGTGTGCCGCAGATGAATGTGTTGATTATAGATAGTTGCCATTTAATATGCCTGGATGAGGACTTGAGATATGTAAGTTTTTTTTTTATATTAGATTTTTGCATGCACACAAAGTTTTTTTTTTTTTTTTATTGCATAGACTAACGCTTGACTACGATTCCACCTGATAGTAAGCGGTTTAGTGTTTGGTGGTGAAGCGGTATAGAACTAGCATAGTCACTCTTCCCTTAACGATCCCCACGTCATCACTGAACGGAACCGGAACCGGAAACGGAAATACTGATGCCGGCAGACTGTTCCAATCTTTCTCTGTTCGCATTAAGAATAGTCCATAGAGTTATAGTATTCAAAGTGTTTGAGCTCACATATCTGCTTTTGAGGGGCCGTCTACACGGCGCCGTGTAATCGGCCTCACAAGTACGGTATGCATATCTCAAATCGTTTTCCTTATGTATGAGAGTCGTGACTACTTTCCACCACAACTCTTGTCTTCACGATGTTTCGCCATCACGTCCTATCTCCATCTGCTCGGAGAGTATCGTAGACTGTAGAGTCGTGTTGTGGATCTGGTCAGACCATAGTATGATATTCACTGCTCCACATTGCGCTCGCCTCAATAAGATATCAAGTCTCGTTAGTACAGTAAGTTCATTAGCTAAAGCGCCTTCTTACTGTTTGGTGGCAGAAAGAGCAGCTGCAGTTCTAGTTAGACTGGTCTCCATCAACAGAGACATTTCCTTTATCGCGGGGAAATCTTAACAGATACCTTGCTTCTGAGAGGAGGACGAGGTTATGTGAGGCTTCTACCTACTAAAACCCCCTCAGTTAACTAGGAGGGGCTCCGGGATCTCTTCTGAAACACACCGATGCTTCCCTACCTAAAACATCCCTTGGAAGGGCAAAGAAGTCCACAGGACCTACGCTGTGCTACGGCATATACAAGAGCACCATCCATTTGCTGTCCTTCTGTCTCGCTTGTTGAGCTCTGAGGGCACCCAGACTCAAAGCCCACGAATCCGAGGACCCTTTTAGTCGACTTTTACGACAGGCATGGAATACTTTAGTCCTGTTCTTAATAGCCTGGGACTAGAGGACTGGGCAACGGAGACCTACCACTAATTTGATAATGTTGATTATTTCAGGTGATGAAGCTTTATAAAGAATGTGAGGAAATTGACCGACCAAGACTTTTAGCCCTCACATACCCACTGTTCACATCCATAAACAATGACAATGATGATGAAAATAAAGAAACTAGTGATGACAAGTCTGATGTAGATGATAAGAAATCGATGATAAGTAATGAAATATTAGATAAAGTTGAAACGGATCAAACCGATGAGGGAGTTAAGGAAAATTCTGAAAATACTACAGATAATAACATGAATTCCAAAACCATAGATAATAATGCTTCGGAAACCACAGACAACAATGTTAATGTTGCCAATGGGGAATTGATTACAGAAGATAATCAGATACAGAGTGTAGTGGGTAAAGTAATAGAAAAGGATCCGGGGGTTGAATTGAGTTTGGGAGTGTACAAGAATTACGATGACTTTGAAATGTATGAGAAATTGGGTTGGAAGATTGAAGAGTTGGAGAAGGGTTTGAGTTGTGAAATGGATTTAGCTGAAGACATCGATGGGGGGAAAAGGTAGTTATTTTCGTTGTAGTTTATGTTATAGATGATGATGATGAACTTATTTTAACTCAAAGTTTAAAAAATTCTCTGTATGTATGGATTCCCGTACAACGGCTCACGGGACCCAAGCCACCCTCACCAGCTCGTGGTGCAGCCTGCTAAACGACAGATGAGGCTCTGGCTCCCATCAACCCGGATCCGGCTAGCGTGGTCGAAAATGGCATAAGTCTCCTTATATGAATCCTTACCCGATTGAGGAGGGAATCTTTAGGGTAGGTTTATATCCAGCAGTGGACTTCTATCAGCTGATGATGATGATGATGATAACTGATATATATTAGTATGTAAATATATATATATATTTATTTCCATTGGTAAAAGAAGTTAATAAACAAATTGTAAATTTAAGGCTCTCATCAATAGTAGCTAAACCTCGGGAGGTCATCATAGAGTATGGTAAACAGCTGTCTCTGGACGACCTGCCAGAAGAATACAAGGACTTGGATCTGTTCATGAGGAGTACCATACAAGATGCTATGGTGTTCATTAATGAACACAGGTAAGTCGTTACATCCTAATAATTAAACACCTGATCCTAAGAGGATCATTATCATCACGTAGTCTATGGATATGGGATCCTTCCAAAGTACAGTTGCTGAACATCTGCCTGATGCAGATCATCCCTCTGTTTGATTCGAGAGAGATACATTACTCAACATACTTTTTTATTCTATGCTATCCTATATCTCTCTCCAGCTCTTATTATTTTGACATTCAACAAATGGTGGGTGATAAAGCAAGGCAGTAATTATATTGAGAAGGTGGGGTAGCTAGTTACCCAGCTATGAATGAGCCGTGCAAGTAGTTCACCTTTTTATATTTCGTTAAGCGAGGAGACATTTCGACATTAACACGCACGTAGAATTGAAGTGAAGCAGTTTTCTACATTATCAAGCTGCAAATAAAAGGCATATGGCGACAATTTAGCGCGTGGTTTAACCAGTTTGACGCATTTATTTAGTTATATTACTAGTCACCAGGTGTTAAGTGATACGCCTGCCTATAGCAACGAAGGGCTTGTTTGAAGGGTATACACTGCATCACATTGCGCTCGACGCCTTGAGACAAGACCCTGAGTCTCATTACACTAACTGCACCACTCTGTAAACCGGAACACAGTAATTTTTGCACACTATTGTTCGGTGTTAGAAATAAGCGATGTGGTGGTGTGGTATCTTAGACGGTGTCTGGCAACAGAAACCTACCACCAGCAGTCACCACCTGATGGTAAATGATACGCCGCCAGCCCTTAACAACGTGATGCTACTCATCAGGATATATATTACACCACATTGTTCTCGTAGCTACTAGCTGAAACGCCTTTCCATAGATGTGAATTCTATCCCGGTAACCACCTGCTTGCTACACGGTCCTTCGAGCCGGATAATAATAATGTTTATTAGATTGGAAATTATATTGCGAACTAATCTCGTCTCCAGCTATTCCTTTCAACTGATGTTTTCTATTACCTGATCCGCTCCGTTATAAAATAGTCCTGGTGGGCAGCGGAAGAAATGCTTTGATGATGTGAAAGGTGTGGACAAGATACCAGGAAACTATTAGATGGTAGTAATGAATAGCACCGGATACAATATAAAAATGTTTTTTTTTTTTTTAGGTACGATCCTTCAGAAATATATGGAGATGATTTATATGAAGAATTCATCAACATACCCGACCCTACTCTGGAGCCTAAGGAGCTTCTCCATCAGTTCCTATATATATTGGATGAATTAGGTACGATTGTTTATGAGGATGATGTTGTACTTTTTTTTTTATCACAAACAAGACATTCATCTGATGGTAAATACACCATCATCATCATCATCGTGTGGACGTCCACTGCTGGACATAGGCCTCTCCCAACGATTCTCATGTTTGGGTAGACATTCATGTAGGGATTCGGGTGATTTCCCACCACACTGGCCCAATGCGAGTCGGTGGGAGCCAGAGCCGCATCACCAGCTGATGAGGTTGGCTTGGATCCCGTGAGCTGTTGTAGGGGAACCCTTACACCCTGATGTATGATGTATGAATAATACATCCGATAACAATATTCTAGTTAGGATGTTATACACAGCAGTCGGTTCTCGTTGCCTTGAGATATAAGATTTTTAGTCCTCACCTTCCAAAGCCTTTCTTTTTAATTTCACGAGGAGACGAGACCTGAGAGATCTTCACCTGATTGCGTGATACATCCGTTACTTCACAACAGTGATGCTTCCACACTTGCTTGGTCGCTATCTAGATAGTCTCTGGCCACAGTGACCTACTACCAGTTAAGGTGGTGCTGTTTAAAGAGTTGAAGGTAGTAATAAAAAAAAAGATGACAAACATACCAATTGGCATCAACTGGTTATCCAACTCTCTGGACTTGTGAGGATCCTACAGGCCTGTAGCGCTACCATTGTCCGTGCTAGGGCCCTGGTCGGCATGGGGTGTCTCTGAAATTAATACTGTTAGTATTGTCTCTGTTGCCAGAGACTAACTAGGTAGGTACCATCGCAGCGATGTTTACTAGGCTCCGGTTTGATGGGCGCTGTAGCTAATGAAATTACACGAGAAATAAAACCTAACACGTGACTGACGACTGGCACAGTACGGTAGTGTTTATCATCCTAACTGGCGCTACATTATGGGTGTCTGGGATGGAACTCTATTTACTTTATGGCAAGTGGTACAGAATGATACCAGTACTTAATTGTGCTCGCAGCTTTAAGACATTAGTTTCGTTACCGCAGTAATATTACTAGCTGCAGCATCCCTTCTAACTGCTACACAGTAATATTTACATATTACCTTTTTGGAGATAGAAATAGGAGCTGAGATGGTATGTAAATGGTCTCGGGCAATAGAGGAATTGTATCTCAAGGCAACTATCAGTAGATGTAGTGTTCATCATCCTAACTAGCTGTTCTGTAATTTATGACTTATCATCTCAACCGATGGAGCAGTGTGAAGTTTCTATAATACTTTTTATTAATAAAATTTGATGCTTTCCTACTCCAAATTCCAGGTCCGTACGGTGCTGATAAAGCGGCCTTCTCCTTGCTGACCAAATTGGAGAAATTAAAAATTAAAGTACCCTACGAAAGACACTTCCTACTCCTATGTATGTGCACAACGACCTTCGTGAAGATCCGAAGTTACGCTGATTGTGTATTCTCGAAGTACATCTCGGAGTGGGACAAGATGAGGACATTCTGCACACCCAAAGTTCTGCGTCTGGCTGAAGTATTGGAGCTGTTCCGTCCTGTGGACACTGATAAGGGGGAGATGGGCGTGGATGGGAAGATTTCAATTGACAGTAGGAATGATATGAAGTCGTTGAAGACCGAAGAAATGTTGACCATTATAGAAGAATGCGACTTCACAACTCTTGGTAATCAGATCGAGGACCGTGTGAACACTTACGAGTTGAACTTGAAGGATATAGATGATGGTGCTGATGTTAGTGGTGGTAAAAAAATAAGTGACCATAGAGATTGTAGTGATGGTGCAAACACAGTTGATAGGAGAAACATTAGTGAGAGTAAAAGTGGTAAAGTGACGGATAAGGTTGTGGTTAACAGCGTGAAAGTGGACGAAGTCAGGATCATGGGTGTACGTGGACCTCGTCAGCGAGTGAGAGGAAGGGCGAGGGTTCCCCGTACCAACCCTACCAGGATTTTGCAAAGTCAGTTGAACCCGGATGCTTTGTGTGGAATTATGTTCCTCAGAGAACCGCTCATGGCCAAGATAATGTTCATGCTTATTGCGGTATGATATATAATTTTTTTTTTTTTCATATCTACCCTTATTTAAAGGGTGTGGCACCCTGTGATCTTACTGGCCGAATCTGATGTCTTATATATACATTGTTGCAATGGTACAGTAATTTACTGCTGGTTGGTGCTGTTACCTGAGACCATCTAGATAGGTACACAGTCATTTCTACTGTGTGTGAAAACAATCCGGTTTGAAGGGTGCTGTAACTAGTATAATTACAGGGATAATGAGACTCAACATAGGTCTCAATCCGATGAGCAAAGTGTCATCTTTCACCATGTAATGGACCTGTATCATCATCCGACAGATGTCTACTGTTAGACATAGGCCTCCACCTAACATCTCTACATCGATCGATCCTGCGCTGCCAGCATCCAGGTGGTTCCTTTACCAGATCATCAGATCGTCTATGGCCTGCCAAAACTATGGAAAGGTGTATCACTTACCATCAGGTGAATATGGTGGTGGTATAAAAAAGTGTATTCTTACAGGACATGTCCCGATTCCGGACCTCATTGAACTACATCTCCGCCCAGTACTGTGCTGTGGATGCGAGCGGCAACGAACTGCAGGAGTGTCAGCGGCAGAACAGGAAACAGGAGGATGTGCTAAAGAGGTTGGATTTAATATGTAGTCATCATCATCAGGTGATGGATGTCCACTGCTGGATGTAAGTCTTCTAGAATAGAACCAATTAATGGTTCACTTACAAGATCGTTCATGTACAAAATTGTAGATTTTTTTTTAATTCTTTGAAGGAAGCACATCTCTATATATTTTATAGATAAACAGCAGTGTGCAAACATTGCTGTGATCCGGTTTGAAGGACCTATAGCTATCACTGGTGGTAGTGTCTCTGTTGCCGGAGACCGTCTAGGTACCGCCGCAGCGCCAATTGCAGCCGACAAACAGCACTGTGCCGATATTGCTGTGATCTGGCTCGAGGGGCGCTGTAGCTAGTGTAATTACAGAGGTGACGAGACTTGACATCTTATATCTCCATATTGTTATGGTTAAGTGCATCACTAAAAAAAATTAGTGAGGGCATCCAAGAGTCAACAGTGATAAAGAGTTGCCCCCGTATAAACCTTGGAGTGAGGAGCTAAGGACTTGTAATAAAATTACCATTGCTTATAATTTTTTTTTTAATTTCCACAGATTCCGTATGCACGAGTGCAACCTGCTCCTCGCTACAGCCGCTCTGGAGGAAGGTATAGATCTGCCGCGGTGCAACCTGGTGGTGCGTTGGGATGTACCGCCATCGTAAGTTGATATTAGATCAAGTATATACTGTTTTTATTATACTGTAATCCGTTTCGGTAAATGGAACATATATCGAGTATTCATACTAGTACAAAGTATCAAAAGCTGTTATTTTTATATTAGTTTATTGATGTACGGAGAGTAGTGTGTGCGTTATTGACGGCGTATGTTGGTGGGCACTCTATGTACAGTTGTTTGCCACACGCGCACGCATACAGAGACGCGCACGCACACAGAGACGCGTACGCACACAGTCACACACGCACACCGCACACACACGCACACCGCACACACACACACACAGCCACACACGCACACACACAGAGACAGCCACACAGCACACACACACACACAGCCACACAGCACACACACACACAGCCACAGCCACACAGCACACACACACACACACAGAGACAGCCACACAGCACACACACACACAGACAGCCACATAGCACACACACACACAGACACTCACACAGGCATACACACGCGCACACACACACACAGACACAGCCACACAGCACACACACAGACACAGCCACACAGCACACACACAGACAGCCACACAGCACACACACAGACACTCACACAGGCATACACACGCGCACACACACACACACACACACAGAGACAGCCACACAGCACACACACACACAGCCACACAGCACACACACACAGCCACACAGCACACACACAGACAGCCACACAGCACACACACACAGACACAGCCACACAGCACACACACACACACAGACACACAGCTACACAGCACACAGACAGCCACACAGCACACACACACACAGACAGCCACACAGCACACACACAGACACTCACACAGGCATACACACGCGCACACACACACACACACACACAGACACTCACACAGGCATACACACGCGCACACACACACACACACACACACACACACAGCCAGCCACACAGCACACACACACACACACACACACAGACACTCACACAGGCATACACACGCGCACACACACACAGCCACACAGCACAATAATAATAATATATATATATATTCGATGTCCAGACATTCCTAGTCCTCATCACGAAATTTCGGAAACTATTAGACATAAATCCTCAATATATGTAAGCGATATTACTACTGCCATTCAGGTCAGCCAACAATCACCATCATCATCAGCATTAGCCGATAGACGTCCACTGCTGGACACAAGTCTCTCCCAAAGCTCCTCGTGTTTGCAGGGGTTCTTATGAGGGGCATCTAGGCCACCTTAGGCACCACGCTGGCCCAATGCTGATTGGTGGGAGCCAGAGCCTCGTCTATTGATTATCAGGTTGCACCACCTGGTGAGGTTGGCTTGGGTGCGATCAGCTGTTGAGGGACCCTTTACACCCGTCTGCTAACTAAGAATGGATGTCACTAAATTTCTCACCAGAGCGACCAGGGAGCAGCTACCATATTTATATTTAACTAAACTACAGAAATATTCATTCTACCCACACAGGAAACTTCTGAACCGGAAGTGACATGTTTAATAGTAATGGCGTTACTCCCAATTATTGTGATGTATTAATATACGTATATATATAATTTTCAATACAGGTACAAGTCGCACGCGTTGTGCCGTGGAAGGGCTAGGGCTCCTCGCTCCTCCTTGGCGTTACTGGCCGAGTCACCAGGGTGCAGTAAGCTGCTGCTGCACCACTTGGCAATATATCGGGAACTGGATCAGGTATGAATATCGGACAGAGACAAGTAAAAACTAATAAAATGTATTGAAAGTCAATCTACCGTCAAACAGTAGTTTGCATACTTTACTGTGTTCCGGTTTGAAAGGCGCGGTGTGGTTATCATGATGTTTATACTGCTGGTAGGCCTCCGTTGGGGAGGCTGTCTTGTTATGTCACAGCGCTGATGTGCAAACATTACTGTATTTACAATAGATAAATTACTGAGGTAACAAGACTTATCATGCGTTAAGTCAGAAGATAGGTGGAATGAGTTGCAGTGTATACCATCCTAACTTAGGGCAGGTCATTAATCATGAACCCCACTGGTAAGAGTAAGAGCACCAGTAAGAGATCCCAGAGCCTCTCCGAATGCACTGATGCAGAACCACCAGAGGAGTGAGGAAGAATCTCACATAATCCTAACTTCCACACAGATGCAGGTTGTCTTCCATAAATTTCTCCCAAAAATAAAAAAAAAAAAATATTTATCATCAGATAAGAAGATCAGTCTTTTAACTGCCTTAAACAAAAAATTTCTTCATTATGATAAACTAGTTCTTTTTCTTCCTGCCTTTTACCCAGCTATATAGGTTGGGCACAGTATATACTCCTCTTCCACATCTCTTTATCAGCCTTCATATCTGAATTCACACTCTTCTCACACATGTCATCTTTCATACAATCCATCCGCACACTTTCATATAAAATTTCCATTGCAGATAATAACAAGAAAATGCGGCTGCGGTATACAAGATGAACCACCACCGAAGAAGAACACCATGCTGATGTCTTCACTCCGGCAGTCAAGGCTTATTCACCGGAAGAGATAGAAGAGATTGATACAAATAGGGAACTGAGTAAAAAATCAAAGAAATACCTTGAAGAGATATCTAAAATTGAGAAGAAAAATATCAACGGAGATAATCTCGAAAATGTCATAAAGCTGCTAGAAGACTCCATACTAAACGTAGCAAATGGAAGTATAGAGAAAGAGATTCATCCGGAATTGGTTAATGGTAGTATCGAAGAGATCAATGATAGAGTCAGAAAGATCAATGATACATTAAATGAAATCGATGAAATAAGAAAATCAAACTCCGATGAGATAGTGGAACATATAGATTGTATATGTTTTGTTAATAACGAAGCCGCTAGTGAAATTGTAGATAATGTATGTGGTGGTTGTAGTAATGGTGATAGTGTTGATACAAATGATCAGTGTGTGGATAAATTAAAAGTGACAGACGGTAAAGAAATCAAGAGTGGGATCGATGAGAGTAATAAGACAAAGAAAACTGATACGGAAGGTATTGCCAGTGTAGATTTAAGTACTGCAATTGCCCTCATCAACAGGTTAGTTCTATGTACTGTGTATATATATATATATATATATATATAAAGATAGAGATAGAGATGAAAATGGAGATGGTGATGGAGAGAGAGAGTTAGTCATTGAGTCAATGAGTGAGAGGGAGATAGAATAGGTGTGTGTGTGTATGAGAGAGACGTACATTCTTAAGATTAGTCTCCAAGGAGAACTTTAACAAGTAGTTCCTTACCTGACTGATACTACAGATGAGCAGCTGTGTAAGAATCTCCATGCATTTGGCTTGATGACTTCAAAGGTCAAGTCGTAGAAGCAACCAGTCCTCTTTAAAACATTTGCATCGTATATAATATCTTAAAATTTTTAGATACTGCGGTAAACTACCATCGGATACATTCACCCGTCTCGCTCCCCAGTGGTGGATGGAGAAGGTCCAACTGCCTGACAGTAATGGAGACATGATGACCGCATATATCTGCACTCTTCGTTTGCCTCTCAACTGTCCTGTGAAATATAATATTGTTGTAAGTTATTTACTTCTCTATATAATTGATTTATCATCATCATCATCCGAAAGATGTCCACTGCTGGGCTTAGGCCTCCCCGTTTAAAGAATCCTGTGTCGATCGGTCCTGCGCTGATCGCGTTGCCAGGCATCAATGCCGTCGTTTGTATGGGTTCATATAGGGGGGTTTGGGCCATTTCCCACCACGCTGGTCTAATACGGGTTGACGGGAGCCTGAACGTCGTATGTCTCAAGGTGACGAGAATATTGTTATGAGCACGCGTACCACTTACTAAGTGAATAAAAAGAGTTCCATCCCCTACCTCTATGATGTAGCGCTAGTTAGGATAATATACACTGCACCGTATTGTGCAAGTCGTCTGTCAGGTACAGCGCCCCTCATACAGGATGCTAGTAATCATCGCTGCGATGGTACCTATATAGACAGTCTCTGGCAACAGAGAGAATACCAACAGTATTTATTCCACTTTTCAGGGACACCCCATGCCGACCAGGGTTCTGGCGAGGAGAATGGTGGCGCTACAGGCCTGTAGGATCCTCCACAAGTCCGGAGAGCTGGATAACCAGTTGATGCCAATAGGTATGTTTGTCATGTTTTTTTTTGTAAATACTTTCAACTCTTCAAACAACACCACCTGTACTGGTGGTAGGTAGGTCACTGATACCAATGACCGTCTAGATATTGACTACAACCATCACAATGTTGTGAAGTAACGGAACTTAACATCTTGAATCTCAAGTTGACGAGGTGATTGGTGTTGTGGTGTAATGTCCATGATCCTCACAAGCCTCATGTTGGCATAGGCGGCCGTAACGTTCGTCGCTTCATCGAATAAAAGAAAAGCAGTTGTTTAATGGTATACTCATTCCCGTAATACTGTGTTGTTAGTATGCTCACACTGTCACCTTCAGATAGAAGACTGTTCCATCATCACCAACGATGTCTGAATTTTTTTCTTGCTCCAATCACTTTACATCATACGCAAAAAAATTGCAGAGTAAACACGATTTTTTTTATTTCGGTACGGAAATCGTGGAAAGATACTCTGCTTTTGGGGAAGTCGGTGTTATGTGAGATTCTTACTAAAACTACCCTCGGTGGTCTGCATCAGTGCATTCGGAGAGGCTCCGGGATCTCTTATAGAACTGATACCTCTCTACACTTTGTGTGAACATGTCTCTGAGGAGCCTAACCCTCCTTAGCACCATCGCTGAGCCATACACTGTCCCAACCTGGCCCTCAAGGCCCGCGTATCTCCTAGACCATAGCCACCTTCTACGACAGTCAGGGGTTACCTTACTCCTATTCTTACTAGCCAGAGACTACAGAGCTAATGGGCTGGTTCGTTTACCAACGCCTGTGTAACCACTCATGACACTACATTCACATGGTAACTCGATTACTACCAGTTGAAAGTAGATTACAGACATCACTCGAAATAATGTGTCACCACTTATAAGGTAAGGAGAACTTCAAAGCTGCCGAGGTGGAGAGTGCGGCTGCGAACAACACGAACACTGTTAACGGCGAACCGACCGACCCCAACGACTCGGCGCGTCCCGGCACTACGAAGAGACGCCAATATTACTTCAAACGGGTACGTAGGTTCGATTCGACTGATCAATCACAGGGTGTAAGTGGATCCGCACAATAGCTTACGGGACCCAAGCCGACCTCACCAGCTCCTGGTGCAGCGTGCTAATCAAAAAACGAGGCTCCGGCTTCTATTCACCCGCGTTGGGCCAGCGTGGTGGGAAACCACTCAAATCCATCCTATATGAACATCTATATACAAACTGGACCGATCGATGTGGAGATCTTTGGTGGAGTCCTATGTCCAGCAGTGGACGTCTAACGTCTGATGATTGATTAATTAAAGAATTGTATTTTAAACAATAGTTATATAATATCATCATGTGGTCATCCGTAGAAGAACCAGGGTGACCGACCATAGCCCTACAAGACACGAGGATGATGGCAATGGACTGGTCACATAGCTCGTAGAACCAATGGACGTTGGAGACTTAGAGCTGGAATGGCGATGTAAAGCGCAGCGTTGGCAGGTCCACCACCAAGTGGAATGAGGATATATAAAGAATCGCTGGGAGCCACTGGATTCAAACAGCGCAAGAGCTTAGTGGCACACTTTAAATGAGACTGTCCTGCAGTCCAGGGCGTCCATCGGTTGAAATGATGATGATGATATATAACATGGAAGTCCGCGGTTCAATTCGTGAATACTTAACATCTTCCAAATTTCTGTTTGGCAGACAGCACTGGCATTCACCGACTGCCAGCCGGTGATTGACACGAGCGATTCGGAAATCGACACAACCGCCGACCAGGAGTATGATGCTGCACAGGCGAAGCTCAAACCTGGTGAGTTTATCTTTTATTTAAACACTTACCATCAGGCAAATAGAAGCCCCGAGATGATATGGACGATCACAGTTCATGATATACTCTGCATCATTCAACGCCTTAATACGCCCATAGTAATTTCGCTTAGTACTGCACTTTTACTGGAACACAGTAATGCTTACTACGGCTACTCTTTGACAGGAAAAAAAAATCGCTGGTGGTAATCATTGAGAGGAGTCGCCGTGTATCTTACCATTGGCATATTTAATGCGAACAAGAATGAACAGTAGAGCACCATAATATATGGTCACTTCCGAAACACGGCGATTGTGGTAAAACATGATGGTGGAATATAACAAAGGAAGTGGGGAAAAAAACCCACCACAGCATGTTGCCAATGAATCGAATCAAGGACACGGAGGTCTATAGTTCTGGGTAAGAGTTTATCTAATGCATCATAGTGATATATGGTTTAATCACCACCACCAGTAAATTTATGTTATTAATAACAGGTGTGAAGAGGAACACCCTGTATGCGATTGATTCGAGGCTGTGGTGCGCGCTGCCGGAGAGATACAACACCAGGGGGCGCCGCCTGCACGCGCCTCAGCACGCCAGCCAGGCGATTGGCATATTGATGGCACGGCACCAGCCAGATAAGTAAGTGTCATCCCCACCACCCAATTCGTAATAATAATTCGAGTGGTGAGCACTATAGGAGCTACTCTGGTGGGAGGGTCACCATCAAGAGGGTCATACTCCAATTGCAAGGATATTGGAAATGTCGACTGAGTTCACAGGCGTTGGAAGTGGAACATTGCATTCTGGTCGATTTGTGAGAGAATGAAATGGATATACTGAGAAGATAAACAGAGAGTGAGAGAGACAAAGAGAGAGATAGAGAAAGAGAAATAGAGATACCGATTTTTTTCATGTTATCAAGCGCCGAGACGACCGGTACGTTCACCTGATGGTAAGTGATACGCCCATAACATGTGGCGGTAGTTAGGATGTTCCACACTGTACCACATTGTGCTCTTCGCCTTAAGACATAAAATGTTGTGTCGTTACTTTAGTAATTTCTATGAATGAGCTGTGTAAGTAACTTACCTTTTTTTATTTCATAAAGCGGCGAGACATTTCGTTATTAACACGCACATAAATAAGATTGAAGTGAAGCAATTTTCTACTTAATCAAGCTGCAAATAAAAGGCATATGGCGACAATTTAGCGCCCGAGATGACCAGTTTGACTCTTCATCTGCTTACATTTCTATAAAACAATTGTGTTATTTTTATTTGCTTTACGGATGCTTTTTCTTATACAATGAAGCAATAAGACGAGCAAGACAGTCTCACCTGATGCTAAGTGATACGCCTTCCTATAACAACGCGACGCTGGTTAGAATGGTATACATTGCATCACATTGCGCTCGACACCTTGAAGCAAGACGTTGTGTGTCATTACCCCAGAAATTACCCTAGCTACAGCACCCTTCAAACCGAAACTAAGTAACATTTGCACAGTACTGTTTGGCGGAAGAAATAGGCATAGCGGTGGTATCTACCTTTATTATTATTAGTTTCGGGGGAAAATATTCGAAACATACCCTGCTTCTGGGGGGGAGTTAGGGTTATGTGAGCTTCTTACTCACTAAAACCCTTTCGGTGTAATGCATCAGTGCATTCGGAGAGGCTCCGGAACCTCATAGAACTCACCTCTACACTTTGTGTCAGCACTTCCCTGAGGAGAGGTCTAACCCTCGTAGGCACTATCGCCGAGCCGTACACTATCCCACGCAGGTTCGCGTGTTGAGCGATAATGGCCCCCACCCTCAAAGCCCGCGAAACTCCTAGACCGTAGCCACCTTCTACGACAGTCAGGGCTTACCTTACTCCTATTCATACTAGCCAGAGACTACAGAGCTGACGGGTTGGTGCATCCAATACCAAAGGAAGAGAGAGATGTAAAGATATATTAACTATGTATGTATGAATGACATACATATACATATATATACATATACACATACATATATTAGGTTGGGGAAAAAGAAATCCATTATTTTGTTCGGTAGATGGCTGTAGTGATAAATTTCTCGTAAAGTGTCGATCAAACAGTTTCAGATTTATGCTCGTTGGAAAGGTGACATTTCGCAGTAAAAAAATTCTTTTGCTGTTTTTTGTTTGGTGCATTCAATTGTGAGTTACAGGGTGTTAAAAATGGAAGTGGACAAAGAGATAATTCGGTACTTTTTACAGTTTTTCTTTGACAAAGGCGAAAATGCAAGCCAGGCGGCTAAAATTGTGAATGGTGTTTATGGACCCGATACTGTAACAGCCAATTATGTGCAATTTTGGTTTCGTAGATTCCGTTCAGGAATTTTGATGTTAAAGATGCACCTCGCACAGGTAGGCCGGTCGCCGAAAATGTCGAAAAATCGGAGTAATGATCGAAGTTGACCGGCATGTTAGCAGTCGTAACATCGCCCAAGAGCTTAAAACGGACCACAAAACAGTTTTAAACCATTTCCATAAAGCTGATTCAAAAGAAGCTCGATGTTTGGGTGCCACACCAATTGACAGAAAAAACATGATGGATCGAATTTCCATCTGCGAAGCCTTGGCCAAACGGAATGAGATAGACTCATTTCTTAAACGGATGGTGACTGGAGATGAGAAATGGATTACATACGATAACCCTGTGCGAAAACGATCATGGTCAAAGAGCGGTGAAGCACCTCAAACGGTGGCCAAACCAGGACTAACGGCCAGGAAGGTTCTGCTGTGCATTTGGTGGGACTGGAAGGGGATTATTTATTATGAGTTGTTTCCATATGGCCAAGCACTAAATTATGATCTCTACGGTCAACAACTGGACCGTTTAAAGATAGCAATTGACCAGAAACGGCCAGAATTGGCCAAAAGGAGAGGTGTCGTGTTCCACCAGGACAACGCTAGGCCACACACGTCTACAGTGACTCGCGAGAAACTTCGGGAGATTGGTTGGAAAGTTTTAATGCATCCGCCATACAGTCCGGACTTGGCACCAAGCGATTACCATCTTTTTCTTGCATTACAAAATTTCTTTAGTGATAAAAAATTGGCATCTAAGGAAGATTGTGAAAATCGGCTACTAGAGTTTTTGCAAATAGAGAGCAGGACTTCTACGAGAGAGGCATTATGAAGTTATCTTTAAAATGGCAACAAATCATAGAACAAAACGGTGCATATTTGACCCAAATCAGACAATCCGAAGCATGTTAAATAAAGTCCTGATGTTCATATAAAAATAATGGATTTCTTTTTCCCCGACCTATTATATGTATGAGCACTAATAAAAGTTTTAATTCATATAGTTTATGGAGAGTATACTCTATTAGGAGGACCGTGAGACAAAAAACATACCTCTATGTGTATTAAGCCCACGTCCAGCAGTGGACGTCCATCGGTTTAAGATGATGATTGTCTTATCGTTACATTTGTATATACAGGTTACAAATACCGGCGTTTCCGGTTTACACGAGGTCGGGCGAGGTGCGAGTGTCCGTGGAGCTGGCGGAGGATGCTGATGTCCGACTGTCGCCTAGAAGGGCTCGCCTGGTGCGCAGGTACGTACCCGCATTAGAGATGGTGCTGTAGTATCCTCGAATGGCGGTGGTACCTTGACGGTATCCAGCAACAGATACATTACCACCAGTAGGCTGGCAATAGCTGTTGGTCCTTAAAACCGGATCGCAGTTATGTCCGCACAGTACTATGTGTCGGCTGCAATAGACGCTGCGGTGGTAACTAGACGGTCTGTAGCCACAGAGACACTACCACCAGTGATAGCTATAGATCCTTCAAACCGGATCACAGTAATATCCGCACAGTACTGTTTGTCGGCTGCAATAGGCGCTGCGGTAGTACCTACACATTATCACATTTACTGTCGTCTTCAAAGCTGAAGGTTGACGATCAGATTAAGAAAATCAATTCGATCCTCAGCTTATTCTTTTTAATTGATGGTATTTAATCCCGGTCCGCTCTTATATCCTGTTAAACCATTTCTAGTGCTGTCTACCAGGTGCACTGGGAATTTTACCTGCCAGGATCTACCTTGGGTACTCGTGAGGAGATCCTCCTTATTTACCTTTCCAAATTCTTATAAGTGAGCGTATCACTTACCATCAGGTGAATGTCTTGAATAATAACTTTCTTTTAGCCGTGTAATAGCTCTTGTTCTCGCTCCACGGACGGTAGAGCATCCTCCCTGTCATGAGTATGAGCAGGAGTACCATTTACCATCAGCTCATCTCGCTTACGTACATGGAATATATATATATATAATGTCACACTGGACAGTGTCTCTACATTAAAGGTGGTAACTAGCTTGGCTATGGAAAAAACCTATCATCATCAGTCAATAGGCGTCCACTGCTGGGCATAGGCCTCCACCAAAGATCTCCACATATAGTCACCAAGACCTTCGCTACCCCTGGGCTAGGGGTTGTCGCATGCATACGGGGAGGAGGGATTTTGGCTATTTCCCACCACGCCGTCCCAATGTGGGTAGGTGGGAGCCAGAGCCTCGTCTGTTGATTATCAGGCTGCACCACAAGCTGGTGATGTTGTCTTGGTCCTCAACCGCTGCTCCATGATCAGCGATGTACCAATATTATATTTGTGTCGTATGTTGTATATTCGATCTTGTCGCGACAGGTTCATGCGGTTCGTGTTCTCCGACGTGCTGCGCGTGCGCAGGCGCGGCATGAAACTGCAGAGCGAGGGCTCCACTCACAACAACTACTACATCGTGCCCACTATTAAAAGTAAGACCCTGACAACAGTCTAAATCAGCATTTTAATTGGAGACTGGTCATCATCAAGAGTTCCTCTCTTCATGATGACTTGGTTAAATATATTATATCATTTTTCTAATGTACTGCTAGTGTCTCTGTTGCTGGAGACTCTCAAGGTAAGTAGCACAGCAGCGCGTATTTACGCCATCAAACAGTAGATGTGCAAACATTACTGTCCGGTTTGAAGGGCGCTGTAGCTGGTGATATTATTGGGGTAACGAGAGAATGTGGAGCAGTATATATCATTAGTGGTAATTAGTGGTAATGGGTAGGTACATCACTCTGGAGACCATCAGCCAGATATAATGGAATGATGACGTCATTGTTTTAATGGTGGTAGGTATTACTGTCTATCTCTGCCGCTAAACAGCAGTGTGTACTGTGTTCCGGTTTGAAGGGTGCTATAGCTAGTGTCTCAGGTGCAGTACATTCATACTAACTAGCGCCATGTTCTTATAGGCGAGCATATCACTTACCATCAGGTGAACATTCAGCTCTTTTCGCTCCGTAGAATGGTTTCATTGGTTGTTCTATATCTCTAGTTAATCTCAACCTATTGAGGAAGTGTCTTTATTTATATGAAAATATTATCATCAAATAACTCCATCGAGCTGTAATCGGCTGATGATGATGCTGACGAAGCTGGCGAAGAGGTGGTTAAGAATCGTGATGGTGATGATCTTGGCGAAAAAAGGTTTCCATAATGTATACCAAGTAACTATAGCATACGAGCGGCTACATAATAGATGTCTAGATTGAGGTGGGATTGATATGCTTATGTCCAGCTGTGGACGTCCATCTGCTGCTGCTGCTGATGATGATGATGATGGTGATGGGTGGTCGAGTAATCTTCCCAATATGATTTTCAGCTATGAAAGAAGATGGAACTTCTAAGGTGGACATTGATTGGAGTTTCCTAGAACTAATATACAAGCATACGGAGGAGAAGAGGAATTTGGAAGTGGAGAAACCGGTCCTATTCCAGGAGGATGAAGACGATGACGTGGTGGAGAGGAAAGTGGAGAGCAGAGGTAGGGAGAAGGATGGAAAGGTGAAGAAAATGGAGAATCCACTTTGAAGCCGGGTGAGACGTTTGCGTTTGATCCGGAGAAGTACAAAGAGGCTGTCGTTACTCCATGGTATAGAAACCAGGATCAACCGCAGGTGAGGTTCCCAGCTTTGTCTAATATAAAGGCGAAGAGATGAAATGGGCGAGAGGTTGACCTGATGGTAAGTGATACGCCTGCCCATAACATGGCGCTAGTTAGGATGATGACAGTGAACTAGGATGAATAGTATGATACAATTCGTCTCAGGCGACGAGCGCAATGTGGTGCAGTGTATATCATCCTAACTGGCGCCGTGTTAAGGGCGGGCGTATCACTTACCATCAGATGATCGTGCCGATTACCTCGTCGCTTAATTACATAAAAAAAAATATAAACAACATGCTCGTTTTACCATACAGGCAATATGTCTACTCCCTATAATTTTACTAGTCACAGCGTCCTTCAAACCGGAATACAGCAATGAACTGGAACACTACTCTGGCGCTGGGGTGGTACTTATATAAACGTTCTTCAGGAATTTGATAGTGGAAATAGGTAGGGTACGTCCCTTGGGAAAACATCAGTCACTGTCACCATCTAGGTAGGTATGACAACAGCTTCTATCTCTGCCATGATCATATCTGTAAAGATTACTGTTGTCCGGTTTAATGGGCGCTGTAACTAGTGTAATAATGACTGGAGTAACGATATCCAAAATCTTATGTCTCAAGTGATAAGAGTAATGCCGTGCAGTGTATCCATACTAACAAGTACCACGTTGTTATGGACAGGCGTATCACTTACCATCAGGTGAACATCCAGCTCCTCTCGACGCTTAATGGTGAAAACGAGGACACTGCTTACCAATGATGAAGTGTTATTAAGCTCTCGAACAGTTGGATCAGGAGTCTGGTGAAGATCGTTAGAAACATCTGCAGGTGTGTGTGTAATCCAATTAAATACTTCCGCTTCCAGTTCTTCCTGGTAGCGGAGATCTGCTGGAATCTGAGCCCGGACTCCGCTTTCCCATCAGCGACACACACCACCTTCCGCGACTACTACAATACTAAGTACGGCGTCACGCTCACCCAGCCCAGCCAGCCGCTGCTCGACGTGGACCACACCAGCGCCAGGCTGAACCTCCTTACACCCCGGTTAGTATACTTTAGAATACAAGCACCGTGATCAGTAAATCTGAAGACCTACTTCTGCCATCAAGCATTAGTCTGCAGACTTTACTGTAACCTAGTTTGTAGCTAGTGATATCACTGATGCTACAATGTTAGGTTAGAGGTGGTTGTTAGGATATATACACTACATCACTTGTATGCTGTAAATCATCATCATCAGGCGATAGAGGGCCACAGCCATAAATGATGTGATTGGTATTTTATGATGAAACACTGCTGATGCTGGAGAAGACTCATCTGTTATGACATGCTTAAGCACCTTTTATATTTAGTATGACCTAGTCTTTTCTAGATTATTCTGAATTTCAGGTATGTGAACCGGAAGGGCGTGGCGCTGCCGGTGTCGTCGGAGAGGACGCGCCGCGCTAAGCGGGACCGGCTTGATCAGAAACAGATCCTGGTGCCGGAGCTGTGCAGGGTGCACCCGTTCGCGGCGCCGCTGTGGTTTGCAACTGTAGCCCTGCCTTGCGTTTTATACAGGTATATATATCATCATCATCATCATTAGCCGAGAGATGTCCACTGTTGGACAAGCCTCCACCAAAGATCTCCACATTGATGGTTCATATGTATATATTATATATGGTGACATTTGCCCACTGCTGTATGGAGGTGGAAATTGGAACTGCTGTGGTGTCTTCAGACAATTTACCACTTACATTTACGAGCGTATCACTTACCATCAGGTGAATGTTCTGCTCGAATCGCTTGGTAGTATAAATATATAAAAAAAAATACTAATACATAATGTTGTTCCCAGAATCAATGCACTGCTAATAGCCGACGAGATCAGGCGGGCGGTGGCGATAGACGTGGGACTGGGCATACCGAAGATAGACGGAAGCACGTGCCCCGGATTTCAATGGCCGCCGCTGGACTTCGGATGGAGTTTAGCGGAGGTACAATAAAAAAAAATTATATTCTAATCGGATATGATTCTCCGGTCCACAAGAAGTTGATGCTAGTTAGGATTATATACACTGCAACACATTTTTTGTTATTAATGAGAAAAGTGATACGTTCACTTAATAGTAAGTGATGGTGAGAATCACGGGAACCCACTGGATGCGAGCAACGCGAGACCGATCTATGTGGAGATATTTGGAGGAGAATTCCAGTAGTGGACGTCTACCTGATGATGATGAAGTAATAAACCACCATCATAATAATGTGACGCTAGTTAGGAGTTCATGCTACACCATATGCTTGATGCTGTGAAACAAATGTTAAATTTCTTCACCTCAGTAATTTCAATTACTGCAACGCCTCTTCGACATACGGAGCAGAGACGTGGCCGCTTACTGTAGGCCTTGTCCGCAAGCTTAAGATTGCTGAGAGGGCGATGGAGCGAGCTATGCTCGGAGTTTCCCTGCGAGATCGAATCAGAAATGAGGAGATCCGCAGGAGAACCAAGGTCACCGACATAGCTCGAAGGGTCGCCGTCGCAAAGTGGCAATGGGCAGGGCACATAGCTCGCAGAACCGACGGCCGTTGGGGCAGAAAGGTTCTCGAGTGGCGGCCACGTACCGGAAGACGTAGCGTGGGCAGACCCCCCACAAGGTGGACCGACGACCTGGTCAAGGTCGCTGGCAACCATTGGATGCGGGTGGCCCAGGACCGGTCTGAGTGGAAATCTTTGGGGGAGGCCTTTGTCCAGCAGTGGACGTCTTCCGGCTGATTGGATTGGATTGGATTGGACAACGCCTTTTAAACCAGAACGCAGTGATTTTTATAATGCAGTGATCTAGACTCCATCAATAGTTACCTATCACCAGAGTAAATAATGTAGATCATATTTCACCGTCTTCATCAATATATTTAATGAGGAGAATATTCTATCTTGGATTCTATTCTCTCATTTCAGGTATTAAGCACTGATTCGGAGAAGAGCGATAAGAAGAAACCTGAAGATGAAAACGTGGAGTCGACTGTAAAAGAGCAGAGGGAATTGAGGTAAGCAGTTCTAGTTCACATACATTGTATAATAGGTCTCTGTCTGGAGACAGTATATGTATCAGCACCTATTTCTGATGATAAACAGAAATAATGGGTGCAAAGGACTCAAGCCGACATCACCAGCTCGAGGTGGACCATGCTAATCAACGAACGAAGCTCTGGCTCCCACCGACCGACATTGGGCCAGCGTGGTGGGAATTGTGCCAAGTCTCATCCATATGAACCTATAATGGCTTCTACTGCCCGGCGATACCGTGACCCATGCTGACGGTGGACTGATCGATGTGATCTTTGGTGGAAGATATCCAGCAGTGGACGCTATCGGCTGATGATGATGATGATGAAACAGAAGTTTTCAACCCCAGAGCCAAAATTTTCATCTTGAGACGATGAGCTCAATGATGATGTATATCACTTATTATCAAGTGATAAAATTGATCTATACAAATATATAAAATAGTTGTATCTGTTTGTAATATAATAATAATTAATTTTAAGGGCATCAGAAGAAAAGGTTCAGAAGGATTTAGAAGAGAAAGTTGAAGAAGTTAAGGAGAAGACTATAAATGATATACTGCAAGAGAAGGAAGAGATTGAGAGTGTGAGTGTTTAAAATGTATCGATTGTTAGATATCCGCTCCTAAAATGTTCTTCTTCTTAAAAAGCCTCTCCAACTGGTGAAGGTTGGCGATCAGCGTGGTGCAGTCCTCTCTATCTCTGGTTCAGCGGAACAGTCTGGACGCACCAGATATGCCAGTCCATTCTCTGATATTCCTCAACCATGATTTTCCTTCTCAACTTTCGTTTGCTATAAACTTTACCCATTATAATCGGCTGCAGAAGATCATATCGATGATGAGGGTGTACATGACGGGGGTAGATTTTAAGTTTCTTCATCATAACCCTGACATTGGTCACTCTCCGAGTCCAGCTAATGGGCGACATGCGTCTATATGTCCACATCGCCAAAGCTTCAATACGTAGATGGATCCAAATGTTACCACTGCTGGGATTCAGGATTTCCCACATGTAGAGGCTTAATGCTTTAGTTTAAATATATATTGAAATGGCGCCTAATATGGTGTAGTGTAAGCATCCTGATAGCCGAAGGGGTACCAAGGTTCTCGAAAGGCGACCATGTACCGGTAAACGTAGTGTTGGTAGGCCCCCATCCAGTGATCCGGCGATCTGGTGAAGGCTGTGGGAAGCAGCGCACAATCGATCGATGCGGAGATCTTTAGGGAAGGCATATGTCCAGCAGTGGACGTCTATCGGCTGATAATGATGATAATGAAGCATCCTTACTTTATGTGAAATGACCTAACGTGGATTGTGACGTATTTCCATATGTTGGTATCTGGAATATGGTCATACTTATATGGAGGTAGTTTTATTAGGCTCGTAGTTAGTCATTAAGTGACTTGGGTTAGGTTATGTTCCCAACGGAAATCCCGTGACCTCTCCAAACGCCGGAGATGATCACCGAGAGGAGATTTCCCCACCCGAAATCCAATAAAAAAAAGATCAGGCACTGGATATATTTTTACAACCTTGTTTTATCCCAGGGCTTCGAGATCGGGACATGGAGTAATGACATGGCTTCATCGATACCGGAGACTGTTGATTACGACGAGTACTTGGAGCCCCTGCCATCAAACCTCACATTCTGCACCTCAGCTTCCGGTAAGATTTTAAGTAGTAGACTTACTAGATATAGTGAAATTACTGTCGTATCAACTCTCACCTCTCTGCGTGAAGTGGTACAGTTCACATCATTCTAGATGGTTCCACGGTGAAAAAAAATACGGTGACTTCATTTTGAAGTGGTGGAACAATACGCTTTATGATTCAAAAAGGTACAGGTTCGATTCCCCAGAGCTAGAGCTTCCGTAGAAGATAAACATCGGAAGAAGACCAATATGTTCAAGAGAACAGCATTTAACATCCGCCATACTTAGAGGTGTGAGGGGTCTCGCACAATAACTCACGGGATCCAAGCCAACTCCACCAGCTCGTGGTGCAGTCTGCGAATCAACGAACGAGGCTTTGGCCCAACCGCACCCTTTGGGCCAGTGTGGTGGGAAATAGCCCAAGTCCCCTTATATGAACCCCTACAGAAGAGATACTTGGAGGAGGTCTATGTCCATCAATGGACATCTATCAACTGATGATGATGATACTTTACTTCGGAGGGTTCATGAACTTCCGTCCACTTTTAAGATAACCCATTTATACCATTGTTGAGAATATTAAGTGGGATTTTTGTATTTTGACCTATTTCCGGTATTGGGCATTTTTTGGCATATTATCATTGATAGGATTGATATTATCACTGATTGCTTTGAAGAGGCTAACTTTGAAGACCAGGGTGGGTAAGCAGACTTGGTTGTCTATATTTGTGTAATAGACAAAATGTTTTTTTTTTCAGGCGGCACCAACTGGAGTGAGCCTATAGAGAAGCCGAAGGTGCATTACGGTGCCTCCAGGACCTTCTCAGTAGCTGACAGCGACTGCTCCTACATGTCCAGGTGATTAGTAATTTGGTGTTAGGTCTCTATTAGTCACGACCAGTCTTAGTAGGACCACCATAGCTAATTTTCCCGTCCAACAATGTATTCCTGTTTAAAGGATGGTGTAGAGTTAAATCACGCAGGTAATGTGAAATACGCAGGTGGAATTATTAAAAAAAAATATGTCTCAAGACGAATAGCACAAGGTGGAGTGCAGTGTATATAATCTTATCTAACACCAGTAAGTTTTTTTTTTCTTGGATTTGATAAATCTCTTTTTGGTAGGACGATTTCAATCCTAGCTATGGGAACTTTCAGTGAACTGTTTATTTCTATTTTAACTATATGATCGTTACAGTCGTGTAGATTTTATTTTATTTAATAATTCATTATTTATTTATATCATCATCATCATCATCATCATCATCGTCAGTAGGTGATAAATATTCACTGCTGAACATAGCCCTTTATTTATTTATTTAAAAAAAGAATCGCTGGGAATTGCTAGATTAAAACAGCGCACGACCTTGGTTCGTGGAACACATGATATGCCCAGCAGTGGACATCTATCAGATGAAATGATGATGATTCATTTTTCTTCATCTCCTTCAGCGACTTCGACACGGACGACTCGGACATGAACACGGACGGCAGCGACGAGGACACGGACACCGGCTTCTGTAGCAGCAAGAACTCTAATGGTGAGCGGTCACTAAACCCTCAGCGCTATATTAAGATGATAATAAAAACATATTACAAAAAAAAAACGAGAGGATCAAACCGATTCATGAAGGAATAATGAGCATATTTTTTTTTACCTTTGTCTTTTCATTTGTAAAAAAAAATTAAAATGTCCGATGCGTTGCAGCCGCTATGGGCGTGCGCATCGAGTACAAGACCGCACACGAGGCGGAGGCGGTCGACGTGGAGCGCGCGCGCAGCGGACCATCTGCGCCGCAGCCCTCGCGCGAAGATGATCAGCGCGACCTGGTGACGCACCGCGAATGCCTTCGCGCCGCTCGTGCGCCCGCAGAGGTGATATTTAATATTTGATCGACGTAGTCTACTCTTACCTTTACGTATGGGTTCGAAGGGTCCCGGACAACAACTCACGGGACCCAAGCCAACCTCATCTCGTGGTGCTCCCTGCTAATCAACAGACGAGGCTCCCATCAACCCGCATTAGGAAATTGTCCAAATCCCCCCCATGTCAACCCCTACAAAAGACTGCCACTAGTGCTCAGCGGTACCGGACGCCATGCCGGGTGTGACGGACGTTGGCAAGGTGTATGCACCAGGGAAAGTATCTTTGGGGTAGGCCAATGTCCAGCAGTGGATAAACAAAGGCTAATGATGGATAAATGAAATATTAAACTAATCTAAAAAAAAACACTAATATGTTAATATCATTACTCCTTTCCAGTACATTGAGAAGTTCAGGGAATCCGTGAAACAACACGAGAAGGATATAATAGGCAAAGGTTTCCTATATTATACGGACAGCAAGATAATCGATTTGCTGTCCGATACATCGAGAGATGTCGACAAATCGAAACAGCTGAAATCGCTCGAGAATCGGCCGGAACTGGAGATGATGTTCCCGTACGGCTCTGAGGCGATATCCTTCGAACAAGGCCAGATCACCATAGAGAGCGTTGAGAGGAACAAGCGTCTGCTCCTAGAAAAATTGAAGAAGACCAAGCGAGAAGATGAGATAAAGAAGATGAACTGCTTCTCCATGAGGGACGTGAACATCGATTCGCCAGATTACGTGAATGAGAAACTGGTGAATGTCGGTTTCGATCACAGGGAAAGTTACAAAGAGAAGATAGGGAATTGGCAGGTGGAGAAAGAGTTTCAGCCTTACTACCAGGAGGTTAAGGCGCAGAATCGGAAAGGTTTCGATTTCGATTACCAGCCGGTTCTTGAGGGACACCCTGGGCCAAGTCCTAGTGTCATCTTACAGGTAACCTTAATCACGCAGTGATTACCACTACTGCTTACTACTCTTTCCACTCCCACACTCTTAGATTATCCTCTTGGCCGACGCGTGATACTCTCTTTCTGAAGTACTCACTTTCAGCTGCTATCACCAACTTTCACCATATCGCTCATTCGCTCTACATTGTGACGCGGTTGGCGAGAGGAAGGCTGGATCTACATGTACATGAGCTGCGGTCGTCACCATCATCATCATCATCATCATCCGATAGATGGCTGCTGTTGTACTTCCCAAAATTTTAATCCATACAACACATATTTGGCCATGCTTATAATAATTGTGCCCCTAGCTATAACATGGCCGCTGCCCCCTTAGTTGACTCTTTCGAATAATTGTGCCCCAAGCTATAACATGGCCTATAGCCCCTTAGTTGACTCTTTCGAATAATTGTGCCTCAAGCTATAATCTGGCCCCTTAATCGACTCTTTCGAATAATTGTGCCCCAAGCTATAACATGTCCTCTGTCCCCTTAGTTGACTCTTTCGAATAATTGTGCCTCAAGCTATAATCTGGCCCCTTAATCGACTCTTTCGAATAATTGTGCCTCAAGCTATAATCTGCCCTTAATCGACTCTTTCTAATAATTGTGCCCCGTTATAACATGTCCTCTGTCCCCTTAGTTGACTCTTTCGAATAATTGTGCCTCAAGCTATAATCTGGCCCTTAATCGACTCTTTCGAATAATTGTGCCCCAAGCTATAACATGGCCTATAGCCCCTTAGTCGACTCTTTCGAATAATTGTGCCTCAAGCTATAATCTGGCCCCTTATCGACTCTTTCGAATAATTGTGCCCCAAGCTATAACATGTCCTCTGTCCCCTTAGTCGACTCTTTCGAATAATTGTGCCTCAAGCTATAATCTGGCCCTTAATCGACTCTTTCGAATAATTGTGCCCCAAGCTATAATCTGGCCTTAATCGACTCTTTCGAATAATTGTGCTAGCTATAACATGGCCTATAGCCCCTTAGTCGACTCTTTCGAATAATTGTGCCTCAAGCTATAATCCTGGCCCTTAATCGACTCTTTCGGAATAATTGTGCCCCAAGCTATAACATGGCCTCTGGCCCCTTAGTCGACTCTTTCGAATAATTGTGCCTCAAGCTATAATCTGGCCCTTAATCGACTCTTTCGAATAATTGTGCCCCAAGCTATAACATGTCCTCTGTCCCCTTAGTCGACTCTTTCGAATAATTGTGACTCAAGCTATAATCTGGCCCCTTAGTCGACTCTTTCGAATAATTGTGCCCCAAGCTATAACATGGCCTCTGGCCCTTAATCGACTCTTTCGAATAATTGTGCCCCGTTATAACATGTCCTCTGTCCTTAGTCGACTCTTTCGAATAATTGTGACTCAAGCTATAATCTGGCCTCTTAGTCGACTCTTTCTGAATAATTGTGCCCTAGCTATAACATGGCCGCTGCCGCCTTAATCGACTCTTTCTAATAATTGTGCCCCAAGCTATAACATGGCCTCTGGCCCCTTAATCGACTCTTTCGAATAATTGTGCCCCAAGCTATAACATGTCCTCTGTCCCCTTAGTCGACTCTTTCGAATAATTGTGACTCAAACTATAATCTGGCCCCTTAGTCGACTCTTTCGAATAATTGTTCCCCAAGCTATAACCTGGCCTGTGTGCCCTTAGTCGACTCTTTCCAATAATTGTGCCCTAGCTATAACATGGCCGCTGCCGCCTTAATCGACTCTTTCTAATAATTGTGCCCCAAGCTATAACATGGCCTCTGGCCCCTCAATCGAATCTTTCGATATATCGTTAAAGTCGTCTAAAATAAATTCTAAGTCCACCAGTGGTGCATGCTGAAGCATTAATGACGATTTCCGCAGGCACTGACGATGTCGAACGCGAACGACGGCATCAACCTGGAGCGTTTGGAAACGATCGGTGACAGCTTCCTGAAGTTCGCGATAACTGCGTACTTGTACTGCGCCCACCCGACCGTCCACGAGGGCAAGTTGAGCCACATGCGGAGCAAGCAGGTGAACCTCTTTTGTGTAATTCAAGCCAATTGTTGCTTGCTCTCGATCCCAGTTGCTAGTATAGGTAGTGCTGGTGGTATAGAATCATGTGCTAGTGGTATAAGATGTACTGGTGGTATAAGATGTACTGGTGGTATACGATTATTGCTGGTGGAATATGATGACGTACTGGTAATGTAGAATAGTGTGCTGGTGGTATAGGATGAGCTGGTGGTATAAGGTGATGTACTGGTAGTATACAATTATTGCTGGTGGAATATGATGACGTAATGGTGTAATATAGAATGATGTGTTGGTGGAATAGAATGTGCTGAGGGATTAGGATGTGCTGATGGTATATGGTGATGTATTAGTAATATAGAATGATGTGCTGCTGGAATAGAATGTGCTGAGGGTATATGATGATGTGCTGGTGGCTTATGATGATGTATTGGTGGTATAGAATGTGCTGATGGAATAAGATGTGCTGGTGGTATAGAATGTGCTGATGGTATAGGATGACGTGCTGATAGAAAAGAATAGTGTATATATTGTATATGATGAGGTTCTGGTGGCATAGTATGATGTACTGGTTGTATAGGATGTTCTGGTGGTATAGGATAATGTGATGGTCCTATTTTAATATTTAATATATCGATATGGAGAGCAGAATATTCACGTTCTAATGAAGAAATTGAACATGTTACTGGTAATGGAGACTAGTATTATGTGGTGCAATGTAAACATCCTAACCGGTTCTATTTTTTTTTATTTACCATGTTATGACTAACACCATACACACATTCATACATCATCATCATCAGCTGACAGACGTCCACTGCTGGACATAGGCGTCCTCCAAAAATCCCCACATCGCAGCGGCTTCCCGCGACCTTCAGTCTCGGTGGGTTTTATATGGAGGGATCGGGCCATTACCCACCACGCTGGCCTAATGGGTGTTAGTGGGAAAATCATACATATGTATATATGTATGGGAGACGGGATAGAATATCCTCACCGCTGTAAAAGGCGACTAAAGAAGGAAAAATCCAGGCAAAGGTGAGCATAAAATTTATGCCCCGAAGACGACAACCTTTACTATTTTTCCCCCAACAATATTCCAAGTAGTAACAATCCTACATAACCAGTTACTCCTGTGTATCCAAACGTTCCTCTCCAAAGTCCTCCCTCCTCCCACATCCTATCCCTACCAATACCCGACAGTCGCCGGACCAGCATGCCCAGCGTGGTCACTCATCCACAATGAACAATGATGAACAAATGATGATATACATACATATGCATAAACACGTACTTATATACATAACGTACGCGCTCGTGTACGCACACACACATACACACTCGCACACACGCACATTTACCCCTTTCTCTATACACACACACACGTTTACCCCCTATATATATATATGTACACAAATATCCGTGCTTATTCTATGTGGTGTGTATGCAGGTCTCGAACCTGAACCTGTACCGGCTGGGGCGCGGCAAGCGGCTCGGCGCCCGCATGACGGCGTCCAAGTTCGAGCCTCACGACAACTGGCTGCCGCCGTGCCACCGCGCGCCGCCCACCCTGCACCAGCGGCCGGTGAGCACCGACACCCTTAATACCACCACCAGTTCAGCCTATTGCTGCCCCCTGCTGAACGTCACCCTTAATGGTATTGCAGTATATACTGGTGGCTGGTAGACTATCGCAGCGGTGAACAGCAGTGCATTACTACAGTCCGGATTGTAGGGTGTTGTAACTAGTAATATTAAGGTAAAGGACCCAAGTCAACCTCACCAGCTCGTGGTGTATCCAGCTGATCAACAGACGAGGCTCTGGCTCCCACCAACCCGCATTGGGACAGCGTGGTGGGAATTGGCCCAAATGCCTCCCATATGAACCTTTGACTGAAGGTCGCAGCAGCCGCTGGATGCGAGCAGATCAGGACTGATCGATGTGGAGATCTATGAGGATCTATGTGCAGTGGACGTCTATCGGCTGATGATGACGCATGTCTCTAAGCAACCAGTACAACGTGGTGCAGTGTAAACATCTTGACTAATATTCTTATGGTCAGTGAACTCTTCTCTAGTCTAGTCGCTTCAATGAATAAAAAAAAGCGACCATAGATAACAATGTAGCTTCAGTTAGGATGTGCACACTGCATCACAGCAGCGCTTATTTTTGCTACCAATAAGCAGTGTACAAACTTCACTCCGTATTGAAGGACTTTCCTCCTCATCAAATCATACTCCTCATGAGGATGTAACTAGATAACTTTATATGTAATGTAGTGCAGTGTAAATATCCCATCGCTTCTCAGTTATGGATGGTGGACTTTTTGCTCGTTCAGTCTCTGTATGACGGTCTCTGGGGTGTAAGGGATCCAAGCTAACTTCACCAGCTCTGGCTTCCACCAACTCCCATTGGACCAGTATGGTGGGAAATGACCCAAATCCCCCCCATATGTACCCTTACATACGACAGCCTCTACTGCCCAGTGATACCGGAAGTCATGCTGACTATATATAGAGATCTTTGGGGGGGAGGGCTATGTCCAGCAGTGAAGGTCTACCGGCTGATGATGTCCATAACAATGAAGCTTCAGTATATGCACATTGCTTCACTGCCTATTTTTGCTGTTCGACGGTACTGTGCAAATGCTTCCGTAGTCCGGTTTGAAGGGCGTTGCGACTAGTTTTATTACTGGGTTAACGAGATTTTAAGTCATGTCTGAAGGTTACGAGCGCAATGTGGTGCAGTGTATATACCGTACCATATGAAATTCTGATCCGGTCCAGGGTGAAGCCCATGAGCAGTCATCAGCTGGTGATGGTCCGGTGGACAACTCCGGCTGCTTCATACCTTACAACTTGATCACACAGCACAGTATACCAGGTACAGGGTTTTTTTTTTTTTAATTTTTAAGTCCTTTACTGGTGGTAGTGTCTATAGCTGGAGGCCGTCTAGTTACCACCACTGCTGCGACGGTGGAGCTGAAGAGGAAGAGGACTGTTGGGTTCCTCTGCGGTCGTATGACGGTTGGAGCTGATGACCGGATCAGCCGCATGGAGCCTGGGAAATTTTCTATCTTGGCGCCCATGGACTTTGAGTGACGGATTCGAGGGGATCCATTGGGGTGATGATAAGAGACCGAGAGGACGGCGCCACCCTTACAGAGATGGATATGGCGGGATTCTCCCGTCTTTGCCTCCGCGTGGGCAAGTGTGCGAAGGGATTTCCCCCACTTAAAAAAAGAATAGGTACTTACCACCACAGCGACGAACTATATTCCGGTTTGAAGGGCGCTGTAGCTAAAAAAATTACTGTTTGCAAATAAAACACCGCAGCGTCTGTTTCGTATGCTGTCAAGTAGTAATACGCAAACTTTAGTATGTTCCGGTTTTAAGGGGGCTGCAGCCAGTGAAATTAGTACATGGGAAAAGGACTGCAGCGTATGTTCCGCTATAAAATAGTAATGTGCGAATTTTACTGTTCCGGTTTGAAGGGCGCTGTTGCTATTGAAATTACCGTGTGCGAAAAACACTGCAATATCTATTCAGTTTCTGTTATCAAGCAGCGGCATGCACACTTTATTATGTTCCGGTTTGAAAGGCGCTATAACTTTCTCTATTCGTAATAGTTGAATTAATGAGGTGCAGTGTAAACATACTAACATACGAACATTGTGCTTCTTTAGATAAATCAATAGCTGATTGCGTGGAGGCTCTGATAGGCGCTTACCTGCTGGAGTGCGGGCCTCGTGGTGCTCTCCTCTTCATGTCCTGGCTGGGGATAAAGGTTCTGCCGCGGCACGACCTGCCCCTACCCGAAAACCATCCTTATGTCGTAGCTCATAAGGACTACTGTGATGAAATCATCGCAACAGCTGCAAAGGTTTGTTTAAGACTTACCGTGTTCCGGTTTGAAGGGCGCTGTAGCTTGTTATATTACTGGGAGTAATAAGAGATGATAGGGGTGTAAGGGAACCCGCACAACAACACGAGAACCAAGCCCAAACTCACCAGCTGGTGGCTCGCTAATAAACAAACGAGGCTATGGATCCCATCAAATCACATTGGGCCAGTGTGGTGGGAAGTGGCCCAAAACCCCCCATATGAACCCCTACAAACGATAGTCCTTATTGCCCGGCGGTAGTGAAGGCCACGCTGACCGCGTGAAGGTCGCGGGAAGCCGTTGGATGTGGACAGGATAGGACTGATCCATGTGGAGATCTTTGGTGGAGGCCTATGCCCAGCAGTGGACATCCATCTGCTGATGGTGATGAAAAGATAACATCTTGTTTCATATATATATAGATGTGTTTAACTTCCAGAAGTCGCCATCGCCACCTTCACCGAAACCCAAGCGGAGGATCTCCGACTCGGAATCGGACTGGAACGATGACGACGAAGCGGAGATGGAGACTGATGATGACCAGTGCAGGCAGCAGGACTTCGGCCCTGACGACGACTGGAGCTGGTGCGGGCGGGCGGTTGGATCCCTGAAGCCGTACAAGTCCGGCGGTGGCTGGTATCAGCCGATTTTCGGCGAGCTCAGAGCGCCGCCTTCACCGCTCCTGAGGTACATAGAGGATCCCGAAGGGGAGCTGGAGCAGATGCTGTCAGGTGAGGATACCATCTGATGCTACTGGTGGTAGTGACTTCATTATTGGACTTTACCCATCAAGATGATTTATTTTGTAGAAAAATCTATGTCGTTAGTAGCTTCGAAGAGTCAAGGGTTCAGTTCTCAGCTTCCGGTAATGGAAAACCTGGTGACGAGACCCACGTGTTCCAAGAACTTCAATGGACACGTCATCAGCTAACCCTCATACAGCTGGTGTAGGGGATAACTGACCTTGACTTCATATCCCAGCAGTAGGAATATTAAGTGGGCTGTTTACAGTTCCGTTTAGTAGGCTTCGTGTCCCAGCTGTGGGAATATGGTGTGGGATTGTATATTCAACGATGGTGAACATCTCGAACTGCGCACAGGTTACGAAGCTTTGGAGGGCACCCTGCAGTACCGCTTCAAAGACCGTTCGCTTCTCCTCCAAGCGCTGACGCACGCGTCGCACCAGAGGAACAGGCTCACCGACTGCTACCAGCGTCTGGAGTTCCTCGGCGACGCCATCTTAGGTGAGTTTACTCTCTATCGTGGAGCTGGTTATGACAAGATGCAGTCTCTACTCCAGTAATTCTGTGAGATGGACTATTGCATATTCTATACTGTCAATGTTGCATCACTTAATTTTAAGTGATAGAGATATAGAAATTCTGTGTATATATTCGCCCTACCGCGTGTCTTCCATCATCCTACTGCGCTCCCACTACTCCGCCACGCAACATTCTCTCGCATTGTATCTCTTTCTCATTCAGTATATATGAAGAGAGAGAGAAAGAAATATTAAAATCGTTATTACATTATTTATCGCTGTCCGTCGTTCTTTCCTACTTCAATCAATCGCTGTCTCTGTCTTTCTCCCTAGGTCTTTCTCACTTCCCCTCTTCCTTTCTTTCCCTATATCTCTCTCTATCTCTCTCTCCCTCCCCCTCTCCCTCTCTGTTTGTCTCTGTCTCTTTGTTTCTCTCTTTGTCTTTGTCTCTCTGTTTCTCTCCATCTCCACAGTATATCCCTCTCCACTTTTATACTTTTATGTAATATTCTCTCTCTCTCTCCAGACTATTTGATAACCCGTCACCTGTACGAAGACGCCCGCCGCCACTCCCCCGGAGCGCTGACCGATCTACGTTCAGCTCTAGTCAACAACACCATCTTCGCGACCCTCGCGGCGAGGCACGGCTTCCACAAGTGCGTACTGTTCATAGCAACCTGATGGTGATGAGCTCAGATACAAAAGCCCCTGGTGACCAGCAGGACCAGAGACCATGCTTACTGTATGATGAAGAAACCAGTGTGGGACCATGTCCAGCAGTGGGACGTCTATCGGCTGATGATGATGTTATATATACACTACACGTCATTGTGCCCACTTGGCGACATATGTTAAATCTCGTTACCGTAGTAATTTCATTACCTATAGCGTCTTTGATACTACATTACTGTGTGGTAGTAAAGTCGCTACGGTAGTACCTATTCATACGGTATCTGATTACAGTAGTGTGCAAACATTACTATGTTGCGGTTCGAAGGGCGTCATAGGCAATGAAATTACTGCGGTTACAAGAATCAACATCTATTCCTAAAACGACAAGCCTTATGTGGTGTAGTGTATGCATCCTAACTAGCGACACGTTGTGGGTAGACGTATCATTTACCATTAGATGGAGTCATTGTCCAATTAAAAAAAAAAAATCTTTCAGATACTTCCGTCACATGTCGCCTGGTCTGAACGAGGTGCTGACCAAATACGTGAAGATACAGGAGGAGAACGGACACTCCATCAGCGAGGAGGTATTTATATCTACTTCCTGTAAACCTGAACTACCACCATCATATAATCACTCATAATACAGGCAGAATTATTACACGGCTAAATTAAACGGTCGCTACGTTCATACATACCGGCAGCGCGACGACGATGCGCGCATTTAGTCGGTTAATGCAGTTCCATTTGTTTGATCAGATTCGAACTGTGCGCTCTATAGCATAGAGTGCATTTAAATGAGCGCATCAGGTACACGAGTGTGCAGCGCCGCGACGCGGGAATTATTACACGGCTAAATTAAACGGTCGCAGCGTTCATATATACTGGCAGCGCGACAACGACGCGCGCACTTAGTCGGTTAATACGGTAGAAGAGTATAGTAGAGTATCCTGGATCCTCATCACTACATACAGACGGAAGACTTTACTCCTCACTCTTTCTTCCCAGCACTACTTGATACACGAGGACGAGATGGAGCAGGCCGAGGATGTGGAAGTGCCTAAAGCACTGGGAGATCTGTTCGAATCCATCGCCGGCGCCATCTTCCTCGACTCCGGTGAGTACGATTACCGACCTTAAACTCCCACTGCTGGGACTAGTGACCTTATATATATATAAGGGTCAAGTGCGAGTTGGTTAATGTCACTATATCGATGATAGCTGTTCTTAGGGTTTGCTGTCTTCCTTCAGGAGCTCCAGCTCTGGGAATCGAACCTGTGCTTCCACCATACGTCTCCACTTGTCCATATAGTAGGTTAATGGTCTTGATAGAGTCCCAGCAGTGGGAATGACAAGAGGTGTGTTGAAACCAAATACATCCCTGCTGTAGTGTAGTGTGAGCGATGTATGGAAACCTGAAGATCCAAGGTTGGGTTCTGAGGCAACCGGTTGAGGAGTGGCGGATGGTGGAAACCACCTGGTTACCAACCACCCTGGTCTTCTATATGTATGTACTCCTCAGGTATGTCGCTGGGTGCGGTCTGGCGCTCGTACGTTCGCCTGATGGGGGCGGAGCTGGAGGCGTTCAGCGCTGCCGCTCCCAAGTCGCCCGTCCGGGAGCTGCTCGAAGCCGAGCCGGACACCGCGAAGTTCGGGTGAGTTATCCGGCTCGTCGGACCTTATTCACCATATGCGTTACATTGATTTTTTTTTGTTATTTAACGTCTCTGTTGCCGGAGACCGTTTAGGTTTCGCAGCGCCTATTGCAGCCGACATACAGTACTGTGCAGACATTTCTGTGATCCGGTTTGAAGGGCGTTGTAACGATTACTGGTGGCAGTGTCTCTGTTGCCGGAGACCGTCTAGGTACCACCGCAGCGCCTATTGCAGCCGATAAACAGTACTGTGCAAATATGACTGCGATCCGGTTTGAAGGGCGTTGTAACGGTTACTGGTGGTAGTGTCTCTGTTGCCGGAGACTGTTTAGGTACCACCGCAGCGCCTATTGCAGCCGACATACAGTACTGTGCAGACATTTCTGTGATCCGGTTTGAAGGGCGTTGTAACGATTACTGGTGGCAGTGTCTCTGTTGCCGGAGACCGTTTAGGTTTCGCAGCGCCTATTGCAGCCGACATACAGTACTGTGCAGACATTTCTGTGATCCGGTTTGAAGGGCGTTGTAACGATTACTGGTGGCAGTGTCTCTGTTGCCGGAGACCGTCTAGGTACCGCCGCAGCGTCTATTTCTACTACCGAACAGTGAAATTAGTGGGGGCGAATATTACTGTGATCCGGTTTGAAGTGCGTTGTAACGATCACTGGTGGTAGTGTCTGTTGCCGGAGACCGTTTAGGTTTCGCAGCGCCTATTGCAGCCGATAAACAGTACTGTGCAGACATTGCTGTGATCCGGTTTGAAGGGCGTTGTAACGGTTACTGGTGGTAGTGTCTGTTGCCGGAGACCGTTTAGGTTTCGCAGCGCCTATTGCAGCCGATAAACAGTACTGTGCAGACATTTCTGTGATCGGTTTGAAGGGCGTTGTAACGATCACTGGTGGTAGTGTCTGTTGCCGGAGACTGTTTAGGTACCACCGCAGCGCCTATTGCAGCCGATAAACAGTACTGTGCAGACATTGCTGTGATCCGGTTTGAAGGGCGTTGTAACGATCACTGGTGGTAGTGTCTCTGTTGCCGGAGACTGTTTAGGTACCACCGCAGCGCCTATTGCTACTACCGAACAGTGTAATTAGTGGGGCGAATATTACTGTGATCCGGTTTGAAGGGCGTTGTAACGATCACTGGTGGTAGTGTCTCTGTTGCCGGAGACCGTTTAGGTTTCGCAGCGCCTATTGCAGCCGATAAACAGTACTGTGCAGACATTGCTGTGATCCGGTTTGAAGGGCGTTGTAACGGTTACTGGTGGTAGTGTCTCTGTTGCCGGAGACCGTTTAGGTTTCGCAGCGCCTATTGCAGCCGATAAACAGTACTGTGCAGACATTTCTGTGATCCGGTTTGAAGGGCGTTGTAACGATCACTGGTGGTAGTGTCTCTGTTGCCGGAGACTGTTTAGGTACCACCGCAGCGCCTATTGCAGCCGATAAACAGTACTGTGCAGACATTGCTGTGATCCGGTTTGAAGGGCGTTGTAACGGTTACTGGTGGTAGTGTCTCTGTTGCCGGAGACTGTTTAGGTACCACCGCAGCGCCTATTGCAGCCGACATACAGTACTGTGCAGACATTTCTGTGATCCGGTTTGAAGGGCGTTGTAACGATTACTGGTGGTAGTGTCTCTGTTGCCGGAGACTGTTTAGGTACCACCGCAGCGCCTATTGCAGCCGACATACAGTACTGTGCAGACATTGCTGTGATCCGGTTTGAAGGGCGTTGTAACGATTACTGGTGGCAGTGTCTCTGTTGCCGGAGACTGTTTAGGTACCACCGCAGCGCCTATTGCAGCCGACATACAGTACTGTGCAAATATGACTGCGATCCGGTTTGAAGGGCGTTGTAACGGTTACTGGTGGTAGTGTCTCTGTTGCCGGAGACCGTCTAGGTACCGCCGCATCGTCTATTTCTACTACCGAACAGTGTAATTAGTGGGGCGAATATTACTGTGATCCGGTTTGAAGGGCGCTGCGGTTAGTGGAATTACTGGGGGTGATGAGGCGATATCCTCTGTCTCAAAGCGACGAGCGCAATTCACTTAATATCAGGTGATTACCATCACAACCCCCTCAATTGTACATTACCATCACAACCACTATATAGTTCAACAGTGACGGATATACTCGTAAGACTTGTATGTTGACGGATATAGACGTCATGACGCAAAATGTTATACTTCCATCACGATATATATTATATGCGATGTCGTGTATTTTCAGTGTCGCATATATAATCGTTATAAGATTTGTGTGTGGTTTTTGTGTCGACGTATATAGACGTCACGACGTGAAATAGTAAAATCAATGTGAATATTATACGGACAGTCGTTTATTTTCAATATTGCGAATATATTCGCTGTAATTATTTGTGAGCCGTATTTGTGTTGACGTATATAGCCGTCATGACAGGAAATTATATATTTTTTTCATCACAATGTATATTATATGCGAGGTCGTGTATTTTTAGTGTCGCGAATTTAATCGCTGTAAGTTGTTTCTGTTGACGGATTTAGCCGTCATGACACAAAATGTTATATTTTCATCGCGTTGTAAAATTATATGCGAAGTCGTGTATTATCCGTGCCACGTGTGTAAAATCGTTATAAGATTTGTGTGTTTTTGTGTTGACGGATATAGACGTCATAACGTGAAACAATTTTTTTTTATCACTATGAACGTTATACGGAAGGTCTTCTATTTTCAATATTACGATTATATTCGTTTTAAAATTTGTGCGTCGTGTTGACGTATATAGCCGTCATGACAGGAAATTATATATATTTTTATCACAATGTATGTTATATGCGACGTTCTGTATTTTTAGTGTTGTGAATGTAATCGCTATAGGAGTTGTGTGTTTTTATTGACGGATTTAGCCGTCATGGCAGGAAATTGTATTTTTTTTCATCACAATCAATATTCTAAGCGAAATCGCTTATTACGACTATGACGAATATACTCTTTATATGATTTACGTGTTGTTTTTGTATTGACGGATATGTACGTCGCGAAACGAAATTGTATGTCATCACAATGAATATTCTATAGTTACCCATTTTAGTGTATATTCGTCGTGACTCATGACAGGTGTGTTCAATTTATAAGATGACGGATATAGCCGTCGTCGATACTTCCGTTAATGACTGATATATTAAACCTTAGACATTTTTTGATGAATATTCTTCTTTGCCTTAAATTTACGCATATTTATAAGAAATATAATATGTGTGTAATTTTTTGATTAAGACGCGTAATTATTCTTATGATCAATATTATCCATATATATATATATATGTTACAAGAAACACTGGAATCCGGACAATGTCGACTCACCGGTGAATGTTCAACATTCTAATCGTTTGGTGCGTTTCCGAAACATTTGCTAAATACCCTCATTAATGTTCAACATGTTGAAGATTATGTTTCCTTCACCGTAATTCAGTCGCCATAAAACCTCACAAGGGTTGACGTACCTTTTCCCCCTCTTTCCGAAAGGTATAACCAAGAATTTAAAATACACAGTACATTTTTTTTTTTTTTTTTGGTCGAGGGCAAAAAATGTCCTGCGGCATACACATTCGCCTAGGGCACGACGAATGGTTATGTGGGGCTCTCACCCAATAAAACAACCCCCCGGTGTCCTTCACGGCCTGAGTGCCGGGTTGGTGGGATCGATCGATGCATTCGCCACCTTCCCGGCCGGCCTTGACCCTCTTCGGGTCCCTTCCTTGAGGGGCCTTGGCCCTATCCACCCAGTGTCCGGGGTGCTCACCGCCACGGCCTGTCACTGGTCGGACGACGGGTTGCCCTCCCCGCCGCTCGCAGGCCTGACCTCACGGTGGTCGGAAGTCATCGCGCAGGTGCGCTCGTCGTCGTGCTGTGCGCCTGCGGCGGGAGGGAAGCTGGCTGGTAGCCTCCCTCTCGCGCTCCGCCACCTCCTTGTTGGTCATAACGGCTTCACAAAATGAGGCCATCGCCTCCCAGGCGCTCTCGCTCTCGGTCATTAATTGGATTATGGTCGGGAGCGACAGCGTTTGCTCTCCTGTCGCCGCGAGTAGCTGCTCGCGCTCTGCACTCCAAGCCGGGCACTCCTGCAAAGTGTGCAGGGCTGAGTCTTCAGTACCCGCACAGTGGTGGCAGATTGGACTCTGCTCCCGTCCTATGCGATGCAAGTACTTTCCGAAGCACCCGTGTCCGGAAAGTGCTTGTGTCAGTCGGAATGTTAATGAGCCGTGCCGCCTGCTGGGTCACTGTGCGAGTATTGGCTGTACAGCGGTGACGGTGCTATGGCCCGCTTCTAGCAATGTGAGCCTTTGTCTCAACTTTTCGACCATCTCTGATCGTAGTCCTGCCCTTTTCCTCCGAGTTTCGTCAGGATGGACTATGAGATCCCTGTTCGTGGCCTCCTTATGCCACTTGTAGAGTAGGGCTGCCAGCTCCACCTCTAAAACCCACGGGGGTGAACCCGCCAACAGAGTTGCCGCTTCGAATGATACTGTAGGGTATCCTCGTATGACACGGATGGCCATTGCCCTCTGTGGTCTTCTGAGGACAGTGATGTTCTTGACCGACATGTTTTGGCCCCAGATTGGCGCACCGTACAGAGCCATCGGTCGTACCACTCCCATGTATAGCCGTCTGCAACTGTCGTTAGGCCCTCCCAAGTTGGGCAGGAGGGACGCTAGCGCTGCCGTTGCCCTTGTTAATTTTTGGCCTCGCGCGGCGAAGTGTTGGCGAAACGTCCACCGCCTATCGAGCGTGAGGCCCAAATACTTCAGGGTTTGCCCGATTTCTATTCGTATGCCGCCCACGATCATGTGCGAGTCGGGGGGCGGCGCGTTTCTTGCACCGTGGAAGCAGATCGCCTCTGTTTTGGTCAATGCTACTTCCAGGCCAAGTCTTCTTATTCTTCCTACTACTTGTGATACTCCTGCAGTGGCAAGGATATTGACCTCGCGGTGTGACCGACCTCTCGCAGTAACTAGGGTGTCGTCCGCGTAGCACGTTATCTCGATGTCGTGCAGAAGTGCATCTCGGAGCACCCAATCATAGGCGATGTTCCACAAGAGAGGCCCTAAGACAGATCCCTGTGGAACACCGCTTGTGATGTTTCTTTCGATCCATGCTGTCCGACTCGGGAAGATGACTCGTCGATCGGACAGGTAGTCCCTAATCGTATAGCTTAGATAGCGCGGGACCTGGTGGTGATCCAGTACCATCATTATAGAATCCCAGGGTAGGCAGTTGAATGCGTTGGCGATGTCTATAGACACCGCCAAAACCACCTTACCCTGAGATATAACCTCATCCACAATTTTCTTTATCCATTGTATGGCGTCAACGGTAGATCTACGTCTCCTGAACCCAAACTGGTTTTCGTTCAGGTCAGGGCCCACTTGTGAAAGGTGCTTGACGAGGCGGTTGGCGATTATCCGCTCAAAGAGTTTGCCCGCCTCATCGAGCAGAACTATTGGCCTATAAGCGGAAGGGGAGTCAGCTGGTCGCCCCACCTTCCTAAGTAGTACGAGCCTTCCAATTTTCCATTTCTTCGGAAATCGTCCTTGCTGAAGGCATGCGCTAAGCAAAGATCCGAAACGCAGCCCCAGTGCTTCGAAGGACACAGTCCAAACTCGGCCAAGCACACCGTCTGGTCCGGGTGCGACATTTTTCGTTTTCAGCCTTTCCACAGCCTTCATCAGCTCGTCGTGTGAGACCTCTGGAGCTGCTGTATTGACATTGTGGTGTTCCTGCCTGTACTTGTGATGGGATTCCGATTGGGCGCCTAGTTTCGTTTGGAAATAGCGCGTCCAATACTCTTCTCAATAGATCAGGTGGTAGGGTTTGCGTCAATGGTGGAGACCAGGGACGGAGTTTGTCCCTCACCATTTTATACGGACGTCCCCATGGATCTCTATCAAGCATCGCAATAAATTCTTCGCGAGCACGCACCTTAGCAGTCTTTATGGCACCTTGCAGTGCTTTCTTTGCCGTCCTATATGAGCTGTATAATTCAGCTTCTCTTGCTGCCGAGTTTTCTGTTCTTCGACGTCGTCTGCGGTGACGAGTGTATTGGCGGCGAGCAGCGATGCAAGCCCGACGCAGTTGGTTAAGTTCCTGCGACCACCAATACACTTGCCGCCTCGACGTTCGTCTATTTGAGGAGATTCGGGGCATTGCCGAATCACAAATTGATGTTAGGGCTTCCTGGAACCAATTTGACTCTTCATCCACATTGATCAAGCCAGCCGAAGATGGTGTCCAAGCTTGTACTGCAGCCGCTTCCAGAAGGTGTTGGCGATTTAATCATCCGAGGGCCCAGCGTGAACCTGGGCTTGTCAAGTCCTGTTGTGCGGGGTAGTTGGAGGTGTCGGCGGAGAGCTCGAATCGGATATACCGATGGTCGGATAGTCTCCGCCTCCTCAACAACTCGCCATCCGCGAACGTGGTGCGCCAGAGAAGGAGTGGCGAAAGTAAGATCGACAATTGAACCGCCTCTCTGGCGCACGCACGTGTGTGTATTGCCAGTGTTTAAGACGACGAGTCCTTGTACTAGGGCCCAGTCTTCCAGCACTTCACCTCTCGCATCAGCAACTGGTGAGCCCCAGGCCGGGGATTTCGCGTTGAAATCACCCGGCACGAGTGTAGGGCGAGGGTGTATTTGACTTATGAAAGTCGCCAACTGGTCAAGAAAGTTCTCGTATTCGACGAGTGACCTATTTGGAGAAAAATATACCCCAATGATCTTAATATTAGCGACGTCTGCGGCTATGTAACCTCGTCCCCTCTGGATGTTTTCAAGGGGAGGACCGCCCATAGACCGAACCGAGTAGATTGCCACCATGCCCTCGACGTCACCTGCCCACCCAGCCGTGGACGGGACACAGTGAGGCTCAGCAATTACCGTCAGATTGATGGACCATTCTGCAAGAGTCTGTGTTAGAAGAACTTGGGCTCTTGCAGAGTGATTGACATTGGTTTGCAATATATGAAGTGACTGATCCATTAGTGACATTCCATATTTGTTTCCGTCTCGGCCGAACGTTGCGCAGGTATCGCCGTTTGCGGTTGTCCTGATCTTGTTGGAGCTGTCATATTTGATTTGAGCTGCTTACATTCTTTGCCGCCAGCAATGTGTCCAGCGGGTTTGCTCTCGGCTTCGCACGCCGGACAGTGCGGGTCCGCAGAACACGATACCCGTTTGTGTCCGGATTGGCTACAGCGGTAGCACAAGTCCTTGAAGTTGACACAGGAGGTACACCGGACACCTACTTGACCCTCCACTTGACAGCGGAAACACCGCATGGGTCTCGACTTTAGTAATTTAACTTGTGCCGAGACCCAACCTACTAAGAGTCGACGGCCTTCGACCATTTTTTTAGCAGCCGTGACTGGACATGACACGATTGCCCACCAAGTCCATTTGCACCGACACGAACCTCTGTTGATTTTATTTGATCTTCAGAGCAGCCGCCGTCTTTAGCGACAGCAGCAATCAAATCTTTAGCCGAGACTGAGTCGTCAAGGCCGGTGACGCGAATGCCTACACATTTTGTGGGTCTTGAGATGCGAACTTCTTCTGGTGACAGCACTTCACTCAGCTTTGCCGCAAAAGCATCAGCTTTTTCGGCGTTTGCCTCTCCTGGTACTGCCAAGAGCCTTGCCTCTGTCACTGTTGGGCGAAAGCGTAATCCGACTAGTATGCCCAAGTCTTGCAGAGCGATTTGGGACTTAGCGCTATTGATAACATCAGCGTAGGTCAGGCCCTTTCCCTCAGCCTCGCGCTGCCGCGTTATGACTACCGCTGCAGAGCGAGGTGCGCGTAGTTTTCTCTTTTTAACTTTGGCGGCTTTCTTCTTGGCATTCTTAGCCTTTTTCTTTGCTCCAACTATTTGCCAGCCCCCCTCCGAAGTGTTGGTGGTTGGTGGCAGCGCAGCAGAGTCGTTTTGAGCGTTGTTCACAACGTCTCGTCCAGCCTTGGTATTTTTATCCCCTTTCTTCTTCTTACTTTGCGTAGTTGGAAGTGGTGCAGTCGCCGAGGGCTCAGTTGGTGTGGGTGCAGTGCCCGTTGCTTGGGCAGTTGATTTTCCTTTTGGTACTTTGGGCGCTTTAGCTTTTTCTGCGAAAGTTGCACCAGTGGTCCGCTGCTGCTGCCTAGACTCCGAAGCGAGTGGAGGGCGCAGAATTTTCCCCTCAAGAAACTCCACCCGTGATGTGAACCTTCCCATTTCCTCTCTTATGAGCTTAACAATCACTGCTTCGATTGGCTCCTTTTGTTGGCCATCCCTTTCAATGAAACTTTTTGTCTGGTTGGCCCTTTTCATGTCAATCAGTTGCGCCTTGATCTCTTCTAATTCGTTTCTGAGACCCGCTATTTGGTTCTTTAGATTCGCGTTTTCCTTCTGGAGTCGCTGCGTTTCTTCATAGGACGTACGACTCATTAGCTCTTCTGTCACCTCCGACATGAGCTGCACCGCGTCTTTAAGGGTCTTCGCGCATGTACCCTTAAGTCCTTTTGATATTTTAGAGACCATCTTGATTGATCTCAAGGAGGCTTCCACCTTATTGCGCAGTTCTTCTGCGTTTAAGTCCTCTATATCTGGCTCGTTTTCGCCAGTCTTAGCCAGTGAGAGCCGTGATGGAGTTCTGCTATTTGAGACGGCCCTAGCAATCTCGGCGACCTCCCTATCTTCTTGGGCAATTTGTACCTTGAGATATTTGTGTCTCTCAGCTGCCTCTTTCTCCAGTTTTGCTTGATGCACTCCCACGTACTTTCCGTGCGTTGATGGCCTTCCTTTGCTGCGTCTTTCTTTCGCTGCCTGATGGAGGTTCCACTCCGGATGGCGCGCTTTCTCCACTGACTCGTTTCCTTTTACGGAAAAATTTGGACCCACTGTCCATGCTTCGAGCACTTATAGCGCTCCACATACTCCTGACCGAGCCAGCGTCTGAGTTTTTAGGCTCAGACCTGTCCTCTCCTCCGCTTTGTCAAAGGTTGTTTTTAAATTTGAACTTTCCATAGTGTTCTCACGAGTGTAAGGGATATAATGGGGTCGAGCCCGGGCAGAGCCCTCTGTACCCGGGTAAGGCTAAGTGTGACCCGCTAACCGGTTCGCTAGGTGCCGGCGCGGGGACACGCACTAGCGACCGAAAATCCGATCGGCCATTCACCCCTTCGCGGTGCGGCGCCGCTTGGGGTTCGGGTAACTTTTTATTGAGGTTTTCTTCCTCGCAAACCCAGCCAGTGAAGGCAAGGTCCACCGGCCCGCGTAGGAACTCCTTCCATCGTTGCAGACCGGCTCGGCCGGCGGTGGCCCCAGTGAGGCCGCGCCCGGAGTCATTGTTAGTGAACACCGGGCCCGCCGCCCTTCCTCCTCGAGAAGCTAGGCTAATCCCTCCCCCCCCATTAAGTGACTTTTGTAAGAGGTTGTCGCCCTCCGGACCGACAAAGGAGAAAAGAGAGGAATTTGGAAAAGGATAGGGCAGTCTGCATTACCAATACATTCCCAGCATGAGAGAAATATTGGGAATGGTACGACCCTTTAAGGAAAGGATAGGTAAAGATGGAAAAGACGGGATACACTGGCCGTTTGTCCGTCCCACTACGGGACGCAACGGGACGCCCAGCAGACCCCCCAGGTTTGGTTCACGCCGGCTGGTCACCCAAGCCAAACTCTCCAGATCAAAACGGAAGAGGGCCCCCATCCACCACCCGGGGGCATCGAGCCGTATAACACCGGACTGGGATCCGGTGACGGGTTATACCGTTAACCTTTTTTTTTTTTTTTTGATCTCGGTGCTGGAAATGCTGTTACCGCATACCCAGCGTCCTTTTCAGGGGGGGGAAGCCGGGTTATGTGGGGCTCGGGGCCACTGAGATGTGTGCGTGACCCCCATACCCACTAAAACCACCACCGCTTGTCCCGCCATACGCATACTGGAGACGCCCGGGTTTCAGTCAAGCAACTCTCCGGGCGCCTCCGCGTATAAAACTCCTTCTGGTGGGTGCCCGCGGGGAGCAAAGGCACCCACCTGCCGTCCCGTACCGGCCCCTCGCGGGACCGGCACGTTGGGGCCCCCCGACCCCACAGACGACCGCGCGCGCCCAAACGGAGCGCACGCCCGGCCGCCGCCCTCCCGTGAAGGAATTGGGCGGCGGCCTCATCAGACTCCCCACTTCGACGAGGGAGGGGGGACAAAAACCAAGACTCCCCCGGGGCACGCACCCCCAAGAGAAACACGACAAAAGGCCCAAAGGGCCCCCCACACCGTGCCCGGCTAGGGGCCCGTCGCTCACGGCAGGAGGAAGCGGACGGCGTGGTTCTGCCGCCGCGCTCTACCGCCGGCCCGCCGCCGCCTGCTAGGTGCGGCAGCGGCGTCGGCCTCCCTCGTGCGCTCGGCGGTCTCCTTCTGACGCATCACTGCGCCGCAGTAGGAGGCCACCGCCTTCCAAGACCTCTCGCTGCTCAACATACGATCGATTACAGTCGGCAGCGAAAGGTCACTGCCGACTTGCACGACGAGGGAGTGGCGTTGCGGTCCCCCATGCCGGGCACTCCGCCAGAGTGTGGTGCGCCGTGTCAATCGGCGCACCATACTCGACGCATTCTTACGTCATCTCTCTACGAGCCACCTGGTGCAGGTACTTGCCGAAACATCCATGGCTTGTCAGCACCTGCACCAGGTGGAACGTCAAGGCCTCGTACCGCCGGCTCATCCACTGGGACAGGCAGGCCTGATGGCCTCCACCGTGTCCCGGCTGGCGGCAGGGTTACCAAACTACGTCTCCCACCGCCGGATCAGGGCGTCATGGGCAACGCGTCTGATCCGGCGGACCGTGGCCGGGTCCGGCCGACGCTCTCCGGCATCCCGCAGGAAGAGGTACACTTCCGCGAACGACTGCGCCTGTAGATGCCAAGGCGCATCGCCCGCGAGAAGCGTACCCGCCGTCCAGGACACCGTACGGTACGCCCGACAGGCTCGGACCGCCAGGATACGTTGGGCCCTCTTCAACACGGGCCCGTTCCTGGCGGTCTCGCACCACCTATCCACCCATACGGGCGCACCGTACAGTGCCATACTCCGCAGGATGCCAATGCTGAACCCAACCTAACCTAACCTTTCTTTACTGAGACTTTTTTTCCCGACTTTACTCAGAAGTAGTAGACACAATAGCCTACGGACTAAAACCCGCTTCCGTTAAATATCCTATCCTCTCTGGGAACCGCTTGTGTATTACTTCGGAGAGGCTTTTGTATTTTATCTTGTAGTTTCAAGTATTTGTCTTTCGTCGTTTTCCCTTATTTTATTATTTCCCGGACCATATCCGCATATTTATCCCATCTTACTTTACTTTTCGTCATTCTTTCCATCACGTTTTCCGCTATCACATTTCCATCGCTTCTTTCCGTTCTCTCTCTTATCTCTGTGAAATTCGTGCATTCGCACAGGGCGTGCTCTGGTGTGTCCATGTGTTCGCAGTATAGGCATATGCCATTATCTGCTTTCTCTATTACATATAGATAGATGTTGAAGACTATGTCCAATTGGAGCTTGTGTTAGTAATCTATTTCTCCACGTTTTCGTTCCATCCAAGATCTAAGATTGGGTATGATTTTTCGGATCCACGTACCTATTCCCTTCTGTCAGTCTTGTCCTCATTCTGTCAACATTGGAATTTTAAAAAAAATACAACCTTTCGTTATCTTTCATTTCTTAAATTTTCTCAGTTAAAACCAAAACCAAAATTCCAAAAAAAAAAAACCTCTCCCCCGAAACTATAACTTCACTTTTGAAAATTAACACACTCTTATCTCACTATGACACTAGTTTCATCTTACAGCTTTTACACTATCCTGAGTATTTTTTCGTTAGAATATCCACAATCTGTGACCCAGTCGGACAATATTTAACTTTAATCTGGTCTTCATCTCTTCTTTTAGGTAGTAATATTTCATATCATATGCTTGCTTTTTTTATTCATAATTCATTTCTTCATAAGCCAATGAAATGAGATCCGTAGGAGAACTAAGGTCACCGGCATAGTCCAAAAAATTGCTAGTGGCAAAAAGACACATCGCTCGAAGAACTGACAGTCGGCAGGGCGCTAAGGTCCTCGAATGGCAACCGCATACCAGTAGACGTAGTGTTAGCAGGCCATCCACCAAGTGATCCGACGATCTGGTGAAGGCTGCAGGAAGCAGCTGGATGCGGACAGCGCAGGATCGAACGATGTGAAGATCTTTGGGGGAGGCCTATATCCATCAGTAGACATCTACCGGCTGATAATGAATGAATAAGCCAAATTGTAGATTGTTTGTCGACTCGCATTTCAATTATCCAAATTTTCGTTCATCGTTCACCAGGTCTCTGATGTATAGGAACTCCTTACAGCATTCTGCAGCAGCAATGTACTCTGCTTCAGTGCTCGAAAGTGCCACAACTGATTGTTTTTTTGAGGTCCATCAATTATTCAAATCGTAAGATTTTGGGCTGATCTTAAACATTGAGAGTGAGGTAAAGAGAAATTCAAAGCGTTCTTTAAGATAAGTCGGGTATGTAGTATGAAATAGGATGTTGTAAAGAAGAGAAAGTATATGAGTATTCCGGCGAAGTCCTATTGGCATCCACTTGAGCTTATCACGGAAATGGAAACGTGGTCATATTTGCGCAATCCAAATATAAATTTGATACAGATGTTTAGAAGACGCTCGAGTTTGTTAAGTTGTTGCTCGGAAAGTTTAATATAGCTGGCATTAGCGTGATCTATTATAGGAAGAAGGGTTTCAGCAAGTGTAATCTTGGTGGCAGTAGGAAGAAAGTTACCCAATCTTTTGAAAGACCTAAAAGATACAAATTTATTTTAGCAATCATCTTTGTACTATCTAGAACTATAACTTGCGTCTTTAATGGATTGATTCTAACACCGTATACTTGACTCCAGTGAGAAATGCGTGCTAGATTATAATTTATAGTGGTAACAGCATGAGATAATTGATTATGATATGTTTGAATATATACCTGAAGATGTCAATTGGTGGGAGATAGAATTAATAAAAATTGCAAAAAGAAGAGGAGATAAAACGCCACCCTGCGGGACACCAGAAGTAGTGCATCACTACGAAAAAGTATCATCGACTGGAATACGTTGCCGACGCTCAGACACAACTACGAAACCAATCAGTCGCTGATGGTGATATGTTAAGAGAGCGAAGTATGCCGAGAAAAACCACAAAGTCAACAGATTTGAAAGCGTTGCTGAAGTCAAGCAGTGTAAGAATAGTGACTTTCCCATCCTCCATTGCTGATCTAATGTCTTCTGTTATATTAACTAACGAAAACCTGATTGAAAAGGGAGTAAGAGGGAATTATATTGGAGATATCAGCTCAACTGATCATACACCAATCGCTCTAGGACTTTAGATAGGAACGGTGGAATTGATATATGACGATAGTCAGAAAAGGATGCATGTGTTTTTTATGTAGTGGATTAATATTTCCATAGGAAAGGGAAGGTACTATTTGAAATGGAGTAGTTAAATATATCACGGAACTGGGACGATGTTATCAATGATAGGGTGGATCATATTTCAGATAATGCAGTCATTTCCTACAGCTTTGGAAGTAATAGACAAAATGCTCTTTTTAACATCACATGCAGTGAACTGGTTAAAAGTGAAAGTGGGGTAGTTAGAAGTTGGAATTGATAAAAGATAATGCAAAGTTTTTAGACTTAACACCGTCGTTTAAGCCTGACGAAGTGGAGAAATATTGATTTGATTGGTCAATGTTGACGTCTTTATCAACTGAGTCTTTCTGCGATCTTCCAACTCCTATCTAAGATATCGTCAGAATTTTGCTGGTTCGCCATTTTGTACAGGATTGTGGATGTGATGGCGTTGTGTATCCCTACACACCTTGTTGCAGTGATTTCGAATTTTTACATATTTTTTCTAATGAGGGTTTACATTTATGTTTTGCTTTTGCGGAATTTTTTATCGGGAGAAGATTTAATATCCGCCGTAAGCCAAGGTGAAGGATCTTCCTTATTCCCTATTATACAAATTTATAAGTGTAGAGGAATATAATTCTACTTCTTCATCAATAGTGCAGGTGGAGGTAACAGGAGACCAATCTATTTTCGAAACATCTTCACGAAGATTATGTAATTCTAGACTTTGCTTTGGTAGGACGTATTTTATAGGAAAGAAATATAAGGTTGTGATAGGAAATGGCATCGGCTGTGTTTTGCAACAAGATCAGGAGAAGACACAAGGATAAGGTCAAGAAGTGATGATGTGGTACTAGGAAAGTGATGTGCAGGGTTAAGAGGAGGAATAGGAAGATTACACGAGTGTAAAACTGCTTGCAAGGTAGATGAGCGCGAATCTCTTTTAAGCAAGCAGGTGTTGAAATCCCATATTGATGATGTGTGGGTAAGCCGGGCAAGTTTTCTCCAAAAGGCTTACAAAAGATGGAAATAAGTGAATCCGAGAGGAGGGACAGTAGTACACCCAGTAGAACTTTACTGTGATGAAGTTCTACTTCAATAAAAAGATGTTCACCAGCGTTATGCGGGAGTGGCTGTGCTGAAATATCAATAATTTTAAATTTAAGGTCTGCCCGTAAATAATTTTCTTCTACCGCCAGGATTCGCTCTATCATTACGGATGAGGTGAAAACCTGGTAATGAGTAGCTTGTCGAAGGTGGCCAAGGCTTTAGCCATGATTCGGAGATGAGTATTGCTTGGATGTTTATGAAACTGAAAGTAGCCAGTCAATAGAGAAATGTGCCGGAAGACTTTTTAAATATATCTGTTTCTTCAGTACTTATAATTCTTCCTCGTTCTTCTAGATTTTTATTTCTTCTATTATTTCGCGTTATAACAATATCTCGAACTTCATTAACTCCATTACTATAATTTCTTCCTATATCACCTTCTCGATCTTCTCCGACTTCATCTTCAGGATTATATTCATTTGTGTTACTTCTGTTTGTGTTCTCCCTTTCATCGCCCCAAAGCCCATTGATTACTTCAGTATCTTCTAATTATCCACCTAGAATTCCTTGTTCTCCCTCATTAGTTCTTACTTCCCTCGCTCTTATAATCTTCTGTTCGTTTTCAAGCCAAATTTTATAACCGTTTCTGACGTAGCCAACCAGTATACTCCTTTTGCAGCGATCGTCAAGTTATTTCAGTTTAGAATTTATTTTAACATGTTTGAAACCTCTGATTTTATTCCAAACCACAATTCTGAAGGATTTTTATTTTTCCATTTTTGGACAAAACTATCCGTTAGTAATGATTCTCTCCAGAGATATTTGGATAGAGCTTCATCCAACAACAAGGCTCTCGTTTTCTCCAAAAGAGTACGGTTCAGTCGTTCAATTGCGGTGTGTATGGAATAGTTAAATCCAGGACTATTCCTTTATTTTGACACCACGATATTAGGCTGCTGTTCGAATATTCAGTCCCACTAACCTAATCTTTTTCACCTTCAACCGAAAATGATTCTCCGCCAAAAACACAAATTGTTTCATTTTTATCAATTGGCCCGCAAACATCGGTATGGACAATCTCTAAAGGAGATATCGCTGCTATCCTTTCATTTCCAAACGGATGTCTACAGATCTTAGTCCTTGCACAAAACTCACGATAATTGTCCGATAGACCTTCAATGTTCACTCCATTTAAAAATTTCGAAAAACTATGACCAATACGTCGCTACTATAAATCGCAGCTCTCAGTTACATGTTACTTCTTAAATTGAGCTTTAATCTGAACCTCGTATAAACAATTTTTTTTTTTATTGTCACTTAAAATAATATTTTCTGATTGTTTAATTATAAATCTTTTTCGAGAATTGCAGTAGCTTTATATCTGTTAAACAGCACACTGAAATTAGGTTTCTAGACTCCTGGTACGTAGAGAACAAGCTCGAATTTCCCAATGTATCCAACGGCTGTTGCTACTAAATTTTCTTTATTTGCGCATTTGATTTCTACTTCTACTTTTTCTATAATAATAATAATGAATTCTTTATTCGAAAACATATGTGACGATGCTTCGGAATCGAATGTTGCATTTATTGTAAGAATATTTGAATTATCACTTACCGAATTATAGGTTCTACAATATTGCTCTATACGCCCTTTCATACCGCAGCTGGTACTTGCCACAGACGTTGAACGTTTCGTTCTTGCAGTATCTTGCTCTGTGCCCTGGCTCATTGCAGATGAAACATTTCATTTCGTTTTAGGATCTTTTGAGATTCTGTGATAGGAATCTTCTTTAACATATTCCAAACGATTTTTAACTCCTCTGGTTAATTCTTCAAAATTTTTCTTTTCCGCTTCTACGTTATTCCAGATCGATTTTAAAGTATTAATTTTGGATAGTTCAGATCCATGGCTCTAGTGCTTCTAGAGCAAGGCACCAAACAGCTACTGGTATGCCGTCTGGTCATTGGGCAACCTTTTTACTCCTCATTCGTAGTGCCGCCAGCAGAACTCAAACAGCTCCTGGTATGCCGTCTGTCCTTGGGCAACCTTTTTTACTTCTCATTCGTAGTGCCGCCAGCAAGGCACCAAACAGTTCTGGTATGCCGTCTGGTCCTTGGGCAACCTTTTTACTTCATTCGTAGTGTTGCCAGCAAGGCACCAAACAGCTACTGGTATGCCGTCTGGTCATTGGGCAACCTTTTTACTTCTCATTCGTAGTACCGCCAGCAAGGCACCAAACATATGGTATGCTGTCTGGTCCTGGAGCAGCCTTTTTACCTCTCATTCGTAGTGCCGCCAGCAAGGCACCAAACAGCTCCTGGTATGCCGTCTGGTCCTGGGGCAACCTTTTTACTTCTCATTCGTAGATTGCCGCCAGCAAGGCCTCAAACAACTCCTGGTATGCCGTCTGGTCCTAGGAGAACCTTTTACTCCTCATTCGTAGTGCCGCCAGCAAGACTCAAACAGCTCCTGGTATGCCGTCTGGTCCTAGGAGAACCTTTTACTCCTCATTCGTAGTGCCGCCAGCAAGGCACCAAACAGCTCCTGGTATGCCGTCTGGTCCTAGGAGAACCTTTTTACTCCTCATTCGTAGTGCCGCCAGCAGAACTCAAACAGCTCTGGTATGCCGTCTGGTCCTAGGAGAACCTTTTTACTCCTCATTCGTAGTGCCGCCAGCAGAACTCAAACAGCTCCTGATATGCCGTCTGGTCTGGGGCAACCTTTTTTTACTTCTCATTCGTAGTGCCGCCAGCAAGGCATAAACAGCTCCTGGTATGCCGTCTGGTCCTGGGGCAACCTTTTTTACTTCATTCGTAGTGCCGCCAGCAAGGCACCAAACAGCCCTGGTATGCCGTCTGGTCTGGGGCAACCTTTTACTCCTCATCTGTAGTGCCGCCAGCAAGGCCTCAAACAGCTCCTGGTATGCCGTCTGGTCCTGGGGCAACCTTTTTTACTTCTCATTCGTAGTGCCGCCAGCAAGGCGCAAACAGCTCCTGGTATGCCGTCTGGTCCTGGGGCAACCTTTTTACTCCTCATTCGTGAATTGCCGCCAGCAAGGCCTCAAACAGCTCCTGGTATGCCGTCTGGTCATTGGGCAACCTTTTTACTCCTCATTCGTGAATTGCCGCCAGCAGGAGCTCAAACAGCTCCTGGTATGCCGTCTGGTCATTGGGCAACCTTTTTTACTCCTCATTCGTAGTGCCGCCAGCAAGGCCTCAAACAACTCCTGGTATGCCGTCTGGTCCTTGGGCAACCTTTTTACTTCTCATTCGTAGTGCCGCCAGCAGGAGCTCAAACAGCTCTGGTATGCCGTCTGGTCCTGGGGTAACCTTTTTACTCTTCATTCGTAGTGCCGCCAGCAGGCCTCAAACAGCTCTGGTATGCCGTCTGGTCCTGGGGTAACCTTTTTACTCTTCATTCGTAGTGCCGCCAGCAAGGCATAAACAGCTCCTGATATGCCGTCTGGTCCTGGGGCAACCTTTTACTCCTCATTCGTAGTGCCGCCAGCAAGGCTCAAACAGCTCTGGTATGCCGTCTGGTCTGGGGCAACCTTTTACTCCTCATTCGTAGTGCCGCCAGCAAGACTCAAACAGCTCCTGGTATGCCGTCTGGTCATTGGGCAACCTTTTTACTTCTCATTCGTAGTGCCGCCAGCAAGGCATAAACAGCTCCTGGTATGCCGTCTGGTCCTGAGGCAACCTTTTACTCCTCATTCAGTGCCGCCAGCAGGAGCTCAAACAGCTCCTGGTATGCCGTCTGGTCCTGAGGCAACCTTTTACTCCTCATTCGTAGTGCCGCCAGCAAGACTCAAACAGCTCCTGGTATGCCGTCTGGTCATTGGGCAACCTTTTTACTTCTCATTCGTAGTGCCGCCAGCAGGAGCTCAAACAGCTCCTGGTATGCCGTCTGGTCCTGAGGCAACCTTTTTACTCCTCATTCGTAGTGCCGCCAGCAGGCCTCAAACAGCTACTGGTATGCCGTCTGGTCCTGGGGCAACCTTTTACTCCTCATTCGTAGTGCCGCCAGCAAGGCACCAAACAACTCCTGATATGCCGTCTGGTCCTGGGGTAACCTTTTACTCCTCATTCGTAGTGCCAGCAAGGCACCAAACAGCCCTGGTATGCCGTCTGGTCATTGGGCAACCTTTTACTCCTCATTCGTGAATTGCCGCCAGCAAGACTCAAACAGCTCCTGGTATGCCGTCTGGTCCTGGGGCAACCTTTTACTTCTCATTCGTAGTGCCGCCAGCAGGAGCTCAAACAGCTCCTGGTATGCCGTCTGGTCCTGGGGCAACCTTTTTACTTCTCATTCGTAGTGCCGCCAGCAGGAGCTCAAACAGCTCCTGGTATGCCGTCTGGTCCTGGGGCAACCTTTTTACTTCTCATTCGTGGTGCCGCCAGCAAGGCACCAAACAGCTCCTGGTATGCCGTCTGGTCCTGGGGCAGCCTTTTTACTCCTCATTCGTGAATTGCCGCCAGCAGGCCTCAAACAGCTACTGGTATGCCGTCTGGTCCTGGGGTAACCTTTTTACTCTTCATTCGTAGTGCCGCCAGCAAGGCCTCAAACAACTCCTGGTATGCCGTCTGGTCCTGGGGTAACCTTTTTACTCCTCATTCGTAGTGCCGCCAGCAAGGCCTCAAACAGCTCCTGATATGCCGTCTGGTCCTGGGGCAACCTTTTTACTCCTCATTCGTAGTGCCGCCAGCAGAACTCAAACAGCTCTGGTATGCCGTCTGGTCCTGGGGTAACCTTTTTACTCTTCATTCGTAGTGCCGCCAGCAAGGCCTCAAACAACTCCTGGTATGCCGTCTGGTCATTGGGCAACCTTTTTACTTCTCATTCGTGGTGCCGCCAGCAAGGCCTCAAACAACTCCTGGTATGCCGTCTGGTCCTGAGGCAACCTTTTTACTTCTCATTCGTAGATTGCCGCCAGCAAGGCCTCAAACAGCTCCTGGTATGCCGTCTGTCCTGGGGCAACCTTTTTACTTCATTCGTAGTGCCGCCAGCAAGGCACCAAACAGCTCCTGGTATGCCGTCTGGTCCTGGGGCAACCTTTTTACTTCATTCGTAGTGCCGCCAGCAAGGCACCAAACAGCTCCTGGTACATGCCGTCTGGTCCTGGAGCAACCTTTTTACCTCTCATTCGTAGTGCCGCCAGCAAGGCACCAAACAGCTCCTGGTATGCCGTCTGGTCCTGGGGCAACCTTTTTACTTCTCATTCGTAGTACCGCCAGCAAGGCACCAAACACCTGGTATGCCGTCTGGTCCTGGGGCAGCCTTTTTACCTCTCATTCGTAGTGCCGCCAGCAGGCCTCAAACAGCTCCTGGTATGCCGTCTGGTCCTGAGGCAACCTTTTTACCTCTCATTCGTAGTGCCGCCAGCAAGGCACCAAACAGCTCCTGGTATGCCGTCTGGTCCTGGCAACCTTTTTACTCCTCATTCGTAGTGCCGCCGCTTTTACCTCGCATTCAGATACTACTGATGTAATGGAGCTATATTCACTTTCTACTTCCGGCGATGCCAGTTCGTTTCCGGTAGTAAATTTATGATTTTGTGCATAAACGTTTCTTCGGAAATGTTGTTTTCTTTCCTCGTGATTTCAAATTGTATATTTTGTAATTTATTGATATCCTCTAATATATCACCAGAGTATCGCATCTCAAAGGAACTCGTCACATGTTCCGTATCTTGTCCTCGTATATTATAATCATACATAAAATCTAATATTTTTTCTTCAATATTACTAAATATGATAAACTTCCCCTTAATTTCCACCTTTTCCTTATATTTATCGTCTACTTTCATACACTTTGCTACCACCAAACTTTATCTTTGTGAAAGGTTTTATTTTGATCGAAACCATTATTGGTTGCTATCAATATTTTTATATAAACAGTTTGGTTTCCACGGTTACGTTGTAGGCTTTTAATAGGTAAACAATAATTTTTTTTTTTTTTTTTGGTCTTATAACAGAGGAATGACATTGAAAGTGTTTTATTCAGATTCAGAAATTATATATATATATATATTAAGAAATATATCCATTTTAAAAAATGATTCCTACACAATGCTCTCAATCGACTGACATTGATAATGACATAATAAAATGTAGATAAGGAAAATAGGTTTCATTATATATCTATATATATATAGCACTACACTATTACAGGTTTACGATATGTTTATAACACCCTAGGATGTTCCACTGGCCGTATCTAGATGGGAAGTCACACAGAACAATGATCTGTTGTGATATAAAATCAACATTCTGATATTTCAAAAACTATTACTTTTTTTTATATTATATCATCACGCCTTTTTCCCAGTGGGGGTAGGTAGAGGTGGATAAACACCCACTGTTCGCCAGTGGTCAGATTAGGTCCCATGTGACAGGGGGCGAGCCTGTTGCCACTTTATTGGGACCACCACACACAAAGATGATTTCAGTGTGCGACTTTCCTCACGATGTTCTCCTTCACCGTTTTATTGTGTAAGTAATATCCTATCGGCCTGTCACGGTCACCTGGGCAACGGATCGGATCCACCCAGAGGCCGTGGGAGCCAAGAGAGAAAACTCTCCTAGCACCTAGCGAATACGATCTTGGGTTCCACCCCCACACATACAGCTTCGGAGGATAGGGAGAGAGGCTGAACGCAATACCGACACCTCTCCGCCGCATCAGCGGTGCGGCACCGTTTAGTCGCAGAGGGTACTCTCCCTCTGTAACTCAAACAAAGCCGCCCTTGCAGCCCTCCGGCGCTCATCTGAGGAGCTCACGGTAGAGCACCGGAGCTCTAACCAGAAGCAGCAGCCTCAAGTAGGTTCATCTTCGCTTCACCGTGGAGGACCCAGCCAAGGCTACCAAGCTCCTCCGCCAAGGCGGGAACCTATTGGGGGGAACCTAACCTTTTTTTTTTTTTTTTTTTGATTTCGGGGGGGAAATCTTCGAAAAGATACTCTGCCTCCTGGGGGTAAGTCAGAGTTATGTGGAGATTTTTATCCACTAAAACCCCCTCGGTGGTCACCTTCGGCGATTGGCGAGGTCACGGGATCTCCGTTCGGAACACAACCGCGGCGTCGCTAACGCTACGCTGGGATAGCTCGTCCCGGGGTCTGCTTATACAGACCCTACCAGCCTCGTGAGTATTACTGCAATGACCGGAGACCACGTCCAGCCATTGTCCTCCTCAGGGTCGTTTGGAAGGCGATGAAAATCCCCATCCTGATCGCCAACAACCCAAAAGGCCCCATTATGGTAGGGGAGCACCATTCATCGGTGCGACGTGCTGACGCACGGTAGCGCCACGACGGTTCCTTCTCCGAGCGGGATCTGTCCTATCTCTAGCCCGCTCAGCAGCTTCCTTTTGTACCATTACAGCTTCTCCTCCCAGCATCGCCGACACGATTACTGGCAAGGAGAGGTTCTGTCCGATCCGGTTTATTAGGATCCGCCGCTCCGGTTCCCACGGGGAGAACCTAACCTGACATCACACAATTGCACGAGAGTCTCTTGCTTTTACAACAGCATTTACTTGGTACTGGACTTCCGTTTTCGACCTCCACCAGAGCACTACCGCTAATGTCGGAGTGCGTGCTAATGTACATCAACGCAATGAAACATTCGATCTTTCACCGACACATTTGGTATCCATTCAAATTCACAAGTGACAGTCGACATTCTCCAATTTCGGCCGTTAACGCGTGCCCGAATCGTCCGCTGCCGGATCAACGACTTACACTACACCCCGTATTCTCTAGTAACGTATATTCCCATCACCCTGTATATATACTGTTTGCCTGTTACAATACCATATAAAATATTTTGTATCGAATTTGTATTGAGCGAAAAAATTTATATATATATATATATATAAAAAAAAAATGTTTCATTTATTTCAAACAACCCCGTCTAGTTTAAGCTAATTTATTTATCGAGGATAGATGTAGTGTGTATCAGGCTTTATAAAATCAAAATCTCATCGAATTCGGTCCAGCAGCTTCTTAGATAATAACATGCAAGCGTCGGCGATAATTTCTTTTTAATCTCTGCTCAGTTGTGGATAGCGATAGGTTGGAATGATGATGATGACGATGATTATATTGACGGAGACACCGGTGATAATGAAGATAGTGATGACGGCAATGATGCTAATAATGATGAGAATGATGACAATAAAAATAATGGTAACAAATGCGGTGAACATGGTGATAACGATGCTGATGATAAAGATATTGATAACAAATTCAATGAAGATGGTGATAACGATTCCGTTGATGATGATAATGAAGATAATTGTAACAAATTCAATGAAGATGTTGATAACGATTCCGTTGATGATGACAATGAAGATAATTGTAACAAATGCAATGAAGATGGTGAGAACGATTCCGTTGATGATGATAATGAAGATAATTGTAACAAATTCAATGAAGATGGTGATAACGATTCCGTTGATGATGATGATGATAATGAAGATAATTGTAACAAATGCAATGAAGATGGTGAGAACGATTCCGTTGATGATGATAATGAAGATAATTGTAACAAATTCAATGAAGATGGTGATAACGATTCCGTTGATGATGACAATGAAGATAATTGTAACAAATGCAATGAAGATGGTGAGAACGATGCTGATGTTGATGATGACAATGAAGATAATTGTAACAAATTCAATGAAGATGGTGATAACGATGCTGATTTTGATGAAGACAGTAAATATAATGGTAACTAATTCAATGAAGATGGTGATAACGATTCCGTTGATGATGATAATGAAGATAATTGTAACAAATTCAATGAAGATGTTGATAACGATTCCGTTGATGATGATAATGAAGATAATTGTAACAAATGCAATTAAGATGGTGAGAACGATGCTGATGTTGAAGATGACAATGAAGATAATTGTAACAAATTCAATGAAGATGGTGATAACGATTCCGTTGATGATGACAATGAAGATAATTGTAACAAATTCAATGAAGATGGTGATAACGATTCCGTTGATGATGATAATGAAGATAATTGTAACAAATGCAATGAAGATGGTGATAACGATTCCGTTGATGATGATAATGAAGATAATTGTAACAAATGCAATGAAGATGGTGAGAACGATGCTGATGTTGATGATGACAATGAAGATAATTGTAACAAATGCAATTAAGATGGTGAGAACGATGCTGATGTTGAAGATGACAATGAAGATGGTGATAACGATTCCGATGTTGATGATCACAATGAAGATAATTGTAACAAATTCAATAAAGATGGTGATAACGATTCCGTTGATGATGATAATGAAGATAATTGTAACAAATTCAATGAAGATGGTGATAACGATTCCGTTGATGATGATAATGAGGATAATTGTAACAAATTCAATGAAGGTGGTGATAAAGACGCTGATGTTGATGACGACAGTAAAGGTAATGATAGCAAATGCGATGGGGATGATGATGATGATGATGATGTAATTGTTCATGTATACCAATAAAGTAGATTATTAAAGAGTAGCTTCAGTATAGATAGCCTCTAGATTTCAACGGACCAGTCGATGTTGGGATATAGGATTGGGAAGTCCGATGTCCAGCGGTGGGCATCTAACAGCTGTCAACGATGACGGGTGATAGTAAAGGTAGTAAAAAAAAGTACACTTTTATCGTTGATGATTTTTAATCAGGCAACATTTATGATGTAACACAGCACTAGTTCTTGCTGGTGATTTGCTTGGCGATCTCCTCGATCTTCTTGGCTAACTCTGTAACAGTAATATAATCATGTATTAGTAAACAATGGTGATAAGAACACCCAGCGTGGCAGGTGATCATCACCTGGTGGTAAGTGATACGCGCGCAGTAAAGTAGCACCAGTCCGATGAGATGAAATTTAGTGGTAGCGTCTCCGTCTCCGGAGACGGATATGTGCCGCAGCGGCAAGCGGCAGTGACATTGCTGTGTTCCGGTTTGAAGGGCGTTAGTGAAATTACTGCCAACGGATGAGTTCTATCACGTCTCATGAGCGCGATGTGCAGTGTATACCATCTTAACTAGAGTCACGTTAGTGACGTATCACTTACCATCAGGTGAATATCCCTCGGTGTGGGTAGCTTGGTTAAATTAAAAAACAATATGGCGGAATATTTTTTTTTTTTTTTGGGGTCGTGTGTTCTATACTCTACTTCTGGAGGGGAAGATAAGGTTATAAGGAGATTTTTGCGACAAGCACGAGACAACCTCTTGCTTGTTCACCTTGGGCTCGCTTAGTGGGCAACGAGGACCCCCCCACTATTGAATGTGGGGGGAGGTCCTCCTTGCACCCATGAACCTGGGGGACCCCTTTCAGTTGCCATCAGAGACCACCAGCCAGTACAATTATAAAGGAGCAAACCTTCGAAGAACTTCTCCAGCTTGCTGCTGACTTTAGTGGCGGCTGTAAATATAAACACAGGCATTAGTTGTATGTAAGACGGGAGTTCCCCGTTTCGAAGCCGCGCGCTCTATGGCAGCCCTTCATTGCTTTTTTCTTTCTACCGTCAGTTTCTACCTAGTGCGAGAAATCAGAGTATTTTGAACCTGACAGCCAACCTTCGGATACACGGCAAGAAGACGAGTGTGTTATTGGTGGTAGCACCACCAAAGCGCCCGTCGCAGCGGCCTAACTATTACTGTGATCCGGTTTGAAGGACCTTAGCTGTCATTGGTGGTAGTGTCTCTGTTGCAGAAGACTGTCTATGTAGGTACCACCGCGGCGCCTGTCGCAGCGTTCAACTATTACTGTGATCCGGTTTGAAGGACCTTAGCTGTCATTGGTCGTAGTGTCTCTGTTGCAGAAGACTGTCTATGTGGGTACCACCGCGGCGCCTGTCGCAGCGTTCAACTATTACTGTGATCCGGTTTGAAGGACCTTAGCTGTCATTGGTGGTAGTGTCTCTGTTGCAGAAGACTGTCTATGTAGGTACCACCGCAGCGCCTGTCGCAGCGTTCAACTATTACTGTGATCCGGTTTGAAGGACCTTAGCTGTCATTGGTGGTAGTGTCTCTGTTGCAGAAGACTGTCTATATAGGTACCACCGCAGCGCCTGTCGTAGCGTTCAACTATTACTGTGATCCGGTTTGAAGGACCTTGGCTGTCATTGGTGGTAGTGTCTCTGTTGCAGAAGACTGTCTATGTAGGTACCACCGCAGCAGCTATTACAGCCGACAATCGTTACTGTGATCCGGTTTGAAGGACCTATAGTTGTTACTGGTTGGTCTATGTTGCCGGAGACCATAAACAGTAGTGTGCATACATTACTGTGCTTTGAAGGTTGCTGTAATTAGTGAAATTACTGCGGTAACGAGACAACACATCCACGAGTATAATGTGGGTACTATTAAAAAAAAAATATATTGGAATTGTGTACTGCAACTTAGGATACTTACACTAACCCGTTACTATGTAGTATATATAAACTGTACTATACAATGGAATATATCTGATCGGTCAAAAGTGAATGATCATTTATCACAGCAATCACTATAGCTACAGCACCCTTCAAACCGGAACAGTAATGTCCGCGTGTTACTGCTTTGGTCGTTGCGGTGGTACTTACACGGCCGGCAACAGAGATACCGCCTTTAGTAAATGGGGTGATTTTTCTGGGATGCTGCCCAGCAGTGGACTTATGTCTGATGATGATGATAATGATGATGATGATAATAAAAGGAGAAGCATTACGAACCTGATAGAATACTCCTGGCGTCCTTCACCACGTCCCTTGCGTCCTCTGTTTGATATATAGTACATTAGTCTGACATATAACGTCCGCCATCTTGAATTATCCTCCATTCGATAATTCAAGATGGCGGACGTTATATGACTGATGATGAGACTACCTGTTATGAGGCTTCGAGTCCCAGCAGTGGGAATATCAAGTATGCTGTTCATAAGTATTTTATTGCCAGTGTCTCTGTTGCCGGACAAACAGTAGTGCCAATCATTACTGTGATCCGGTTTGAAGGGCGCTGTGGCTACTGTAAATACTGCGGTAACGAGACTCGAGATGTATCAAGCGATGAGCGCAATATGGTGCAGTATATATCCTAACTAGTATCACACATGCTGGCGTATTCCCACCACAATAACAGTGGATTTCGATTGTGGGTAGTTTTTTTTTTCTACCTACCGACACTTAAAAATAAGTGGTGGTATATACTGGTAGGTCTTCACCAATCACCATAGAATATTTCCACTGCATCACATAGTTATGAAATGAAGGCGGTCTGCGACCTGTTACTCACCTACTGCTTTAGCGGCGATGGATTTAGCTAAAACATGATATAGCATAATATTAGGTATTTTTACTAGGTTATAGTAACAAGTATTAAGATTTCTGTCAATAATATTTAAATAAAAATCTTATTTAAATTATTCAGATTTATCGTTTTTTGTATTTAATAGATACGCTTTAGGTATTATTGGTAGTAACAGAAATATTAGCTAGTATCGAGTATTTTTACCTGTTTTTTCGGCTTTTTCCTCAGCCTCCTCAAGGATTTTGGCTGTAAGAGGAAATATATTAGTAAAATACTTTATTACTGTAGAGTAATAAACAGCTTCCGCCGCTGGAGATGATGTTCCTCATCTCCAGCGGCAGATCTTGACAGATCCGGTAAATATACTTTAGAAGTATACTACAGTATCAAAAACTACTACTGTCTGATACGAAATAGGTCTCTGTTGCTGCAGACCGTCTAGGTACCGCCGCAGCGCCTATCGCAGCCGACAGACAGTACTGTGCGGACATTGCTGTGATCCGGTTTGAAGGACGCTGTAGATGTTATTGGTGTCTCTGTTGCCGGAGACCGTCTAGGTACCGCCGCAGCGCCTATCGCAGCCGACAGACAGTACTGTGCGGACATTGCCGTGATCCGGTTTGAAGGACGCTGTAGATGTTGTGGTGTCTCTGTTGCCGGAGACCGTCTAGGTACCGCCGCAGCGCGTATTGCAGCCGACAGACATTACTGTGCGGACATTGCTGTGATCCGGTTTGAAGGACGCTGTAGATGTTGTGGTGTCTCTGTTGCCGGAGACCGTCTGGGTACCGCCGCAGCGCGTATTGCAGCCGACAGACAGTACTGTGCGAACATTACTGTGATCCGGTTTGAAGGACGCTGTAGATATTATTGGTGTCTCTGTTGCCGGATACCGTCTAGGTACCGCCGCAGCGCCTATTGCAGCCGACAGACAGTACTGTGCGGACATTGCTGTAATCCGGTTTGAAGGGCGCTGTAACTATTACTGGTGGTAGTGTCTCTGTTGCTGCAGACCGTCTAGGTACCGCCGCAGCGCCTATTGCAGCCGACAGACAGTACTGTGCGGACGTTACCATGATCCGGTTTAAAGGACGCTGTAGTAACGAACCTTAACATCTTGTCTCAAGGCGTCGGGTGCAATATAGAGTAATGTATACCATCCTAACTAGCGCCATGTTATGAGCAGGCGTATCACTTACCATCAGGTGAACGTCCCGCTCGTATTGTCGCTCATATATATAATATACTTACTTATTTCTTTGTATAACTTCTCGAGGGTTTCAGTAACGTTTACTAAAAAAAAAAAAAAAAATTGTTAGATGTGTCTAGTGATAGGAAAACTGATGATGATGATGATGATGATGAACATCAGAACTGAACACAGAATGCTTCGATACTAGTATTATTTTTAACTCAAGCGATGAGACTAGTGAGATATTCACCTGATGGTAAGTGATACGCCTGCTCATAACACGCCGCAGGTTAGGATGTTATATACTGCGCCGCATTGAGATCGTCGCCTGATCCGCAACACATCCAACCTCGTCGCCCCAGTAACTAATAGCTACAACGCCCTTCAATCCGGAACATAGTAGTTACTAGTTCTACTGGTGGCCTCTGTTAGAGTATCACACTGCAGCTCCTATTTCTGCCACTAAGCTTCAGTGTGCGAAAATGTGTTCCGGTTCGGAGGGCTTTGTAGCTAGAAAAATTATTGGGGTATGAAGTTTGGGCGTTGTAATGGCGAGCGCAATGTGGTGCAGTGTATATCCAAACCAGCGCCGTGTTATGGATAAGGGTGTCACTTCATCAGGTGGAGGATGAGCGCGTGTCGTAGCTTCGTAAAAAAAAAAAAAAAAAACTCACCGTGCTCTCGCTTCTTATGAGGTCCACGAGCTGCACCTTCAATTGGAGCGTAGAGGGCAAACGCCATCTGGAAGTAAAATGTTCCTTCTATACATTGTAGAACCCAACTTCGATCTTCTTTCCTGCAGGACCTGACCTTCCATCTTCTTGGACAGAACTTCTATGTTGATCCTCACATCATCAGCTACCTACCCGCGAAAGTCCCGTCGAAATCGGTTCATCCGTTTCCGCAGAAATTCAAAAGAAAGGAACATATTTCATATCGAGTATTGATAGTAATATAAAGTATCAAAAGCTGTTATTTTGTAATTACTATGTTAATGTACTCGCGGTATTCTATCTGTTGCCGGAGACCGTCGAAGTACCGCCGAAGCGCCTATCGCAGCAACAAACAGTACTGTGCAAACATTACCGTGATCCGGTTTGAAGGACCTTAGCTATTACTGGGGGTAGTTGCTCTGTCGCGGAGACCGCTGCAGCGCCTATTGCAGCTAACAAACAGTACTGTGCAAACATTACCGTGATCCGGTTTGAAGGACGCTGTAGATGTTATTGGTGTCTCTGTTGCCGGAGACCGTCTAGGTACCGCCGCAGCGCCTATTGCAGTTGACATACAGTACTGTGCGGACATTGCTGTGATCCGGTTTGAAGGACGCTGTAGATGTTATTGGTGTCTCTGTTGCCGGAGACCGTCTAGGTACCGCCGCAGCGCCTATCGCAGCCGACAGACAGTACTGTGCGGACATTGCTGTGATCCGGTTTGAAGGACGCTGTAGATGTTATTGGTGTCTCTGTTGCCGGAGACCGTCTAGGTACCGCCGCAGCGCCTATTGCAGCCGACAGACAGTACTGTGCGGACATTGCTGTGATCCGGTTTGAAGGACGCTGTAGATGTTATTGGTGTCTCTGTTGCCGGAGACCGTCTAGGTACCGCCGCAGCGCCTATTGCAGCCGACAGACAGTACTGTGCGGACATTGCTGTGATCCGGTTTGAAGGACGCTGTAGATGTTATTGGTGTCTCTGTTGCCGGAGACCGTCTAGGTACCGCCGCAGCGCCTATTGCAGCCGACAGACAGTACTGTGCGGACATTGCTGTGATCCGGTTTGAAGGACGCTGTAGATGTTATTGGTGTCTCTGTTGCCGGAGACCGTCTAGGTACCGCCGCAGCGCCTATCGCAGCCGACAGACAGTACTGTGCGGACATTGCTGTGATCCGGTTTGAAGGACGCTGTAGATGTTATTGGTGTCTCTGTTGCCGGAGACCGTCTAGGTACCGCCGCAGCGCCTATTGCAGCCGACAGACAGTACTGTGCGGACATTGCTGTGATCCGGTTTGAAGGACGCTGTAGATGTTATTGGTGTCTCTGTTGCCGGAGACCGTCTAGGTACCGCCGCAGCGCCTATCGCAGCCGACAGACAGTACTGTGCGGACATTGCTGTGATCCGGTTTGAAGGACGCTGTAGATGTTATTGGTGTCTCTGTTGCCGGAGACCGTCTAGGTACCGCCGCAGCGCCTATTGCAGCCGACAGACAGTACTGTGCGGACATTGCTGTGATCCGGTTTGAAGGACGCTGTAGATGTTATTGGTGTCTCTGTTTCCGGAGACCGTCTAGGTACCGCCGCAGCGCCTATTGCAGCCGACAGACAGTACTGTGCGGACATTGCTGTGATCCGGTTTGAAGGACGCTGTAGATGTTATTGGTGTCTCTGTTGCCGGAGACCGTCTAGGTACCGCCGCAGCGCCTATTGCAGCCGACAGACAGTACTGTGCGGACATTGCTGTGATCCGGTTTGAAGGACGCTGTAGATGTTATTGGTGTCTCTGTTGCCGGAGACCGTCTAGGTACCGCCGCAGCGCCTATTGCAGCCGACAGACAGTACTGTGCGGACATTGCTGTGATCCGGTTTGAAGGACGCTGTAGATGTTATTGGTGTCTCTGTTTCCGGAGACCGTCTAGGTACCGCCGCAGCGCCTATTGCAGCCGACAGACAGTACTGTGCGGACATTGCTGTGATCCGGTTTGAAGGACGCTGTAGATGTTATTGGTGTCTCTGTTGCCGGAGACCGTCTAGGTACCGCCGCAGCGCCTATTGCAGCCGACAGACAGTACTGTGCGGACATTGCTGTGATCCGGTTTGAAGGACGCTGTAGATGTTATTGGTGTCTCTGTTGCCGGAGACCGTCTAGGTACCGCCGCAGCGCCTATTGCAGCCGACAGACAGTACTGTGCGGACATTGCTGTGATCCGGTTTGAAGGACGCTGTAGATGTTATTGGTGTCTCTGTTGCCGGAGACCGTCTAGGTACCGCCGCAGCGCCTATTGCAGAAACCGGAACTTCCTGTTTGATTCAGCGAATGTATTTGTATGAGAAATATTTTCTTTATATATATATCGAAATAATTATTAATACTATCGTAAATATTATCGATATGGTATTTATTACTTTTTCGTGTCCGTTTTAATTATTTATAATTATTATAGTAATTAAAAAAAAAAAAAAAGTTATTAATTTAAAACAATAAAAATTACACGTGTCATCTTGAGTTCAGTGTACCGACGGCTAGAATATTATAGATGTATGGAGTTGGTGGAGATCTTAGCGGCGAGACGAGCGGCGCAATCACCTGATGGTAAGTTATACGCCTGCTCATAATATGGCGCTGGTTAGGATGGTATACACTGCATCATCGCGCTCGTCGCTTGTGATTGCTTTAATGAATGAAAGATTTTTTTATTCAATCAAGCGACGGGACGTTCGCCTGATGGTAAGTTATACGCCTGCCCATAATATGGCGCTGGTTAGGATGGTATACACTGCATCATCGCGCTCGTCGCTTGTGATTGCTTTAATGAATGAAAGATTTTTTTAATTCATCAAACGGCGGGACGTTCGCCTGATGGTAAGTTATACGCCTGCCCATAATATGGCGCTGGTTAGATGGTATACACTGCATCACTTTTTAAAAACCTCGATGAGATTATCGATGCAGCTCTTAGTAAGTTACCATTCGCACAAACTCGGCGTTGGGATGTATACACTGCATCATCGCTCGTCGCTTGTGATTGCTTTAATGAATGAAAGATTTTTTTATTCAATCAAGCGGCGGGACGTTCGCCTGATGGTAAGTTATACGCCTGCCCATAATATGGCGCTGGTTAGGATGGTATACACTGCATCATCGCGCTCGTCGCTTGTGATTGCTTTAATGAATGAAGATTTTTTATTCAATCAAACGGCAGGACGTTCGCCTGATAGTAAGTTATACGCCTGCCATAATATGGCGCTGGTTAGGATGGTATACACTGCATCATCGCGCTCGTCGCTTGTGATTGCTTTAATGAATGAAAGATTTTTTATTCAATCAAACGGCGGGACGTTCGCCTGATGGTAAGTTATACGCCTGCCCATAATATGGCGCTGGTTAGGATGGTATACACTGCATCATCGCGCTCGTCGCTTGTGATTGCTTTAATGAATGAAAGATTTTTTATTCAATCAAACGGCAGGACGTTCGCCTGATAGTAAGTTATACGCCTGCTCATAATATGGCGCTGGTTAGGATGGTATACACTGCATCACTTTTAAAACCTCACGATGGATTATCGATACAGCTCTAGTAAGTTACTCATCTGCACAAACTCGGCGTTGGGATGTATACACTGCATCACTTTTAAAACCTCAATGATGAGATTATCGATACAGCTCTTAGTAAGTTACTCATTCGCACAAACCGGCGTTAGGATGTATACACTGCATCACTTTTTAAAAACCTCGATGAGATTATCGATACAGCTCTTAGTAAGTTATACGCCTGCCCATAATATGGCGCTGGTTAGGATGGTATACACTGCATCATCGCGCTCGTCGCTTGTGATTGCTTTAATGAATGAAGATTTTTTATTCAATCAAACGGCAGGACGTTCGCCTGATGGTAAGTTATACGCCTGCCCATAATATGCCGCTGGTTAGGATGGTATACACTGCATCATCGCGCTCGTCGCTTGTGATTGCTTTAATGAATGAAAGATTTTTTTATTCAATCAAGCGACGGGACGTTCGCCTGGTGGTAAGTTATACGCCTGCTCATAATAAGGCGCTGGTTAGGATGGTATACACTGCATCATCGCGCTCGTCGCTTGTGATTACTTTAATGAATGAAAGATTTTTTATTCAATCAAACGGCGGGACGTTCGCCTGATGGTAAGTTATACGCCTGCCCATAATATGGCGCTGGTTAGGATGGTATATACTGCATCATCGCGCTCGTCGCTTGTGATTGCTTTAATGAATGAAAGATTTTTTATTCAATCAAACGGCGGACGTTCGCCTGATAGTAAGTTATACGCCTGCTCATAATATGGCGCTGGTTAGGATGGTATACACTGCATCATCGCGCCTGTCGCTTGTGATTGCTTTAATGAATGAAAGATTTTTTTATTCAATCAAGCGACGGGACGTTCGCCTGATGGTAAGTTATACGCCTGCCCATAATATGGCGCTGGTTAGGATGGTATACACTGCATCATCGCGCTCGTCGCTTGTGATTGCTTTAATGAATGAAAGATTTTTTTATTCAATCAAACGGCAGGACGTTCGCCTGATGGTAAGTTATACGCCTGCTCATAATATGGCGCTGGTTAGGATGGTATACACTGCATCATCGCGCTCGTCGCTTGTGATTGCTTTAATGAATGAAGATTTTTTATTCAATCAAACGGCGGGACGTTCGCCTGATAGTAAGTTATACGCCTGCCCATAATATGGCGCTGGTTGGGATGGTATACACTGCATCATCGCGCTCGTCGCTTGTGATTGCTTTAATGAATGAAAGATTTTTTATTCAATCAAACGGCGGGACGTTCGCCTGATAGTAAGTTATACGCCTGCCCATAATATGGCGCTGGTTAGGATGGTATACACTGCATCATCGCGCTCGTCGCTTGTGATTGCTTTAATGAATGAAAGATTTTTTTATTCAATCAAGCGACGGGACGTTCGCCTGATGGTAAGTTATACGCCTGCCCATAATATGGCGCTGGTTAGGATGGTATACACTGCATCATCGCGCTCGTCGCTTGTGATTACTTTAATGAATGAAAGATTTTTTTATTCAATCAAACGGCGGGACGTTCGCCTGATGGTAAGTTATACGCCTGGCCATAACATGCCGCTGGTTAGATGGTATACACTGCATCACTTTTAAAACCTCACGATGAAGTTATCGATACAGCTCTTGGTAAGTTACTCATTCGCACAAACTCGGCGTTGGATGTATACACTGCATCATCGCGCTCGTCGCTTGTGATTACTTTAATGAATGAAAGATTTTTTATTCAATCAAGCGGCGGGACGTTCGCCTGATGGTAAGTTATACGCCTGGCCATAACATGCCGCTGGTTAGGATGGTATACACTGCATCATCGCGCTCGTCGCTTGTGATTGCTTTAATGAATGAAAGATTTTTTTATTCAATCAAGCGGCGGGACGTTCGCCTGATGGTAAGTTATACGCCTGCCCATAATATGGCGCTGGTTAGGATGGTATACACTGCATCATCGCGCTCGTCGCTTGTGATTACTTTAATAAATGAAAGCTTTTTTTATTCAATTAAGCGGCGTGACGTTCGCCTGATGGTAAGTTATACGCCTGCTCATAATATGGCGCTGGTTAGATGGTATACACTGCATCACTTTTAAAACCTCACGATGGGATTATCGATACAGCTCTAGTAAGTTACTCATTCGCCCAAAATCGGCGTTGGGATGTATACACTGCATCATCGCGCCTGTCGCTTGTGATTACTTTAATAAATGAAAGCGTTTTTAATTCAATTAAGCGGCGTGACGTTCGCTTGATGGTAAGTTATACGCCTGCTCATAATATGGCGCTGGTTAGGATGGTATACACTGCATCATCGCGCTCGTCGCTTGTGATTACTTTAATAAATGAAAGCGTTTTTTATTCAATTAAGCGGCGTGACGTTCGCCTGATGGTAAGTTATACGCCTGCTCATAATATGGCGCTGGTTAGGATGGTATACACTGCATCATCGCGCACGTCGCTTGTGATTACTATAATAAATGAAAGATTTTTTATTCAATCAAGCGGCGGGACGTTCGCCTGATGGTAAGTTGTACGCCTGCTCATATCATGCCGCTGGTTGGGATGGTATACACTGCATCACTTTTAAAACCTCACGATGATTATCGATACAGCTCTTAGTGTTACTCATTCGCCCAAACTCGGCGTTGGGATGTATACACTGCATCATCGCGCTCGTCGCTTGTGATTGCTTTAATGAATGAAAGATTTTTTATTCAATCAAGCGACGGGACGTTCGCCTGATGGTAAGTTATACGCCTGCTCATAATATGGCGCTGGTTAGATGGTATACACTGCATCACTTTTAAAACCTCACGATGAGATTATCGATACGGCTCTTAGTAAGTTACCATTCGCACAAACTCGGCGTTGGATGTATACACTGCATCATCGCGCACGTCGCTTGTGATTACTTTAGTAAATGAAAGCGTTTTTTATCCCATTAAGCGGCGTGACGTTCGCCTGATGGTAAGTTATACGCCTGCCTATAACATGCCGCTGGTTAGGATGGTATACACTGCATCATCGCGCTCGTCGCTTGTGATTACTTTAATGAATGAAGATTTTTTATTCAATCAAGCGACGGGACGTTCGCCTGATAGTAAGTTATACGCCTGGCCATAACATGCCGCTGGTTAGATGGTATACACTGCATCACTTTTTAAAACCTCGATGAGATTATCGATGCAGCTCTTAGTAAGTTACTCATTCGCACAAACCGGCGTTAGGATGCATACACTGCATCATCGCGCCTGTCGCTTGTGATTACTTTAATGAATGAAGATTTTTTATTCAATCAAACGGCGGGACGTTCGCCTGATGGTAAGTTATACGCCTGCCCATAACATGCCGCTGGTTAGATGGTATACACTGCATCATCGCGCCTGTCGCTTGTGATTACTTTAATGAATGAAAGATTTTTTATTCAATCAAGCGGCGGGACGTTCGCCTGATGGTAAGTTATACGCCTGGCCATAACATGCCGCTGGTTAGATGGTATACACTGCATCACTTTTTTAAAACCTCGATGAGATTATCGATGCAGCTCTTAGTAAGTTACTCATTCGCACAAACCGGCGTTAGGATGCATACACTGCATCACTTTTTAAAACCTCACGATGAGATTTCATCGATACAGCTCTAGTAAGTTACTCATTCGCACAAACCGGCGTTAGGATGTATACACTGCATCACTTTTTAAAACCTCAATGATGAGATTATCGGATACAGCTCTTAGTAGTTACTCATTCGCCCAAACTCGGCGTTAGGATGCATACACTGCATCACTTTTTAAAACCTCACGATGAGATTTCATCGATACAGCTCTAGTAAGTTACTCATCTGCACAAACTCGGCGTTAGGATGTATACACTGCATCACTTTTTAAAACCTCACGATGATTATCGATACAGCTCTTAGTAGTTACTCATTCGCACAAACTCGGCGTTGGGATGTATACACTGCATCACTTTTTTAAAACCTCGATGAGATTATCGATACAGCTCTAGTAAGTTACTCATTCGCACAAACCGGCGTTAGGATGTATACACCGCATCACTTTTTTTTTAAAACCTCACGATGGGATTATCGATACAGCCTTAGTAAGTTACCATTCGCCCAAAATCGGCGTTAGATGTATACACTGCATCACTTTTTAAAACCTCACGATGAGATTATCGGATACAGCTCTTAGTAGTTACTCATTCGCACAAACCGGCGTTAGGATGTATACACTGCATCACTTTTTAAAACCTCACGATGAAGTTATCGATACAGCTCTTAGTAGTTACTCATTCGCACAAACCGGCGTTAGGATGCATACACTGCATCATCGCGCTCGTCGCTTGTGATTGCTTTAATGAATGAAAGATTTTTTATTCAATCAAGCGACGGGACGTTCGCCTGATGGTAAGTTATACGCCCGCCCATAATATGGCGCTGGTTAGATGGTATACACTGCATCATCGCGCACGTCGCTTGTGATTACTTTAATGAATGAAAGATTTTTTATTCAATCAAGCGGCGGGACGTTCGCCTGATGGTAAGTTGTACGCCTGCCCATAATATGGCGCTGGTTAGGATGGTATACACTGCATCACTTTTTAAAACCTCAATGATGAGATTATCGATACAGCCTTAGTAAGTTACCATTCGCACAAACCGGCGTTAGGATGTATACACTGCATCACTTTTTTAAAACCTCGATGAGATTATCGATGCAGCTCTTAGTAAGTTACTCATTCGCACAAACTCAGCGTTAGGATGTATACACTGCATCACTTTTTTAAAACCTCGATGAGATTATCGGATACAGCTCTTAGTAAGTTACTCATCTGCACAAACTCGGCGTTAGATGTATACACTGCATCACTTTTTAAAACCTCACGATGATTATCGATACAGCTCTTGGTAAGTTACTCATTCGCACAAACCGGCGTTAGGATGTATACACTGCATCACTTTTTAAAACCTCACGATGGGATTATCGATACAGCTCTTGGTAAGTTACTCATTCGCCCAAAATCGGCGTTAGGATGTATACACCGCATCACTTTTTTTTAAAACCTCACGATGGGATTATCGATACAGCTCTTAGTAGTTACTCATTCGCCCAAAATCGGCGTTAGGATGTATACACCGCATCACTTTTTTTTAAAACCTCACGATGAGATTATCGATACAGCTCTTAGTGTTACTCATTCGCACAAACCGGCGTTAGGATGTATACACCGCATCACTTTTTTTAAAACCTCAATGATGAGATTATCGATACAGCTCTTAGTGTTACTCATTCGCACAAACTCAGCGTTAGGATGTATACACCGCATCACTTTTTTTAAAACCTCACGATGAAGTTATCGATACAGCTCTTAGTGTTACTCATTCGCCCAAAATCGGCGTTAGATGTATACACTGCATCACTTTTTAAAACCTCACGATGAAGTTATCGATACAGCTCTTAGTGTTACTCATTCGCACAAACTCAGCGTTAGGATGTATACACCGCATCACTTTTTTTAAAACCTCGATGAGATTATCGATGCAGCTCTTAGTAAGTTACTCATTCGCACAAACTCGGCGTTAGATGTATACACTGCATCACTTTTTTTTTAAAACCTCACGATGATTATCGATACAGCTCTAGTAAGTTACCTATCTGCACAAACTCGGCGTTAGGATGTATACACACTGCATCACTTTTTAAAACCTCAATGATGAGATTATCGATACAGCTCTTAGTGTTACTCATTCGCACAAACTCAGCGTTAGGATGTATACACTGCATCACTTTTTTTTTTAAAAACCTCACGATGATTATCGATACAGCTCTTAGTGTTACTCATTCGCACAAACTCAGCGTTAGGATGTATACACTGCATCACTTTTTTTTAAAACCTCACGATGAGATTATCGATACAGCTCTTAGTAAGTTACCATTCGCCCAAAATCGGCGTTGGGATGTATACACTGCATCACTTTTTAAAACCTCAATGATGAGATTATCGATACAGCTCTTAGTAAGTTACCATTCGCCCAAAATCGGCGTTGGGATGTATACACTGCATCACTTTTTAAAACCTCACGATGATTATCGATACAGCTCTTAGTAAGTTACCATTCGCCCAAAATCGGCGTTGGGATGTATACACTGCATCACTTTTTAAAACCTCAATGATGAGATTATCGATACAGCTCTTAGTAAGTTACCATTCGCCCAAAATCGGCGTTGGGATGTATACACTGCATCACTTTTTAAAACCTCAATGATGAGATTATCGATACAGCTCTTAGTGTTACTCATTCGCCCAAAATCGGCGTTGGGATGTATACACTGCAACGTTACTTAAGAGTGAAGTAAGAGGAAACGGACCGCTGCAGCGACTATTGCAGCTGACAGACAGTACTGTGCACATATTACCGTGGTCCGGTTTGAAGGACCTATAGCTATCACTGGTGGTAGTGTCTCTGTTGCCGGAGACCGTCTAGGTACCACCGCAGCGATAAGCAGTAGTGTGCAAACATTACTGTGATCCGGTTTGAAGGACCTATAGCTATCACTGGTGGTAGTGTCTCTGTTGCCGGAGACCGTCTAGGTACCACCGCAGCGATAAGCAGTAGTGTGCAAACATTACTGTGATCCGGTTTGAAGGACCTATAGCTATCACTGGTGGTAGTGTCTCTGTTGTCGGAGACCGTCTAGGTACCACCGCAGTGATAAACAGTACTGTGCACACATTACCGTGATCCGGTTTGAAGGACCTATAGCTATCACTGGTGGTAGTGTCTCTGTTGCCGGAGACCGTCTAGGTACCACCGCAGTGATAAACAGTACTGTGCACACATTACCGTGATCCGGTTTGAAGGACCTATAGCTATCACTGGTGGTAGTGTCTCTGTTGCCGGAGACCGTCTAGGTACCACCGCAGTGATAAACAGTACTGTGCACACATTACCGTGATCCGGTTTGAAGGACCTATAGCTATCACTGGTGGTAGTGTCTCTGTTGCCGGAGACCGTCTAGGTACCACCGCAGTGATAAACAGTACTGTGCACACATTACCGTGATCCGGTTTGAAGGACCTATAGCTATCACTGGTGGTAGTGTCTCTGTTGCCGGAGACCGTCTAGGTACCACCGCAGTGATAAACAGTACTGTGCACACATTACCGTGATCCGGTTTGAAGGACCTATAGCTATCACTGGTGGTAGTGTCTCTGTTGCCGGAGACCGTCTAGGTACCACCGCAGTGATAAACAGTACTGTGCACACATTACCGTGATCCGGTTTGAAGGACCTATAGCTATCACTGGTGGTAGTGTCTCTGTTGCCGGAGACCGTCTAGGTACCACCGCAGTGATAAACAGTACTGTGCACACATTACCGTGATCCGGTTTGAAGGACCTATAGCTATCACTGGTGGTAGTGTCTCTGTTGCCGGAGACCGTCTAGGTACCACCGCAGTGATAAACAGTACTGTGCACACATTACCGTGATCCGGTTTGAAGGACCTATAGCTATCACTGGTGGTAGTGTCTCTGTTGCCGGAGACCGTCTAGGTACCACCGCAGTGATAAACAGTACTGTGCACACATTACCGTGATCCGGTTTGAAGGACCTATAGCTATCACTGGTGGTAGTGTCTCTGTTGCCGGAGACCGTCTAGGTACCACCGCAGTGATAAACAGTACTGTGCACACATTACCGTGATCCGGTTTGAAGGACCTATAGCTATCACTGGTGGTAGTGTCTCTGTTGCCGGAGACCGTCTAGGTACCACCGCAGTGATAAACAGTACTGTGCACACATTACCGTGATCCGGTTTGAAGGACCTATAGCTATCACTGGTGGTAGTGTCTCTGTTGCCGGAGACCGTCTAGGTACCACCGCAGTGATAAACAGTACTGTGCACACATTACCGTGATCCGGTTTGAAGGACCTATAGCTATCACTGGTGGTAGTGTCTCTGTTGCCGGAGACCGTCTAGGTACCACCGCAGTGATAAACAGTACTGTGCACACATTACCGTGATCCGGTTTGAAGGACCTATAGCTATCACTGGTGGTAGTGTCTCTGTTGCCGGAGACCGTCTAGGTACCACCGCAGTGATAAACAGTACTGTGCACACATTACCGTGATCCGGTTTGAAGGACCTATAGCTATCACTGGTGGTAGTGTCTCTGTTGCCGGAGACCGTCTAGGTACCACCGCAGTGATAAACAGTACTGTGCACACATTACCGTGATCCGGTTTGAAGGACCTATAGCTATCACTGGTGGTAGTGTCTCTGTTGCCGGAGACCGTCTAGGTACCACCGCAGTGATAAACAGTACTGTGCACACATTACCGTGATCCGGTTTGAAGGACCTATAGCTATCACTGGTGGTAGTGTCTCTGTTGCCGGAGACCGTCTAGGTACCACCGCAGTGATAAACAGTACTGTGCACACATTACCGTGATCCGGTTTGAAGGACCTATAGCTATCACTGGTGGTAGTGTCTCTGTTGCCGGAGACCGTCTAGGTACCACCGCAGTGATAAACAGTACTGTGCACACATTACCGTGATCCGGTTTGAAGGACCTATAGCTATCACTGGTGGTAGTGTCTCTGTTGCCGGAGACCGTCTAGGTACCACCGCAGTGATAAACAGTACTGTGCACACATTACCGTGATCCGGTTTGAAGGACCTATAGCTATCACTGGTGGTAGTGTCTCTGTTGCCGGAGACCGTCTAGGTACCACCGCAGTGATAAACAGTACTGTGCACACATTACCGTGATCCGGTTTGAAGGACCTATAGCTATCACTGGTGGTAGTGTCTCTGTTGCCGGAGACCGTCTAGGTACCACCGCAGTGATAAACAGTACTGTGCACACATTACCGTGATCCGGTTTGAAGGACCTATAGCTATCACTGGTGGTAGTGTCTCTGTTGCCGGAGACCGTCTAGGTACCACCGCAGTGATAAACAGTACTGTGCACACATTACCGTGATCCGGTTTGAAGGACCTATAGCTATCACTGGTGGTAGTGTCTCTGTTGCCGGAGACCGTCTAGGTACCACCGCAGTGATAAACAGTACTGTGCACACATTACCGTGATCCGGTTTGAAGGACCTATAGCTATCACTGGTGGTAGTGTCTCTGTTGCCGGAGACCGTCTAGGTACCACCGCAGTGATAAACAGTACTGTGCACACATTACCGTGATCCGGTTTGAAGGACCTATAGCTATCACTGGTGGTAGTGTCTCTGTTGCCGGAGACCGTCTAGGTACCACCGCAGTGATAAACAGTACTGTGCACACATTACCGTGATCCGGTTTGAAGGACCTATAGCTATCACTGGTGGTAGTGTCTCTGTTGCCGGAGACCGTCTAGGTACCACCGCAGTGATAAACAGTACTGTGCACACATTACCGTGATCCGGTTTGAAGGACCTATAGCTATCACTGGTGGTAGTGTCTCTGTTGCCGGAGACCGTCTAGGTACCACCGCAGTGATAAACAGTACTGTGCACACATTACCGTGATCCGGTTTGAAGGACCTATAGCTATCACTGGTGGTAGTGTCTCTGTTGCCGGAGACCGTCTAGGTACCACCGCAGTGATAAACAGTACTGTGCACACATTACCGTGATCCGGTTTGAAGGACCTATAGCTATCACTGGTGGTAGTGTCTCTGTTGCCGGAGACCGTCTAGGTACCACCGCAGTGATAAACAGTACTGTGCACACATTACCGTGATCCGGTTTGAAGGACCTATAGCTATCACTGGTGGTAGTGTCTCTGTTGCCGGAGACCGTCTAGGTACCACCGCAGTGATAAACAGTACTGTGCACACATTACCGTGATCCGGTTTGAAGGACCTATAGCTATCACTGGTGGTGTCTTCATCTGTATCGATGATGATTTCTTTATATGTATAATGATGGTGTCTCTCATCTGTATCGATGATGATTTCTATATGTATAATGATGATGATTTCTTTATATGTATAATGATGATGATTTCTTTATATGTATAATGATGGTGTCTTCATCTGTATCGATGAGGATTTCTTTTATATATAATGATGGTGTCTTCATCTGTATAACATTGATGATTTCTTTATATGTATAATGATAGTGTCTTCATCTGTATAATGATGAATTGTCTTCATCTGTATAACGACGATGATTTCTTTATGTATAATGATGATGATTTCTTTATATGTATACGATGGTGTCTTCATCTGTAATGATGATGATTTCTTTATATGTATAATGATGATGATTTCTTTATATGTATAATATTAATTGTCTTCATCTGTATCGATGATGATTTTATATGTATAATGATGATGATTTCTTTTATATATGTATAATGATGGTGTCTTCATCTGTATAACGATGATGATTTCTTTTATATATGTATAATGATGGTGTCTCATCTGTATAACAATAATGATTTTTTATATGTATAATGATGATGATTTCTTTATATGTATACGATGGTGTCTTCATCTGTATAATGATGAATTGTCTTCATCTGTATAACGATGATTTCTTTATATGTATAATGATGAGGATTTCTTTATATGCATAATGATGGTGTCTCATCTGTATAACGATGATGATTTCTTTATATGCATAATGATGGTGTCTTCATCTGTATAATGATGAGGATTTCTTTATATGTATAATGATGATGATTTCTTTTATATATGTATAATGATAATTGTCTTCATCTGTATCGATGATGATTTTATATGTATAATGATGATGATTTCTTTATGTATAATGATGGTGTTCTCATCTGTATAATGATGATGATTTCTTTATATGTATAATGATGATGATTTCTTTATATGTATAATGATGATGATTTCTTTATATGTATAATGATGGTGTTCTCATCTGTATCGATGATGATTTTATATGTATAATGATGAGGATTTCTTTATATGTATAATGATGGTGTCTTCATCTGTATAATGATGAGGATTTCTTTATATGTATAATGATGGTGTTCTCATCTGTATCGATGATGATTTTATATGTATAATGATGATGATTTCTTTATATGTATAATGATGGTGTCTTCATCTGCACAACGATGATGATTTCTTTATATGTATAATGATGGTGTCTTCATCTGTATCGATGATGATTTCTTTATATGTATAATGATGGTGTCTTCATCTGTATAACGATGATGATTTCTTTATATGTATAATGATGGTGTCTTCATCTGTATAACGATGATGATTTCTTTATATGTATAATGATGGTGTCTCATCTGTATCGATGATGATTTCCTTTATATGTATAATGATGATGATTTCTTTATATGTATAATGATGATGATTTCTTTATATGTATAATGATGATGATTTCTTTATATGTATAATGATGATGATTTCTTTATATGTATAATGATGGTGTCTTCATCTGTATCGATGAGGATTTCTTTATATGTATAATGATGGTGTTCTATCTGTATAACGATGAGGATTTCTTTATATGTATAATGATGGTGTTCTCATCTGTATCGATGATTTCTTTTATATATGTATAATGATGATGATTTCTTTATATGTATAATGATGGTGTCTTCATCTGTATAACGATGATGATTTCTTTATATGTATAATGATGGTGTCTTCATCTGTATAACGATGATGATTTCTTTATATGTATAATGATGGTGTCTTCATCTGTATCGATGATGATTTCTTTATATGTATAATGATGGTGTCTTCATCTGTATAACGATGATGATTTCTTTATATGTATAATGATGGTGTCTTCATCTGTATCGATGATGATTTCTTTATATGTATAATGATGGTGTCTTCATCTGTATAACGATGATGATTTCTTTATATGTATAATGATGGTGTCTTCATCTGTATCGATGATGATTTCTTTATATGTATAATGATGGTGTCTTCATCTGTATCGATGATGATTTCTTTATATGTATAATGATGGTGTCTTCATCTGTATAACGATGATGATTTTATATGTATAATGATGGTGTTCCTCATCTGTATAATGATGAATTGTCTTCATCTGTAATGATGATGATTTCTTTATATGTATACGATGGTGTCTTCATCTGCATAACGATGATGATTTCTTTATATGTATAATGATAATTGTCTTCATCTGTATAATGATGATGATTTCTTTATATGTATAATGATGGTGTTCTATCTGTATAACGATGATGATTTCTTTATATGTATAATGATGGTGACTTCATCTGTATAACGATGATTTCTTTATATGTATAATGATGGTGTTCTATCTGTATAACGATGATGATTTCTTTATATGTATAATGATGGTGTTCTATCTGTATAACGATGATGATTTCTTTATATGTATAATGATGGTGTCTTCATCTGTATAACGATGATGATTTCTTTATATGTATAATGATGGTGTCTTCATCTGTATAACGATGATGATTTCTTTATATGTATAATGATGGTGTCTTCATCTGTATAACGATGATGATTTCTTTATATGTATAATGATGGTGTCTTCATCTGTATAACGATGATGATTTCTTTATATGTATATAATGATGGTGTTCTCATCTGTATAATGATGATGATTTCTTTATATGTATAATGATGGTGTCTTCATCTGTATAACGATGATGATTTCTTTATATGTATAATGATGGTGTCTTCATCTGTATAACGATGATGATTTCTTTATATGTATAATGATGGTGTCTTCATCTGTATCGATGATTTCTTTATGTATAATGATGATGATTTCTTTATATGTATAATGATGGTGTCTTCATCTGTATAACGATGATGATTTCTTTATATGTATATAATGATGGTGTTCTCATCTGTATCGATGATTTCTTTTATATATAATGATGGTGTCTTCTATCTGTATAATGATGGTGTCTTCTATCTGTATAACGATGATGATTTCTTTATATGTATAATGATGGTGTCTTCATCTGTATAACGATGATGATTTCATATGTATAATGATGATTGTCTTCATCTGTATAATGATGGTGTCTTCATCTGTATAATGATGATGATTTCTTTATATGTATAATGATAATTGTCTTCATCTGTATCGATGATGATTTCTTTATATGTATAATGATGGTGTCTTCATCTGTATCGATGATTTCTTTTATATATAATGATGGTGTCTTCTATCTGTATAATGATGGTATCTTCATCTGCATAACGATGATGATTTCTTTATATGTATAATGATGGTGTCTTCATCTGCATAACGATGATGATTTCTTTATATGTATAATGATGGTGTCTTCATCTGTATAACGATGATGATTTCTTTATATATATAATGATGGTGTCTTCATCTGTATAACGATGAGGATTTCTTTATATGTATAATGATGGTGTCTCATCTGTATAACGATATTGATTTCTTTATATGTATAATGATGATGATTTCTTTATATGTATAATGATGGTGTTCTTCATCTGTATCGATGATGATTTCTTTATATGTATAATGATGGTATCTTCATCTGTATAACGATGATGATTTTATATGTATAATGATGATTTCTTTATATGTATACGATGGTGTCTTCATCTGTATCGATGAGGATTTCTTTATATGTAATGATGGTGTCTCTCATCTGTATAACGATGATGATTTCTTTATATGTATAATGATGGTGTTCTATCTGTATAACGATGAGGATTTCTTTATATGTATAATGATGGTGTCTTCATCTGTATAACAATGATGATTTCTTTATGTATAATGATGATTTCTTTATATGTATAATGATGGTGTGTCTTCATCTGTATAATGATGATGATTTTATATGTATAATGATGGTGTCTTCATCTGTATCGATGATGATTTCTTTATATGTATAATGATGGTGTCTTCATCTGTATCGATGATGATTTCTTTATATGTATAATGATGGTGTCTTCATCTGTATAATGATGATGATTTCTTTATATGTATAATGATGGTGTCTTCATCTGTATAATGATGATGATTTCTTTATATGTATAATGATGGTGTCTTCATCTGTATCGATGATGATTTCTTTATATGTATAATGATGAATTGTCTTCATCTGTATCGATGATGATTTCTTTTATATATAATGATGGTGTCTTCATCTGTATAACGATGATGATTTCTTTATATGTATAATGATGGTGTCTTCATCTGTATAATGATGATGATTTCTTTATATGTATAATGATGGTGTCTTCATCTGTATAACGATGATGATTTCTTTATATGTATAATGATGGTGTCTTCATCTGTATCGATGATGATTTCTTTATATGTATAATGATGGTGTCTTCATCTGCATAACGATGATGATTTCTTTATATGTATAATGATGGTGTCTTCATCTGTATCGATGATTTCTTTATATGTATAATGATGGTATCTTCATCTGTATAACGATGATGATTTCTTTATATGTATAATGATAGTGTCTTCATCTGTATAATGATGATGATTTTATATGTATAATGATGGTGTCTCATCTGTATAACGACGATGATTTCTTTATATGTATAATGATGATGATTTCTTTATGTATAATGATGGTGTCTTCATCTGTATAACGATGATGATTTCTTTATATGTGTATAATGATGGTGTCTTCATCTGTATAACGATGATGATTTCTTTTATATATGTATAATGATGGTGTGTCTTCATCTGTATAATGATGATGATTTCTTATATGTATAATGATGGTGTCTCTATCTGTATAACGATGATGATTTCTTTATATGTATAATGATGGTGTCTTCATCTGTATAACGTTGATGATTTCTTTATATGTATAATGATGATGATTTCTTATATGTATAATGATGATGATTTCTTTATATGTGTATAATGATGGTGTCTTCATCTGTATCGATGATGATTTCTTTATATGTATAATGATGGTATCTTCATCTGTATAATGATGATGATTTCTTTATATGTATAATGATGGTGTCTCTCATCTGTATCGATGATGATTTCTTTATATGTATAATGATGGTGTCTTCTATCTGTATCGATGATGATTTCTTTATATGTATAATGATGGTGTCTTCATCTGTATAATGATGATGATTTTATATGTATAATGATGGTGTCTTCATCTGTATCGATGATGATTTCTTTATATGTATAATGATGGTGTGTCTTCATCTGTATAACGATGAGGATTTCTTTATATGTATAATGATGATGATTTCTTTATATGTATAATGATGGTGTCTTCATCTGCATAACGATGATGATTTCTTTATATGTATAATGATGGTGTCTTCATCTGTATAATGATGGTGTCTTCATCTGTATAACGATGATAATTTCTTTATATGTATAATGATGGTGTCTTCATCTGTATCGATGATGATTTCATATGTATAATGATGGTGTCTTCATCTGTATAACGATGATGATTTCTTTATATGTATAATGATGGTGTCTTCATCTGTAATGATGATGATTTCTTTATATGTATAATGATGGTGTCTTCATCTGTATAACGACGATGATTTCTTTATATGTATAATGATGAATTGTCTTCATCTGTATAATGATGATGATTTCTTTATATGTATAATGATGGTGTTCTCATCTGTATCGATGATGATTTCTTTATATGTATAATGATGGTGTTCTCATCTGTATCGATGATGATTTCTTTATGTATAATGATGGTGTCTCATCTGTATAATGATGATGATTTTATATGTATAATGATGGTGTCTTCATCTGTATAACGATGATGATTTCTTTATATGTATAATGATGGTGTCTTCATCTGTATCGATGATGATTTCTTTATATGTATAATGATGGTGTCTTCATCTGTATCGATGATGATTTCTTTATATGTATAATGATGGTGTCTTCATCTGTATAACGATGATGATTTCTTTATATGTATAATGATAATTGTCTTCATCTGTATCGATGATGATTTCTTTATATGTATACGATGGTGTCTTCATCTGTATAATGATGATGATTTCTATATGTATAATGATGATGATTTCTATATGTATAATGATGATGATTTCTTTATATGTATAATGATGGTGTCTTCATCTGTATAATGATGATGATTTCTTTATATGTATAATGATGGTGTCTTCATCTGTATCGATGATGATTTCTTTATATGTATAATGATGGTGTCTTCATCTGTATAACGATGATAATTTCTTTATATGTATAATGATGGTGTGTCTTCATCTGTATCGATGATGATTTCTTTATGTATAATGATGAGGATTTCTTTATATGTATAATGATGGTGTCTTTATCTGCATAACGATGATGATTTCTTTATATGTATAATGATGAGGATTTCTTTATATGTATAATGATGGTGTCTTCATCTGTATAATGATGAGGATTTCTTTATATGTATAATGATGGTGTCTTCATCTGTATAATGATGATGATTTCTTTATATGTATAATGATGGTGTTCTCATCTGTATCGATGATGATTTCTTTATATGTATAATGATGGTGTCTCTCATCTGTATAACGATGATGATTTCTTTATATGTATAATGATGATTTCTTTATGTATAATGATGGTGTGTCTTCATCTGTATCGATGATGATTTCTTTATATGTATAATGATGGTGTCTTCATCTGTATCGATGATGATTTCTTTATATGTATAATGATGGTGTCTCATCTGTATAACGATGATGATTTCTTATATGTATAATGATGGTGTCTCATCTGTATAACGATGATGATTTCTTTATATATGTATAATGATGATTTCTTAATATGTATAATGATGATTTCTTTATGTATAATGATGGTGTCTTCATCTGTATAACAATGATGATTTCTTATATGTATAATGATGGTATCTTCATCTGCATAACGATGATGATTTCATATGTATAATGATAATTGTCTTCATCTGTATAATGATGGTGTCTTCATCTGTATCGATATTGATTTCTTTATATATGTATAATGATAATTGTCTTCATCTGTATCGATGATGATTTCTATATGTATAATGATAATTGTCTTCATCTGTATCGATGATGATTTTATATGTATAATGATGGTATCTTCATCTGCATAACGATGATGATTTTATATGTATATAATGATGGTGTCTTCATCTGTATCATTGATGATTTCTTTATATGTATAATGATGATTATATCTTTATATGTATAATGATGGTGTCTTCATCTGCATAACGATGATGATTTCTTTATATGTATAATGATGGTGTCTTCATCTGTATAACGATGATGATTTCTTTATATATAAAGGGTGATTGGTAATAGATATAAAAGATCTGTAGGGGCTAAAGTATAGCATCCAATTTATATATAGTATTTCATACATGTAACATATGTATGAAATACTCCATCGAAAAACAATGGTTCTGTAGTTATTAATTTTTTTTAAATATTTTCAAATAATTTCTCGATTTTCTAGGAAAACAATTCGATAATTTTATTTCTTACTTATTTCTACACAAATTTGAATGTAATAATTATTGTTTAATCATTGTTTTATTGAATTAAATTAATAATCGTCACTTAGAGGCTAAAACTTTTCAATTAGGTTCTTTGAAAGTCGTGACAGTAATAAACAAGGCGTCATACTTACATTTTTATTTAATCTTAAATAAACTTTATTTATACAAAACATGTATATACAGGGTGTCTGGTGGCAGATTTATGTTTTCAAATTTAAATAAAAAATAATATGTTTGATATATAATTTTACTAAAAGTATTAAAAGATAGAGTACAAATGCGGATTTCATTTGTTTAAAGATAATGTCATCCAAATGTCTTCCATCCTGTTGCACACACACACACTGTTCGGAAACGGAAACGGAGCCTTGTACTCCGTGCCACACGCTGCAGTAAACTTGGTCCAATTGCGCTGATTTCTCGCCGAATATTTTCTTTTAAGTCCACAACAGTTCGCGGATTGTTGGCGTAAACTCTCTCTTTGAGGTAGCCCCACAAAAAAAACTCCATTGGAGTTAGGTCGGGTGACTTCGATGGGCACGGGAGGTCCCCAAAGCGACTAATCAGTTTTTGAGGGAGATTTTCTCGCAACAAATCCATCGAAGCTCTGGCCGTGTGTGCGGTCGCACCTGTACCGCATCCTGTTGAAACCACGTGTGTGATGAGAATAATGAATGAGCTCACAGTACATAAATATGTACCTGACTTCAATACCTATCCGACAAAGTATAAGAAAGTATATAAAGTTTCTAAAATTTGGAAAAAAAAAAAAACACATACAACTAAGTACCATGAAATATCAAACTCTAAACTCATATAAGCAAACGCCGCGCTGGCCCTTAATTTAACCTTTTCATTTGTTGTTGTACGTACGAGCTTGTTGTTGTCGTTTCAGATATTGAGTTCATAGTAAAAGTTTAAAGCAACAATTGATTTTGATTTTGCTCAAACAGGCGGCCACGGTTCCAATATCCGGATACAAGTACGATGCCTTTTTAAGTCAGATCGAGTCTCGCCCTGTGAGCTGTTCTCTTATATTCTCAGCGACGATGCGTGACTTTAAATCTTCTAACGAGTTAATTGTTGTTGTGTACACTTAATATTTCATGCAGCACCATAAGTAATATTCACAGGGTGTTAATGGATGTACATTATGGTTATCTTCTTAATTCTTTATATGTTTACTTCTGTATATCCGCTGTAGCGCTGGGTGGTTTTCGAGAAATAAAAACTTCGTTCTTCTATGTTGCACTGTGTTCGTTATCTCAAATGGCGCTCAATTTATACAAAAAAATTGTATATTAATTTAAGCCTTGTGATTGGCTGACCAATCACAGGCTTTACATTTTGACCAATCACAACTCATTAGCCTCGTACGACGGAGCTTTACCTTGACGAGAGTCGCTCGGTTCTAAGCCGCGTTGCTTTACTGTAAAGAGAACTCTTCGGCCATCTTGTATTTATTTACACGTAAAATATTACTTAAATATGTTTATTTTTAACTATAAATTCTTATACTATACATTGTTAGTTTATATACTACAATTATATATATTTATGCTCGCTTTAATCCGTTATCCCATCCCGTACAGAATAGTTTTTCTTTTCCATACAAAATAAATAAATATCAATGGCGAATGACGGTGGTGAAGAATACGCTGACATTTTTCATTGTCTTGGACTTTGTGATGGAAATTCTTTACAAGCACGAAGAGGATATCAGCTACGTTTTCCAAATGGTCACCTACCATGAAATAGAGTCTTTGTTGCGGCGTATCAACGCGTTGGAGAAACTGGCAGCGTTCAACAGAGGCGACATGATAGGCCACGTATCTACGATACTGAAGAGGAAGAAGGAATCATAGACTAGACCTGACCGCGTCAAGCAGGGTCGTGACAAGACTTTTTCTCTACGACGAGGCTGCTCGTCTGGCCGCCACTAGCACGTCGCTGGTAGTGGACCGGATCGAGCAGCTGGGTCTGAGGGTCTCCGTCACGAAGACGGAGGCCCTCCTCTTCCACGGACCCCGCAGGGGTCCACCCCGGGGCGCGATCATCCCCGTCCGGGGCGAGAGGGTCCCAGTGCGGGGAGCCCTCAAGTATTTAGGGCTCACTCTGGACGGGCGATGGAGCTTCGGAGAGCACTTCGAACGGCTTCTCCCGAAGCTCACCGCCACCGCCGCTGCGCTGGGCAGATTGCTGCCCAATGTCGGGGGGCCGGGTCATTTGTGTCGGCGCCTATACTCTGGCATCCTGCGGAGTATGGCACTGTACGGTGCGCCCGTATGGGTGGATAGGTCGGAGTCTTGGTTTTTGTTCCCCCTCCCTCGTCGAAGTGGGGGGGGGAGTCTGGAGGGAGGAGGCCGCCGCCCAATTCCTTCACGGGAAGGCGGTGGCCGGGCGTGCGCTCCGTCTAGGGCGCGCGCGGTCGTCTGAGGGGTCGGGGGGCCCCAACGTTCTGGTCCCGCGAGGGGCCGGTACGGGACGGCAGGTGGGTGCCTTTGCTCCCCGCGGGCATCCACTAGGAGGAGGTTTATACGCGGAGGCGCCCGGAGAGTTGCTTGGCTGAAACCCGGGCGTCTCCAGTACGCGTATTGCGGGACAAGCGGTGGTGGTTTTAGTGGGTATGGGGGTCACGCACAACATCTCAGTGGCCTCATTTACATAACCCGGCGTCCCCTCCCTGAAAAGGACGCTGGGTATGCGGTAACAGCATTTCCACCACCGATATCAAAAAAAAAAAAAAAAACTTTTTCTCGGAGTAGAGTTTTTAATACAGTAAACTTTTTTCACAGTAGACTTTTCTTCGCAGTAGACTTTTCTTCGCAGTAGACTTTTCTTCGCGGTAGACTTTTCATCGCAGTAGACTTTTCCTCGCAGTAGACTTCTCTTCGCAGTAAACTTTTCCTCACAGTCGAATTATCCTCGTACTAGACTTATTCTCGCAGTAGACTTTTCCTTGCAGTAGACATTTCTTCGTAGTAGACTTTTCCTCACAGTCGAATTATCCTCGTACTAAACTTATTCTCGCAGTAAACTTTTCTTCGCATTAGACTTTTCTTCGCAGTAGACTTTTCTTCGCAACAGACTTTTACTTGCAGTAGACATTTTTTCGCAGTAGACTTTTCCTCAGTCGAATTATCCTCGCACTATACTTTTCCTCGCAGTAGACTTTTCCTCACAGTCGAATTATCCCCGCACTAGACTGTTCCTCACAGTAGACTTTTCCTCGCACTAGATTTTTCCTCGCAATAGACTTTTCCTCACAGACGAATCATCCTCGCACTAGACTTTTCCTCACAGTAGACTTTCCCCCGCACTAGAATTTTCCTCGCAGCAGACTTCCTCGCAGTAAACTTAAGTACTAGACCCGACTACGTCAACCAGGGTCGTGACGATATTGCTGGGTTTAACACTAGAGGGTGTGGTTTACTGTGCATAGAGAAAGTCCCTACCCATACTATTATTTACCGGTCCAGGTTCTGGAGGAAGGAGATCCTGCAAGGAGGCTAGACATCTGCCGTTATATGCTGCACGCAGATTTAGAAAATATTAATTTCCTCACCAAAATATTGTGAACTGAAGAATCCAAATTTAACAGAGGCGGCATAAAATGATTTTATAATAGTCATTTTTGTGAAAATCTCCACGTGATTGGAGAAGGAGCTCATCAGCGAAGATCCTCTATATATACTTGAGGAGGCTGTCTTCTTGTCCAATAATTTAAATGGGGAGACGTACGACGATATTCTTCGACATTACTTTTTTTATTATCGGGAGGATATACCGTTGGAAACCAGAAGAGAAATGCTGTTCCAGCATGACGGTTCTCCCGCCCATTTTGGTCTCAGGGTTAGACACTACTTTCCCATAGCGATGCATTGGCCGAGGCGGATCGACTCCGTGACCGCAAGGTGTCCTGATTACCGAACACCTTGCGATTATTACTTATGGTGTCGCATGGAATCTGTACTGTACCAATTAACTCAAGAGAATTAACTTAAGAGAACAGCTCACAAGGCTCAATAGTTTACTGCGGGGAAAAGTCTACTGCAAGAAAAGTGTAATGCAAGGAAGTCTACTGCGAAGAAAAGTCTATTGCTAGGAAGTCTACTGTGAGGAAATGTTTACTGCCAGTAAAAGCTTATTGCGAGGAAAAGTCTGCCGCGAGGAAAAGTCTACTAAGATGATAAGTCTGCGAGGAAAAGTCTACTAAGATGATAAGTCTACTGGTGAGGAAAAGTCTACTAAGATGATAAGTCTACTGCGAGGAAAAGTCTACTAAGATTATAAGTCTACTGCGAAGAAATGTCTATGCCTAGGAAGTCTACTGTGAGGAAAAGTTTACTGTGAGGAAAAGTCTACTGCGAGGAAAAGTGTAATGCGAAGAAGTCAACTGTGAGGAAAAGTTTACTGTGAAGAAAAATCTACTGCGACGAAAAGTCTATTGCTAGGAAAAGTTTACTGTGAGGGTAAGTCAACTGCGAAGAAAAGTCTATGCCTAGGAGGTCTACTGTGAGGAAAAGTTTACTGTGAAGAAAAGTTTATTGCCAGTAAAAGCTTATTGCGAGGAAAAGTCTGCTGCGAAGAAAAGTCTATTGCGAGGAAAAGTTTACTGCGAGGAAAAGTCTGCTGCGAGGAAAAGTCTGCTGCGAGGAAAAGTCTACTGTGAGGAAAAGTTTACTGTGAAGAAAAATCTATTGCTAGGAGGTCTACTGTGAGGAAAAGTCTACTGCGAGGAAAAGCCTACTGCGAGGAAAAGTCTACTGCAAAGAAAAGTCTACTGCGAGGAAAAGTTTACTGCCAGTAAAAGTTTATTGCGAGGAAAAGTCTACTAAGATGATAAGTCTACTGCGAGGAAAAGTCTACTAAGATGATAAGTCTACTGCGAGGAAAAGTCTGCTAAGATGATAAGTCTACTGCGAGGTAAAGTCTACTAAGATGATAGGTCTACTGCGAGGAAAAGTCTACTAAGATGATAAGTCTACTGCGAGGTAAAGTCTACTAAGATGATAAGTCTACTGCGAGGAAAAGTCTACTAAGATTATAAGTCTACTGCGAGGTAAAGTCTACTAAGATGATAAGTCTACTGCGAGGAAAAGTCTACTAAGATGATAAGTCTACTGCGAGGAAAAGTCTACTAAGATGATAGGTCTACTGCGAGGAAAAGTCTACTAAGATGATAAGTCTACTGCGAGGTAAAGTCTACTAAGATGATAAGTCTACTGCGACGAAAAGTCTACTAAGATTATAAGTCTACTGCGAGGAAAAGTCTACCAAGATGATAAGTCTACTGCGAGGAAAAGTCTGCTAAGATGATAAGTCTACTGCGAGGAAAAGTCTACTAAGATGATAAGTCTACTGCGAGGTAAAGTCTACTAAGATGATAAGTCTACTGCGACGAAAAGTCTACTAAGATTATAAGTCTACTGGTGAGGAAAAGTCTACTAAGATGATAAGTCTACTGCGAGGAAAAGTCTACTAAGATGATAAGTCTACTGGTGAGGAAAAGTCTACCAAGATGATAAGTCTACTGCGAGGAAAAGTCTACTGCGAGGAAAAGTCTACTGCGAGGAAAAGTCTACTGCGAGGAAAAGTCTATTGTACACAGTAGTACTGTTGTAAAATTTTTCATAGAACATAATACAAAACATAGTTTGAATAGTCAATAGTTTTTTTTATTCAATTTCGTGATGAGACAAAGGCAGTCATTCAGCGGATGCTAATATACATATAATGATGGCGTCTTCTTTTGTATAATGATGATGATTTCTATAAACTGTATGATGATGATGATGATGATGATGATGAATGTTTGTATAAATTTTAAATGATGTTCATCTGTCCTTTGACTGTTGGATATTAAAAAAAAAACTGATGTCGTCATTAAATTTTATTTAATAATCGAAACTCTATACATCTCTACGCCTTCTCTATAATCTTGTCGAGAATCTTCTCAATCTTCTCGGCGATTTCTGTAAGCGTAGAAGTTTGATTAGTTTTATTAAAGAATCTTCTAGAAGATTCTATTTTGTATACTTGATTAGATTTCACTGGTGGTAGTGTCTCTGTTGCTACAGACCGTCTAGGTACCGCCGCAGCGCCTATTGCAGCCGACAGACAGTACTGTGCGGACATTGCTGTGATCCGGTTTGAAGGACCTATAGCTATCACTGGTGGTAGTGTCTCTGTTGCCGGAAACCGTCTAGGTAAGTGCCACAGAGCCTATTGCAGCCGATAAACAGCACTATGCAAAGCATTACTGAGATCCGGTTTGAAGGACCCCTAGCTATTATTGGTGGTAGTGTCTCTGTTGCCGGAGACCGTCTAGGTAAGTACCACAGAGCCTATTGCAGCCGATAAACAGCACTATGCAAAGCATTACTGAGATCCGGCTTGAAGGACCCTTAGCTATTATTGGTGGTAGTGTCTCTGTTGCCGGAGACTCTTTAGTTAGGGACCACCGCAGCGCCTATTACAGCCGCCATCATATCTTTGCAAACATTTCTGTGATCCGGCTTGAAGGACCCTTAGCTATTATTGGTGGTAGTGTCTCTGTTGCCGGAGACCGTCTAGGTAAGTACCACAGAGCCTATTGCAGCCGATAAACAGCACTATGCAAAGCATTACTGAGATCCGGTTTGAAGGACCTATAGCTATCACTGGTGGTAGTGTCTGTTGCCGGAGACTCTTTAGTTAGGACCACCGCAGCGCCTATTATAGCCGCCATCCTTATCTTTGCAAACATTTCTGTGATCCGGCGAAGGACCCTTAGCTATTATTGGTGGTAGTGTCTCTGTTGCCGGAGACTCTTTGGTTAGGGACCACCGCAGCGCCTATTACAGCCGCCATCATATCTTTTGCAACATTTCTGTGATCCGGCTTGAAGGACCCTTAGCTATTATTGGTGGTAGTGTCTCTGCTGCCGGAGACTCTTTGGTTAGGGACCACCGCAGCGCCTATTACAGCCGCCATCCTTATCTTTGCAAACATTTCTGTGATCCGGCTTGAAGGACTCTTAGCTATTATTGGTGGTAGTGTCTCTGTTGCCGGAGACTCTTTAGTTAGGACCACCGCAGCGCCTATTACAGCCGCCATCATATCTTTGCAAACATTTCTGTGATCCGGCTTGAAGGACCCTTAGCTATTATTGGTGGTAGTGTTCTGTTGCCGGAGACTCTTAGTTAGGGACCACCGCAGCGCCTATTACAGCCGCCATCATATCTTTTGCAACATTGCTGTGATCCGGTTTGAAGGATCTACAGCTATTATTGGTGGTAGTGTCTCTGTTGCCGGAGACTCTTTAGTTAGGGACCACCGCAGCGCCTATTACAGCCGCCATCATATCTTTGCAAACATTTCTGTGATCCGGCTTGAAGGACCCTTAGCTATTATTGGTGGTAGTGTCTCTGTTGCCGGAGACTCTTTAGTTAGGGACCACCGCAGCGCCTATTATAGCCGCCATCATATCTTTGCAAACATTTCGTGATCCGGCTTGAAGGACCCTTAGCTATTATTGGTGGTAGTGTCTCTGTTGCCGGAGACTCTTTAGTTAGGGACCACCGCAGCGCCTATTACAGCCGCCATCATATCTTTGCAAACATTTCTGTGATCCGGCTTGAAGGACCCTTAGCTATTATTGGTGGTAGTGTCTCTGCTGCCGGAGACTCTTTAGTTAGGGGACCACTGCAGCGCCTATTACAGCCGCCATCATATCTTTGCAAACATTTCTGTGATCCGGCTTGAAGGACCCTTAGCTATTATTGGTGGTAGTGTCTCTGTTGCCGGACACCCTTTAGGAAGGAACCACCGCAGCGTCTATTGCAGCCGATAAACAGCACTATGCAAAGCATTACTGAGATCCGGTTTGAAGGACCCTTAGCTATTGGTGGTAGTGTCTGTTGCCGGAGACTCTTTGGTTAGGGACCACCGCAGCGCCTATTACAGCCGCCATCATATCTTTTGCAACATTTCTGTGATCCGGCGAAGGACCCTTAGCTATTATTGGTGGTAGTGTCTCTGCTGCCGGAGACTCTTTAGTTAGGGACCACCGCAGCGCCTATTACAGCCGCCATCATATCTTTTGCAACATTTCTGTGATCCGGCTTGAAGGACCCTTAGCTATTATTGGTGGTAGTGTCTCTGCTGCCGGAGACTCTTTAGTTAGGACCACCGCAGCGTCTATTGCAGCCGATAAACAGCACTATGCAAAGCATTACTGAGATCCGGCTTGAAGGACTCTTAGCTATTATTGGTGGTAGTGTCTCTGTTGCCGGAACTCTTTAGTTAGGGACCACCGCAGCGCCTATTATAGCCGCCATCATATCTTGCAAACATTTCTGTGATCCGGCGAAGGACCCTTAGCTATTGGTGGTAGTGCCTCTGTTGCCGGAACTCTTTAGTTAGGACCACCGCAGCGCCTATTACAGCCGCCATCATATCTTGCAAACATTTCTGTGATCCGGCTAGAAGGACCCTTAGCTATTATTGGTGGTAGTGTCTCTGTTGCCGGAGACTCTTTAGTTAGGGACCACCGCAGCGCCTATTACAGCCGCCATCATATCTTTGCAAACATTTCTGTGATCCGGCTTGAAGGACCCTTAGCTATTATTGGTGGTAGTGCCTCTGTTGCCGGACACCCTTTAGGAAGGAACCACCGCAGCGTCTATTGCAGCCGGGAAACAGTACTGTGTTCAGGTTTGAAGGGCGCTGTAGCTAGTGACGTTATTGGGTTAACGAGACATTCATATCTCTCAAGGCGATCGATATAACGTGGTGCAGTGTATATCATTCCTGACTAAAGCGTTGTTATGGGCGTAGCACTTACCATCAGGTGAACGTCCCGCTGATATATTATTCGTAGCATGGGCTACGAAGCATCTTTCGTAGACCCGGCGTAGCTACTTGCTACGTATATGCTACTTGAGTAGTAAATCCTTCTATATATATGATTAATTCGTATCACTTTGTTACTTAAGGGAAGCTCATGATCATCACGGTAATCACCAGTCGATGCCCACCCACGGCTGGGCGTGGGCATAGTCCAATCATCTACACACCAATCGGAAGCTCATCGCAAAGCGCCGTTACCTTTCAATGCTTTCTCAATTTTGTCGGTCAATTTGTCGGCAGCTGCAATAATAGAGATTTTTTTTTTAATATATTAAAAAGGTTTAAGGGTTCCAAAGGAACTACTCACTGGAGCCAAGCGAACATCACCAGCTCGTGGTGAATCCTGATAATCAACAGACGAGGCTCTGGATTAAAACGACCAGCAGTGGGACAGCGTGGTGAGGAACGGCCTGAGTCTCCCCATATAAACTGGTCGTAGTGGGAATTTTTGGGACAGGCCTACGTCCAGCAGTGGGACGTCTATCAGCTGATGATGATATATATAGCAGTGGTTAAGATTGATGACTATATATGAAGATGGAGTTACATACAGCCTCTGTGGCTTTGCCTTGTAAATCATAGGTCTCTGATTGGATTCCTAGGTCTCTAATCATCAGCTCTGTTCTGAGGCTAGTAAGAATAGGACTAAGGTAAGCCCTGACTGTCGTAGAAGGTGGCTAGGGTTTAGGAGAGATGGGTCAGCGTTGGTGCCTACGAGGGTTCGGCCTCTCAGAGACGTGATGACCACAAAGTGTAGTCAGTCTGTTCTATAAGAGATCTTTCTCAGACCACCGAAGAGGTTTTAATGAGTACAAATCTCACATAAATCTTCCACCCATAAGCAGGTTATCATTGATAAAAAAGTCACTGATTGTGGTGTTTCGATGGTGGTGAAGCTACCACCACCATACCATCACTGAGTTGTGAGTGTCAATTAAAAAAAAAGTGTTTACTAACCAGCGAGAGCGTCTCGTACTGTTTTTATGGCCGACGCGATTTCCTCTGATGAGATGATAAATGTGATTTTAATATTTACAGGATATCAAAATTAAAAAAAAAAAATCTTTTATTCATCATCAGTATATATATAAACAAATTAGTACATTCGCTTTAGAAATATAACCGGAAGTTACTTAATAATGGGGTGTAAAGTTCACACTCAGCGACTCACGACCCAAGCTCCAGCTCGTGGTGCATACTGCTAATCGAAAAATGAGGCTCTGGTTCCCACCAATCCGCATTGGGTCAGCGTGGTGGTAAATGACCCAAAATCCCTCTCCCCTTATGAGTATTTGATAGGGTAGGGTTTTATATCCCTATATCCTTATATACCCTATCAATAAGGGATTTTTTGGGGTAGGTTTATATCTCGTACTAGATTGAAGATAGGAAGAAGTCCGCCGCTAAAAGACCTGGACTTCATTTATACTACAAATCGCTCTTGACCTGTATAGTAGACTAATATTGAAGGTTATATGAGAACGTGGCGAGTCCCAACAGTGGGATTAATAAGTGGGTTTTAATTTACAAACGTTCACTATAACTCTCTGTGTTACTTACCCTTTGCTTTAGCGGCTATCTTCTTAGCTGGGATGAAAAAAAGTTAATTTAAAAAAAAAAAATGTAGTACACTAGGAGGGTGGAAGTAGGGGGTTGAAGGAGAATATATCTGTTTTTTTAGAGTGGGGTGGGTATTCTAAAGTTTGTATTGAGACAATCTTTATCGGTTTTCAGTAGAAATTGATGACTGTGATTCCCTTTTAAGGGTTGACACATATTTTAAAGATCAACCCCCACCCCGTACTTGGACATCAGTAAAAAAGAAAGTTCAATGTTCATAGATTGTTCTAGAAGCGATTTTGTTACTATAATTTAGATTAGGATTAGATATAACCCTTATTTAGGGACGAGGGTTGATGGGGAGTCTGCAATTGGATGACGCTTACCAGCCTCCTCGGCCTTCTTCTTCGCCTTCTCCAGGATACGAGCTGCGGAGTAGTTTTTATGGTTAGTGAAAGCTACAACTACAACTACTACTACTACTGAACGTTCTCGGCGATGACGTCATCGCACAGACCGTGACGTCACCACTGATACTTCACTCTCTAGCTCTTGATACTTGACACATCCACTTTGATCAGAGCCGCCTTTTTATTTCTATTAATAAATAAATAAATAAATAAACTTTATTTCTGGTCTCCGGGGTCATAGTGTTAGTAGCAAGGTAATATTTTTTTTTTTTTTAATTTTTCATAACTTATTGCGCTGTAGATATACACCTTTGCACAGTGGTCCAAAAGAGGAGAGTTGTGTCGTACAAAAAAGTAAATAAAAAAAAAAAAAAGAAAATTAAAAAAAAAATAAGTAAATTAAAAAAAAAAAAGTAAATTAAAATACAAAAAAAAAATTATATAGTTATAGTTTTTTTTATATATATATGTGTATAGTCTTTGGAATAAATCACTGTACGCCTCTGAAGAGCGGATTCGATCCCAATGCTTCCGGTTGATATGTGATATACGCCATTTCGCACTTGGTGAGCGTGGTGATGGCGTCCACAGTCGTAGTGGCCACCAGTCCCAGCAGTGGGCTGTTCAGTACTTACCGATTTCCTTCGCTAACTCCTCTAGCCTCTCAGAGACATCGGCTGTAAATAAACAGTTTCATTCATATTATATTTCTGTATGTTTCTATCTCTCTCTCTCTCTTTCTCTGATATAATCCATATCAACCCTGATGGTAGACAGAGGGTTCTAGAAGGTTCCGGAGTGGGTCTGCCGGTAGGTCTCTGTTGCTGGACACTGTTTAGTTCCCACCGCAGCGGCCAAAGGGTGTCAGTGCAAACATTACTGTGTTCCAGTTTGAAGGGCGCTGTAGCTATTGGCGTAATAAACGCAATGTAGTGTAGTGTATACAATCCTATCGCCACGTTGTTATACGTGTCACTTAGTATCAGGTGAACGTCGCACTCGTGTGATCTGATGGTAGATAAAGGTCGAAACTATACCGTCCATTATCTGTTGGTCGACTAGTCAGACTGGTTGACGTGACGTCATCGATATCCCGCCACACGGCGCGCGGTGCGAGGTTCATATACACGCGACTATTGCAAAATCAACTCTATCTCTTAGTAAATAAAGATCAAGTTAGCTTGAAGCTGATTGGGTGTACGTATCGGTACTCGTCTATACAACACGCTCATTTAAATGCACTCTATGCTATAGAGCGCACAGTTCAAATTTGATCAAACAAATGGAGCTGTATTAACCGACTAAGTGCACGCGTCGTCGTCGCGCCGCCGGTATATATGAAGGCTGCGACCGTTTAATTTAGCCGCGTAATAATTCCCGCGTCGCGCCGCTGCTCACTCGCCTACCTGATGCGCTCATTTAAATGCACTCTATGCTATAGAGCGCACAGTTCGAATTTGATCAAACAAATGGGACTGTATTAACCGACTAAGTGCGCGCGTCGTCGTCGCGCCGCCGGTATATGAACGCTGCGACCGTTTGAATTTAGCCGCGTAATAATTCCCGCGTCGCGCCGCTGCACACTCGTCTACCTGATGCGCTTCATTTAAATGCACTCTATGTTATAGAACGCACAGTTCGAATTTGCTCAAACAAATCGAACTGTATTAACCGACTAAGTGCACGCGTCGTCGTCGCGCCGCCGGTATATATGAACGCTGCGACCGTTTAATTTAGCCGCGTAATAATTCCCGCGTCGCGCCGCTGCACACTCGCCTACCTGATGCGCTCATTTAAATGCACTCTATGCTATAGAGCGCACAGTTCGAATTTGATCAAACAAATGGGACTGTATTAACCGACTAAGTGCACACGTCGTCGTCGCGCCGCCGGTATATATGAACGCTGCGACCGTTTAATATAGCCGTGTAATCCTGCCAGTTGACGGCGGAGCGAATTGATTGTACGTCAACCGTTTACTCAACTAGTCCGTTCATTCAGAGCAAGGAGGTAACCCGCAAATATCTATCTATCCTCTTTACTCTTTCTCTTGCTCTCCTCTCCTTCTCACGCCTTTCATGCAGCCGTTGAAGGTATTGAATAGTTCCACTCACGCTCTTCATGCTTCTTCCGGCTCTGGTTTCCTTCCACTGGGCAGTAAGCGGTGAAGGCGAGCTGGAAAAGACAAGTGCAACTCTGACCATTAATGTTTTGAATGGTTATACTCTCATAATTAATACACTGCTACCGTTGCAATGTGATGTTAAATCTCGCCGATATAGTAATATTACTGGTCACCAGTCGAGTAATTTACTGGATTAACGAGGCTTATAACCTTTATATACAAAGTGTTAGATATCTTAACTAATATATGGTTTTTGTAGATGTATTCATTGCCTACCAAGGGAGTATAACGAACCGAAACCATCTTAAGTAGACCCTTAAGATGGACCGCTCGGTGCTGATGGAGCTGATGGTATCAAATACCACTGGAAAAGCTTCCTAAGTGTCCAACCTATATATAATACCGCGAAAAAAAAAGTATCTTAATTGTTACTACTGCTTAAGTTAATATAACTGATGTTAGAAGCTGATGACCTTGTGAAGATCATAAGAAACTGATCATCATCATCTCCAAACTGAAGTTGGTGAAACCTCGGACTGATGGTATTTAAACCCGGTCCACCATTTTATTTCGTCAAGCCACTTCTTTCGCTGTCTACCTGGTGTAATCTAAGAATTTCGCCATTCAGGATCTACCTTGGGTTCTCATAGCGAGAGAAGAGAAGAATTTTTGAAAGGGTCCAAAAAATCTAAGGAACTGATGGACGGATGTAAGGGAACTGTACAACAGCTCCCAGGACTAAAGCCTGGTGAACCCTGGTAATCAACAAACGCGACTGGCTCCCACCAACAGGCACTAGGCTAGCGTGGTGGGAGGTCGCCCAAATTCCTGTATATAAACCCCAACAAATGTGAAGTTCTTTGGAAGATGGGTATCATCTATAGCTGGTGATGGACCCTGATAACTCCAGGAGTCGTTGGTGAACATCCTCGATCAGTGGTGGTAAGCGATACGCTGACGATGATGATGATAATCAAATTAAATAACTTACCATAAGAACGATGGAACCGACAAGCAAATTCATCTTCGACATTGTACAAAGCCACAGAATAAATTATTCCTATTAATTTGATTTGTTCTACTGATTAAACAGCGAATAGAATGTATGAAATTTTTTTTGTCTCGTGTTATATATATGTGAGCGATGATCGTAAAGAAAATGGCGGTCACGAATTGTTTGATAGTGTTTTATAATAATTTATTACTATATAAAAATATATACTTTTTTTTTATACAATGACACGAGGATACGCCTGGTCATAGCGTAACCTCGTTACCCCAGTAATTTCACTAGCTACAGCACCCTTCGGACCGGATCACAGTAATGTTCGCACAGTACTGTATGTAGGCTGCAATAGGCGCTGCGGTGGTACCTACCACTATTTATTATTTTAATTAAGTAATGAGATGGATTTGGCGACTGTCCTTGTCGCACGATCAGCGAGTGCGAGAGGGACAGCAAATGCGAGGAGGAAAGCGTAGTTGTATGGTGATATGAACAGGAGTTAGGAAAGCCCTTTCTTACTTAGGCGAGTAATACGATTATGGAGTGGAACTGTCCTTGTCGCACGATTAGCGAGTGCGAGTGGGACAGCAAATGCGAGGAGGAAAGCGTAGTTGTATGGTGATATGAACAGGAGTTAGGAAAGCCCTTTCTTACTTAGGCGAGTAATACGAGTATGGAGTGGAACTGTCCTTGTCGCACGATTAACGAGTGCGAGAGGGACAGCAAATGCGAGGAGGAAAGCGTAGTTGTATGGTGATATGAACAGGAGTTAGGAAAGCCTTTTCTTACTTAGGCGAGTAATACGAGCATGGAGTGGAACTGTCCTTGTCGCACGATCAGCGAGTGCGAGAGAGACAGCAAATGCGAGGACGTAAGCGAAGGTGTATATCTATAGAGCGACTATCCTTGTCGCACGATTAGCGAGTGCGAGAGAGACAGCAAATGCGAGGAGAAAAGCGTAGTTGCATATTTATAGAATGCGACTGCCCTTGTCGCACGATTAGCGCGTGTAAGAGGGACAGCAAATGCGAGGAGAAAAGCGTAGTTGCATATCTATAGAGCGACTGTCCTTTTCACACGATTAGCGAGTGCGAGAGGGACAGCAAATGCGAGGAGAAAAGCGTAGTTGCATATCTATAGAGCGACTGTCCTTGTCACACGATTAGCGAGTGCGAGAGGGACAGCAAATACGAGGAGAAAAGCGTAGTTCCCCATCTATTGAGCGACTGTCCTTGTCACACGATTAGCGAGTGCGAGAGGGACAGCAAATGCGAGGAGAAAAGCGTAGCTGCCCATCTATAGAGCGACTGTCCTTGTCACACGATTAGCGAGTGCGAGAGGACAGTAAATGCGAGGAGAAAAGCGTAGTTGCTCATCTATAGAGCGACTGTCCTTGTCCACACGATTAGCGAGTGCGAGAGGGACAGTAAATGCGAGGAGAAAAGCGTAGTTGCCCATCTATAGAGCGACTGTCCTTGTCACACGATTAGCGAGTGCGAGAGGGACAGCAAATACGAGGAGAAAAGCGTAGTTGCCCATCTATAGAGCGACTGTCCTTGTCACACGATTAGCGAGTGCGAGAGGGACAGCAAATGCGAGGAGAAAAGCGTAGTTGCCCATCTATAGAGCGACTGTCCTTGTCACACGATTAGCGCGTGCAAGAGGGACAGCAAATGCGAGGAGAAAAGCGTAGTTGCATATCTATAGAGCGACTGTCCTTGTCACACGATTAGCGAGTGCGAGAGGGACAGCAAATGCGAGGAGAAAAGCGTAGTTGCCATCTATAGAGCTGACTGTCCTTGTCACACGATTAGCGAGTGCGAGAGGGACAGCAAATGCGAGGAGAAAAGCGTAGTTGCCCATCTATAGAGCGACTGTCCTTGTCACACGATTAGCGCGTGCAAGAGGGACAGCAAATACGAGGAGAAAAGCGTAGTTGCCCATCCTATAGAGCGACTGTCCTTGTCCGCACGATTAGCGCGTGCAAGAGGGACAGCAAATGCGAGGAGAAAAGCGTAGTTGCCCATCTATAGAGCGACTGTCCTTGTCACACGATTAGCGAGTGCGAGAGGGACAGCAAATGCGAGGAGAAAAGCGTAGTTGCATATCTATAGAGCGACTGTCCTTGTCACACGATCAGCGAGTGCGAGAGGGACAGCAAATGCGAGGAGAAAAGCGTAGTTGCATATCTATAGAGTGCGACTCTCCTTGTCACACGATCGGCGAGTGCGAGAGAGACAGCAAATGCTAGGAGGAAAGCGTAAGTGTATGTCATGGTTGACGTTCTAAAGAACAGAGTTCAAAGCACATCACCAGAATTTAAGTGATCACAGATCATCACCGCGTCGTCATCCATGAAACTGTCAACTACTCCTTCCCTCCTTTATCTCCCCCCCACCTACACACTAATAAATAAGTGACGCCGAGTGAAGAGCCTAGTAACGATGATTGACGCATTATCCACTATCTGTCAATATCACGACGGCCATTTTGTTTTTATCGGACTCGAATAAAACACGTTTCACATTAACTATCGATAAGCTTTTTAAATTTATTATTATCGCGCTCTTAAATAATTTACTAGTTCCCAATCCCACTGCTGGGACTGTGGGAATAAATATACAAGTATTTATAAAGAAAAAAGCAAACAAACAGTTCACATATTTTCGAACGTATCACATCTCGCAATTTCTGAACGTTCCGAATCACATCATAATTATCACGCCAGCCCACTGTTGGGATTGGGATAAACAAAAACAACTCCTAAAGTAAAAGGTATATTACAACGCATTTCTTTGTAGTACAAACAATTCATAATTTTTCCCACTGCTGGGACTGGGGGTCTCTGATATGGAAGCTGGTCTTAGAGCATATCGGTTTCCAAATGACCACCGGTTTCCTGCTGACCTTCCCAGCTAGATTTTATCTGTAGGCCCACGCGTGGACTTACAAAGAGTGGTCTTAACGTTCTACGCTATTTATACTAGTAACCATATTATCCAGACGCTAGTTAGGACGTTCACACTGCAGCACGTAGTGCTTCTAAGCGAAGGGACGAGTGATATGGTCACTTGATATCAAGTGATAGTCCCGCCCACAATTAAACGCTAGTTAGTATGTTAGTTTTGTTCCATTTTAAAATAAATACAGCGTCCTTCAAACCGGATCATAGTTTATTTATATATGATAGTTAGTCATCATCGCAGTCGTCGCCATTGCTCCTGGAGTCACTATCAGCCACCGCCACCGACTTGGCTGATGCTCTCCCTTTACCGCCATCGCTCCTGGCGCTGCTGATCGCCACCGCCGTGGCGCGACCGCCGCCGCCGCACTGATCCGGCTCCTCGGGCTTCTCACAGTCGGATCTACCTTTCAATAAACCTGATAGAGAAAGCAGACGTCCGTTACTGCCCAGGTTGGGTGGAGATCTCTCCGCAGATATACCACCGATGAGGTTAGACCTCGAACTGGCAAGACAATTTTTTTTTTTTTTTTTTAAATGGCCGACGTTCACCTGATGGTAAGTGATACGCCAGCTCATAACAACGCGCTAGTTAGGTTAGTATACACAGCACTACAATGAGCTCGTCGCTTTGAGACGAGATCTTGAGTCTCGTTACTCCAGCTGCAGCGCCCTTCGAACCGGATCACAGTAATTTTAGCACAGTACTGTGTGTCGGCTGCAGTAGGCGCTGCGGTGGTAACTAGACGGTCTGTAGCAATAGAGACACTACCACCAATAATAGCTACAGCGCCCTTCAAACCGGATCACACTGTACTGCAGTACTGTCTGTCGGCCGCAATAGGCGCTGCGGTGGCGTACCTTAAATAGAAAAGGAAAGGAACATACCTGATAAACCTGAAACAGAAAAATAATTATATTTATTTTTTTTGTGACGGTGTGAATTAGATTTTATAAAGGAGAAAGAGACAGCTATATAAATGTATTAACGCGTGTGAGTGAGACGGAGTGAGTTGTGTATACTGTCGTTACCACGCGTCTACTCTCCGCCATGCTATGCCGACTAGTCTCCGCTATCTCCCTCTCACTCTGAACATATGAAGATAGAAAGAGAGAGAAACATTGAAAGGCAGTACATCACTTAATCTTCTCTACCTTTCGGTATTTTATACTCCAATCGATAAACTATCAACCAATCAATCAACAGCTATCCTTCTCTCTCCTCACCAGCTCTATAGTATATCTATCTCCTTCTCTCACAAGTTAACCTGCATACAAAGTTACACTTCTAGAAAGATAATTCTCTTTCTCTTTCATTGTTACTAGTCGGTATCGTCTACTATTCAACAGTTTTTTTTTTTTTTTAAGGATGAAGGAGGGAAGTTCACTTGATATTAAGTGATACGTCCTCCATAACAATATGGCGCTAGTTAGGGTGTTATACACTGCACCACATTGCGCTCGTCGTGCTGAGACGGAAGATGTAGGGCCTCGTTACTTCAGCCGCAGCGCCCTTCAAACCGGATCACAGTAATCTTGTAGTCAGCAGCAGATACACTAGCACTGGTCTCAGGAGTTACTGTTTCTGCAGACACTAACCTTTTGACCCTAGCAAGGTCGGATCTGAAAGAGAGGAAACACATCATTAATCACCATCACCATCACCATCACCAGCATCATCATCATCACCATTTTGATAGACCTCGAACAGCTTCCAGGGACATTCACCAGATCTTCCGTGCTCCTTGATCAGTCAGCGCTACATCCAGGACGTTACTCCAAGACCTAATTTCACCATAGACCATGGTCCAATAGATGAGTCACCATCATGCCAAGTCTAACCATACTTAGCTCTATATCAGACCTTTAAATCTTTTTAATCCAATTAACCGACGAGACGAGCAGGACCTACACGTGATATTAAGTGATAGGCATTCGATGTTGAATCTCATTATCGCAATAATTACATAAACCACAGCGCCCTTCAAACCGGATCAAGGAAAACGTCAGACCTAACAGCGGTAAAACCTGAATAAATTTTAAGGTTGATTTTTTTTTTTTAAATCGCAATCGTCCCAGGAAAACTTAATTGCGAGCATCACTCATAATCAAGTGACGTCTGATAGATCTTTGGGTGTGAAGTGATGATTGTATATAATAAGTTATCTTACTTGGTACAGCATACGCGGTGGCGATGATCTGAAAATGGAGTAGGCAGATTATTATCACCATCATCATCATCACCATCACCGTCATCACCATCATCATCACCATAACCACTATCACTAAAATCAACACCATCCCATCATTACCACCATAGCATCATCACCACCATCACATTATCACCGTCATCATCATCATCACATCTTCATCACCATCATCATATGATCGTCGCCATCATCACCATCATCACCATCATCATCATCATCACATCATCACCATCATCATCGCAATCATCACCATCATTGCCGTCATTACCATCACCATCGCCATCATCACCATCACCACCATCATTAACATCATCGCCATCGCGATCACCATCATCACCACCGCCATCACCGCCACCACCATCACATCATCACCACTATCGCTATCATCATCATCACTACCGTCACCATCATCGCCATCACCACCATCATCATCATCACCAGAAACATTTATATATATATAGGAGGATAGAATCAGAAATAAAACAGCATGATGATGTAGTTGCCATCGGTGATATGATGATGATGGTGAAGCTGCCCACTTCGGCTCAAAGGAGCTCGCTCGTGGAAGACGCAGTGTCTCATCACCGTAAAAAAAATCCTCACCATAATCACCACGAGAATGATGAGACGCATGATTTTCACCATCTTCCCGCCGCAGTACTGGATTGAAGACGTGGTGATGTGTCATACGCTTGGCTTTTATGCTGATGGTGAACAATGGATGATGCGAAGGCTGAACAAACAGTGATGATATAAACACACCCCGACAGCGCAGCGGTTGACGTACTAGTCCACGGTTCGATTTCGGGGGTGGTGGTGATGAGACAGTACTGTGCGGACATTGCTGTGATCCGGTTTGAAGGATCTACAGCTATCACTGGTGGTAGTGTCTCTGTTGCTGCAGACCGTCTAGGTACCGCCGCAGCGCCTATCGCAGCCGACAGACAGTACTGTGCGGACATTGCTGTGATCCGGTTTGAAGGACTTACAGCTATCACTGGTGGTAGTGTCTCTGTTGCTGCAGACCGTCTAGGTACCGCCGCAGCGCCTATCGCAGCCGACAGACAGTACTGTGCGGACATTGCTGTGATCCGGTTTGAAGGACCTATAGCTATCACTGGTGGTAGTGTCTCTGTTGCTGCAGACCGTCTAGGTACCGCCGCAGCGCGTATTGCAGCCGACAGACAGTACTGTGCGGACATTGCTGTGATCCGGTTTGAAGGACCTTACTGGCGGTAGTGTCTCTGTTGCTGCAGACCGTCTAGGTACCGCCGCAGCGCCTATCGCAGCCGACAGACAGTACTGTGCGGACATTGCTGTGATCCGGTTTGAAGGACCGATAGGACATAAACGGTGTAATTACTATCATCCGTAACTACCGTCACGCTATGATCAGGCGTATCACTTACCATCAGGTGAACGTCCCGCTCACACTCAGAATGTCACCTTTAATACAAAAGAGGTTATAATGATAATTGTATAATTGTAAATATTAATTAATATAATTATTTATTTACATTATTTATATGAATAAATACATTTAATTGTTTGAATGTTAAAATGTTCTTCAAGCATATTAACTATGCAAATACTAGTTTATTGTAACAGCTCAGCTTTGTTTGGTTATCATTTGGATGGCGTTTATGAGGTCATTGACCTGTTCGAGATGAGTGGTAATGAGCGCTCACGGGATCCAAGCCAACATCACTAGCTCGTGGTGGTGCCTGCTAATCAGCAGACGAGGATTTCTCCACCTACCCTCGCCGGACCAGCGTAGGTAAAAACACACCCCTTCACGCTGACTGTATATGGGGATCTTTGGGAGAGGTCTATCCATCAGCTGATGATGAACCTGTTCCATCCTCAACAACGGTGAAGGTTAAGATCACTCTTGTTTAAGACAGTTACTAGTGTAATTACTATGGTAATAAGACTTCTAAGAGTCAAAGGGGACGAGGGCGATATGGTGCTGTGTATACCATCCTAACTAGCCCCATGCTATGAGCGGACGTATAACTTACCATCAGGTGAAGATCCTTATCGCCTCATCGCTTTGTTGATTAAAAAAAAAATATCAGTTCTGGACACCTCCACGTTTGTATGTGGGGGGATTTTGGGCCATTTCCCACACCGCTGGCTCAATGAGGGTTGGTGGCAGCCAACCCTTACTTGTTGAGCGGGTCAATTTATATTGGACGTCGGACGGCTTTGCGTTCTATAAACATAAAAACCTTTGAAAGTGCTGGAATAATATAACCATCCCTTAAAAACACACAAATGTTGAAGAACTTCAAACCGGATTATCATTCGAAGACCTTAGGCTTGATTTTTAAAAGTAAACTACCCCTTGGATACTTCCTACTTACACCACCAACCTAAACGGCATGACCAGGGAATATATTATATATAAGGTTGGCAAATATCTCCCTTCCGCTTTTTTGCTCTTTATTCAATGCTTTATAAAAAGTGTTACAGTGATCGGATTTAGTTCAAATATGCGCCGTTTTGTTCGATAATCTGTTTCCATCTAGACGGCAACTTCATAATACCTCCCTCGTAGAAGCCCCCCTCCTTATTTGCGAAGAACTCGGACAGCCACTTTTCACAAGCCTCTTTTGAGTTCAACTTTACACCACCAAGGGCGTTCACCATGGACAGGAACAGGTGGTAATCACTTGGCGCTATGTCCGGGCTATATGGTGGATGCGATAAAACCTCCCATCCGAGCTCCCGTAGCTTCTGACGAGTCATCAACGAAGTGTGGTCTGGCGTTGTCCTGGTGGAACACTACACCCTTCCTGTTGGCCAATTCTGGACGCTTCTGGTCGATCGCCTGCTTCAAGCGGTCCAGTTGTTCGCAGTAGATGATAGAATTAAGCGTCTGGCCATATGGGAGCAGCTCATAGTGGATGATTCCCTTCCAATCCCAACAAACACACAGCAAAACTTATATTATTGACCTAAATAACAGTTTCAAAGATGCTGAATAAACAGCAGCAAGATTGCCCCCCCCCCCCAATTAAAGGGCGCAAAAAAAAAAACCTTTGGAGACCACCACCAACCCCATAAAAGGAGTCTCCATACAAAGGTGAACGATTACGTGCGTCATTGACGATCGATACTTAGTTTGTTTAGATGCTCCTTCGACGATTGTGCATAGTACGTTTACACTGCGGCTATTGTTTGTGAATTAATTTGTTTACACAGCTATATCGGCGCTCTCATTGTTGTTATACATATAAAATAAGAAAAAAATTGTTGTTTTTAACTAAAAGCGGTATTTTACCACTTTAAAATGTTGCGCGGCACCGTTATAGTGGCTATAGGGGTGAGATTCATATATATACACGTGGTCATCAGTGTCACGGTTCCCGTTCGTCGGCTCACGGGACCTGAACCAATTTCACCAGTTCTAAGTGCGCCCTGGTAATCGACAAACGAAGCTCTGGATCCCACCAACCCGAATTGGGACAGAGTGGTGGGAAATGGCCCAAATCCCACCATTAAACCGACAGACCGATATGGGAAAATTGAGTGGCTCATGTTCAGCAGCGGACCTTTATCGGCTGATGATGATGTAATAACATCTGTGGTGGTCAAAATTCTGATCAACCGATAGTTCTGATGGACTTGAGCCTTCAACAGGGATTTATCCGGTGCAACCAGGATCTATAGATCTTTCGAGATCTTAAATCTTCGGAGTACATCGTGGAAGAATTCTTGGATTAGTTTAGCTATACAATGATAAAACTTATCGTTGGTCAGTTTGAATTCCATCATCAGATAGACGTCCACTGCTGGACTTAAACTGCTGGATCCAGTGGCTTCTTACGACCTTTATCAGACTAACTAGTGAGAGACCAGACAGTGCTTCGTCCACCACAACGCAAATGCCACTCCTTATCCTTGACTCCTTGCCGTATTGTCCGTCAGTTCTTCGAGCGATGTGCCTTTTCCAATACCACTTCAGATTAGCAATGATTTGGATCATCATCATCAGATGCTGTTCAAACTGAAGGTTGAAGATCAGATTGAGAAAGTCAATTAGATCCTCAACTATTCTTTTTAACTGATGATATTTGAAACCGGTCCATTCCTAAATCTTAATTTGGATCATGTCGTGTTGAAATTGAATCAGTAACTGTATTATTAGTAATCAGGATATTATTTACAGGTCCTGTTGACCGTTAGCCACTCAATTTGTGGAACAGATGAGAATGATGAGGAGACTATCGCTGATGACGTATCGGAGAATGATTCGTACAATTACGAAGAAAGCAAAGAAATTGCTTCGAGTTACGCAAAAAGTAACTCATACGCTGAAAGTAACTCGCAGAGCTACTCCGGAAGTTTTGTGAATGTGAACGACATAGAAAACGATTCGCAAAACCTCGCTCTAAATAGCTTGAATGGATTATTAAGTAGCTCTAATTCATTCAGCGGTTCGAAAGGCTATTCTAGTGGGTATAATGAATATGCAAACAGTTATTCTGAAAGTGAGGCGTACGGGAGAAGTAGCAACGAGGGAGGTTCGTACGCAGGCAGTAACTCTCAAAGCAGTGCATCCAGTGGAGCAAGTGCTGGTAACGGCGGCGCCAGTGCCAGCGGAGATGCGGGCAGCAGCGCGAGTGGTTACGCCGGTAGCAACAAGGGAGGATCGTACGCGGGCAGCGACTCTCAGAGCGGTGCATCCAGTGGAGCAAGTGCTGGTAACGGCGGCGCCAGTGCCAGCGGAGATGCGGGCAGCAGCGCGAGTGGTTACGCCGGTAGCAACAAGGGAGGATCGTACGCGGGCAGCGACTCTCAGAGCGGTGCATCCAGCGTAGCAAGTGCTGGTAACGGCGGCGCCAGTGCCAGCGGAGATGCGGGCAGCAGCGCGAGTGGTTACGCCGGTAGCAACAAGGGAGGATCGTACGCGGGCAGCGACTCTCAGAGCGGTGCATCCAGCGGAGCAAGTGCTGGTAAAGGCGGCGCCAGCGCCAAAGGAGCAGCGGGCAGCAGCGCAGTGGATTACGCCAGTAGCAACAAGGGAGGATCGTACGCGGGCAGCGACTCAGAGCGGTGCATCCAGTGGAGCAAGTGCTGGTAAAGGCGGCGCCAGCGCCAAAGGAGCAGCGGGCAGCAGCGCGAGTGGTTACGCCGGTAGCAACAAGGGAGGATCGTACGCGGGCAGCGACTCTCAGAGCGGTGCATCCAGCGGAGCAAGTGCTGGTAAAGGCGGCGCCAGCGCCAAAGGAGCAGCGGGCAGCAGCGCGAGTGGTTACGCCGGTAGCAACAAGGGAGGATCGTACGCGGGCAGCGACTCTCAGAGCGGTGCATCCAGTGGAGCAAGTGCTGGTAACGGCGGCGCCAGTGCCAGCGGAGATGCGGGCAGCAGCGCGAGTGGTTACGCCGGTAGCAACAAGGGAGGATCGTACGCGGGCAGCGACTCTCAGGCAGTGCATCCAGCGGAGCAAGTGCTGGTAAAGGCGGCGCCAGCGCCAAAGGAGCAGCGGGCAGCAGCGCAGTGGTTACGCCGGTAGCAACAAGGGAGGATCGTACGCGGGCAGCAGCGCGAGTGGATTACGCCGGTAGCAACAAGGGAGGATCGTACGCGGGCGGCGACTCTCAGAGCGGTGCATCCAGTGGAGCAAGTGCTGGTAACGGTGGCGCCAGCGCCAGCGAGATGCGGGCAGCAGCGCGAGTGGTTACGCCGGTAACAACAAGGGAGGATCGTACGCGGGCAGCGACTCTCAGAGCGGTGCATCCAGTGGAGCAAGTGCTGGTAAAGGCGGCGCCAGCGCCAGCGGAGATGCGGGCAGCAGCGCGAGTGGTTACGCCGGTAGCAACAAGGAGGATCGTACGCGGGCAGCGACTCTCAGAGCGGTGCATCCAGTGGAGCAAGTGCTGGTAACGGTGGCGCCAGCGCCAGCGGAGATGCGGGCAGCAGCGCGAGTGGTTACGCCGGTAGCAACAAGGGAGGCTCGTACGCGGGCAGCGACTCTCAGAGCGGTGCATCCAGTGGAGCAAGTGCTGGTAAAGGCGGCGCCAGCGCCAGCGGAGATGCGGGCAGCAGCGCGAGTGGTTACGCCGGTAGCAACAAGGGAGGATCGTACGCGGGCAGCGACTCTCAGAGCGGTGCATCCAGTGGAGCAAGTGCTGGTAACGGCGGCGCCAGTGCCAGCGGAGATGCGGGCAGCAGCGCGAGTGGTTACGCCGGTAGCAACAAGGGAGGATCGTACGCGGGCAGCGACTCTCAGAGCGGTGCATCCAGCGGAGCAAGTGCTGGTAACGGCGGCGCCAGTGCCAGCGGAGATGCGGGCAGCAGCGCGAGTGGTTACGCCGGTAGCAACAAGGGAGGATCGTACGCGGGCAGCGACTCTCAGAGCGGTGCATCCAGTGGAGCAAGTGCTGGTAAAGGCGGCGCCAGCGCCAAAGGAGCAGCGGGCAGCAGCGCGAGTGGTTACGCCGGTAGCAACAAGGAGGATCGCACGCGGGCAGCGACCTCAGAGCGGCGCATCCAGCGGAGCAAGTGCTGGTAACGGCGGCGCCAGCGCCAGCGGAGACGCGGGCAGCAGCGAGTGGTTACGCCGGTAGCAACAAGGAGGATCGTACGCGGGCAGCGACCTCAGAGCGGTGCATCCAGCGGAGCAAGTGCTGGTAACGGTGGCGCCAGCGCCAAAGGAGCAGCGGGCAGCAGCGCGAGTGGTTACGCCGGTAGCAACAAGGGAGGATCGTACGCGGCAGCGACTCAGAGCGGTGCATCCAGCGTAGCAAGTGCTGGTAACGGTGGCGCCAGCGCCAGCGGAGATGCGGGCAGCAGCGAGTGGTTACGCCGGTAGCAACAAGGGAGGATCGTACGCGGGCAGCGACCTCAGAGCGGCGCATCCAGCGGAGCAAGTGCTGGTAAAGGCAGCGCCAGCGCCAGCGGAGACGCGGGCAGCGACTCTCAGGCAGTGCATCCAGCGGAGCAAGTGCTGGTAACGGCGGCGCCAGTGCCAGCGGAGATGCGGGCAGCAGCGCAGTGGTTACGCCAGTAGCAACAAGGAGGATCGCACGCGGGCAGCGACTCTCAGAGCGGTGCATCCAGTGGAACAAGTGCTGGTAACGGCGGCGCCAGCCAGCGGAGATGCGGGCAGCAGCGAGTGGTTACGCCGGTAGCAACAAGGAGGATCGTACGCGGGCAGCGACCTCAGAGCGGCATCCAGCGGAGCAAGTGCTGGTAACGGCGGCGCCAGTGCCAGCGGAGATGCAGGCAGCAGCGCGAGTGGATTACGCCGGTAGCAACAAGGGAGGATCATTACGCGGGCAGCGACTCTCAGAGCGGTGCATCCAGTGGAGCAAGTGCTGGTAAAGGCGGCGCCAGCGCCAGCGACAGCGGAGATGCGGGCAGCAGCGCGAGTGGTTACGCCGGTAGCAACAAGGAGGATCGCACGCGGGCAGCGACCTCAGAGCGGCGCATCCAGTGGAGCAAGTGCTGGTAACGGCGGCGCCAGCGCCAGCGGAGATGCGGGCAGCAGCGCGAGTGGTTACGCCGGTAACAACAAGGGAGGTTCGTACGCGGGCAGCGACTCAGAGCGGTGCATCCAGCGTAGCAAGTGCTGGTAAAGGTGGCGCCAGCGCCAAAGGAGCAGCGGGCAGCAGCGCGAGTGGTTACGCCGGTAGCAACAAGGGAGGATCGTACGCGGGCAGCGACTCTAAGAGCGGTGCATCCAGCGGAGCAAGGGTTGGTAAAGGCGGCGCCAGCGCCAAAGGAGCAGCGGGCAGCAGCGAGTGGTTACGCCGGTAGCAACAAGGAGGATCGTACGCGGCAGCGACTCAGAGCGGTGCATCCAGCGTAGCAAGTGCTGGTAAGGCGGCGCCAGCGCCAAAGGAGCAGCGGGCAGCAGCGCGAGTGGTTACGCCGGTAGCAACAAGGAGGATCGCACGCGGCAGCGACTCAGAGCGGTGCATCCAGCGGAGCAAGTGCTGGTAAAGGCGGCGCCAGCCAGCGGAGATGCGGGCAGCAGCGCAGTGGTTACGCCGGTAGCAACAAGGAGGATCGCACGCGGGCAGCGACTCAGAGCGGTGCATCCAGCGTAGCAAGTGCTGGTAACAGTGGCGCCAGCGCCAGCGGAGATGCAGGCAGCAGCGCGAGTGGTTACGCCGGTAGCAACAAGGAGGATCGTACGCGGGCAGCGACTCAGAGCGGTGCATCCAGTGGAGCAAGTGCTGGTAAAGGCGGCGCCAGCGCCAGCGAGATGCGGGCAGCAGCGCGAGTGGTCACGCCGGTAGCAACAAGGAGGATCGTACGCGGGCAGCGACTCTCAGAGCGGTGCATCCAGCGTAGCAAGTGCTGGTAAAGGCGGCGCCAGCGCCAGCGGAGATGCGGGCAGCAGCGCGAGTGGTTACGCCGGTAGCAACAAGGGAGGATCGTACGCGGGCAGCGACTCTCAGAGCGGTGCATCCAGCGTAGCAAGTGCTGGTAAAGGCGGCGCCAGCGCCAAAGGAGCAGCGGGCAGCAGCGCGAGTGGTTACGCCGGTAGCAACAAGGGAGGATCGTACGCGGGCAGCGACTCTCAGAGCGGTGCATCCAGCGGAGCAAGTGCTGGTAAAGGCGGCGCCAGCGCCAAAGGAGCAGCGGGCAGCAGCGCGAGTGGTTACGCCGGTAGCAACAAGGGAGGATCGTACGCGGGCAGCGACTCTCAGAGCGGTGCATCCAGCGGAGCAAGTGCTGGTAAGGCGGCGCCAGCGCCAAAGGAGATGCAGGCAGCAGCGCAGTGGTTACGCCGGTAGCAACAAGGGAGGATCGTACGCGGGCAGCGACTCTCAGGCAGTGCATCCAGCGTAGCAAGTGCTGGTAAAGGCAGCGCCAGCGCCAAAGGAGCAGCGGGCAGCAGCGCGAGGTGGTTACGCCAGTAGCAACAAGGGAGGATCGTGCGCGGGCAGCGACTCTCAGAGCAGTGCATCCAGTGGAGCAAGTGCTGGTAAAGGCGGCGCCAGCATAAAGGAGCAGCGGGCAGCAGCGCAGTGGTTACGCCGGTAGCAACAAGGGAGGATCGTACGCGGCAGCGACTCTCAGAGCGGTGCATCCAGTGGAGCAAGTGCTGGTAACGGTGGCGCCAGCGCCAGCGCCAGCGAGCAGCGGGCAGCAGCGAGTGGTTACGCCGGTAGCAACAAGGGAGGATCTGCACGCGGGCAGCGACTCAGAGCGGTGCATCCAGCGTAGCAAGTGCTGGTAACGGTGGCGCCAGCGCCAGCGAGCAGCGGGCAGCAGCGCGAGTGGTTACGCCGGTAGCAACAAGGGAGGATCGTACGCAGGCAGCGACTCTCAGAGCGGTGCATCCAGCGTAACAAGTGCTGGTAAAGGCGGCGCCAGCGCCAGCGAGCAGCGGGCAGCAGCGCGATGGTTACGCCGGTAGCAACAAGGAGGATCGCACGCGGCAGCGACCTCAGATGGCGCATCCAGCGCAGCAAGTGCTGGTAAAGGCAGCGCCAGCGCCAGCGAGCAGCGGGCAGCAGCGAGTGGTTACGCCGGTAGCAACAAGGGAGGATCGCACGCGGCAGCGACCTCAGAGCGGCGCATCCAGCGCAGCAAGTGCTGGTAAAGGCAGCGCCAGCGCCAGCGCCAAAGGAGCAGCGGGCAGCAGCGCGGAGTGGTTACGCCGGTAAAGCAACAAGGGAGGATCATTACGCGGGCAGCGACCTCAGATGGCGCATCCAGCCGCAGCAAGTGCTGGTAAGGCGGCGCCAGCGCCAGCGAGCAGCGGGCAGCAGCGCGAGTGGTTACGCCGGTAGCAACAAGGATGATCCGCACGCGGCAGCGACCTCAGAGCGGCATCCAGCGCAGCAAGTGCTGGTAAAGGCGGCGCCAGCATAAAGGAGCAGCGGGCAGCAGCGAGTGGTTACGCCGGTAGCAACAAGGGAGGATCGTACGCGGGCAGCAGCGAGTGGTTACGCCGGTAGCAACAAGGATGATCCGCACGCGGGCAGCGACCTCAGAGCGGCATCCAGCGCAGCAAGTGCTGGTAAAGGCAGCGCCAGCGCCAGCGCCAGCGAGCAGCGGGCAGCAGCGCCGAGTGGTTACGCCGGTAGCAACAAGGAGGATCGTACGCGGGCAGCAGCGCGAGTGGTTACGCCGGTAGCAACAAGGAGGATCGTACGCGGCAGCGACCTCAGATGGCGCATCCAGCCGCAGCAAGTGCTGGTAAAGGCGCCAGCGCCAAAGGAGCAGCGGGCAGCAGCGAGTGGTTACGCCGGCAGCAACAAGGAGGATCGTACGCGGCAGCGACTCAGAGCGGTGCATCCAGCGGAGCAAGTGCTGGTAAAGGCGGCGCCAGCGCCAGCGGATGCGGGCAGCAGCGCGAGTGGTCACGCCGGTAGCAACAAGGAGGATCGTACGCGGCAGCGACCTCAGATGGCGCATCCAGCGGAGCAAGTGCTGGTAAAGGCAGCGCCAGCGCCAGCGGAGATGCGGGCAGCAGCGAGTGGTTACGCCGGTAGCAACAAGGGAGGATCGTACGCGGGCAGCGACCTCAGAGCGGTGCATCCAGCGTAACAAGTGCTGGTAAAGGCAGCGCCAGCGCCAAAGGAGCAGCGGGCAGCAGCGCGAGTGGTTACGCCGGCAGCAACAAGGGAGGATCTGCACGCGGGCAGCGACTCTCAGAGCGGTGCATCCAGCGGAGCAAGTGCTGGTAAGGCGGCGCCAGCGCCAGCGACAGCGGAGATGCGGGCAGCAGCGCGAGTGGTTACGCCGGTAAAGCAACAAGGAGGATCGTACGCGGCAGCGACCTCAGAGCGGTGCATCCAGCGTAACAAGTGCTGGTAAGGCGGCGCCAGCGCCAGCGCCAAAGGAGCAGCGGCAGCAGCGCGAGTGGTTACGCCGGTAGCAACAAGGAGGATCGTACGCGGCAGCGACTCTCAGAGCAGTGCATCCAGCGCAGCAAGTGCTGAAGGCGGCGCCAGCGCCAAAGGAGCAGCGGGCAGCAGCGCGAGTGGTTACGCCGGTAGCAACAAGGGAGGATCGTACGCGGGCAGCGACTCTCAGAGCGGTGCATCCAGCGGAGCAAGTGCTGGTAAAGGCGGCGCCAGCGCCAGCGGAGATGCGGGCAGCAGCGCGAGTGGTTACGCCGGTAGCAACAAGGGAGGATCGTACGCGGGCAGCGACTCTCAGAGCGGTGCATCCAGCGGAGCAAGTGCTGGTAAAGGCGGCGCCAGCGCCAGCGCCAGCGAGCAGCGGGCAGCAGCGCGAGTGGTTACGCCGGTAGCAACAAGGAGGATCTGCACGCGGGCAGCGACTCTCAGAGCGGTGCGCATCCAGCGTAGCAAGTGCTGGTAAGGCGGCGCCAGCGCCAAAGGAGCAGCGGCAGCAGCGCGAGTGGTTACGCCGGTAGCAACAAGGATGATCCGCACGCGGGCAGCGACTCTCAGGCGGTGCATCCAGCGTAGCAAGTGCTGGTAAGGCGGCGCCAGCGCCAAAGGAGCAGCGGGCAGCAGCGCCGAGTGGTTACGCCGGTAGCAACAAGGGAGGATCGTACGCGGGCAGCAGCGACTCTCAGAGCGGTGCATCCAGCGGAGCAAGTGCTGGTAAAGGCGGCGCCAGCGCCAAAGGAGCAGCGGGCAGCAGCGAGTGGTTACGCCGGTAGCAACAAGGGAGGATCGTACGCGGGCAGCGACTCTCAGAGCGGTGCATCCAGCGTAGCAAGTGCTGGTAAGGCGGCGCCAGCGCCAGCGACAGCGGAGATGCGGGCAGCAGCGCGAGTGGTTACGCCGGTAGCAACAAGGAGGATCGTACGCGGGCAGCGACCTCAGATGGTGCATCCAGCGTAGCAAGTGCTGGTAAAGGCGGCGCCAGCGCCAAAGGAGCAGCGGGCAGCAGCGCGAGTGGTTACGCCGGTAGCAACAAGGGAGGATCGTACGCGGGCAGCGACTCTCAGAGCGGTGCATCCAGCGTAGCAAGTGCTGGTAAGGCGGCGCCAGCGCCAGCGGAGATGCGGGCAGCAGCGCGAGTGGTTACGCCGGTAGCAACAAGGGAGGATCGTACGCGGGCAGCGACTCTCAGAGCGGTGCATCCAGCGTAGCAAGTGCTGGTAAAGGCGGCGCCAGCGCCAGCGAGCAGCGGGCAGCAGCGCGAGTGGTTACGCCGGTAGCAACAAGGAGGATCTGCACGCGGGCAGCGACTCCTCAGAGCGGTGCATCCAGCGGAGCAAGTGCTGGTAAGGCGGCGCCAGCGCCAGCGAGATGCGGGCAGCAGCGCTGAGTGGTTACGCCGGTAGCAACAAGGATGATCCGCACGCGGGCAGCGACTCCTCAGAGCGGTGCATCCAGCGCAGCAAGTGCTGGTAAAGGCGGCGCCAGCGACAGCGGAGATGCGGGCAGCAGCGAGTGGTTACGCCGGCAGCAACAAGGATGATCCGCACGCGGGCAGCGACCTCAGAGCGGTGCATCCAGCGCAGCAAGTGCTGGTAACGGCGGCGCCAGTGCCAGCGGAGATGCGGGCAGCAGCGAGTGGTTACGCCGGTAGCAACAAGGAGGATCGTACGCGGGCAGCAGCGCAGTGGATTACGCCGGTAGCAACAAGGATGATCCGCACGCGGCAGCGACTCTCAGGCGGTGCATCCAGTGGAGCAAGTGCTGGTAAAGGCAGCGCCAGCGCCAGCGGATGCGGGCAGCAGCGAGTGGTTACGCCGGTAGCAACAAGGATGATCCGCACGCGGCAGCGACCTCAGAGCGGTGCATCCAGCGGAGCAAGTGCTGGTAAAGGCGGCGCCAGCCAGCGGAGATGCGGGCAGCGACTCAGAGCGGTGCATCCAGCGGAGCAAGTGCTGGTAAAGGCGGCGCCAGCGCCAGCGACAGCGGAGATGCGGGCAGCAGCGAGTGGTTACGCCGGCAGCAACAAGGAGGATCCGCACGCGGGCAGCTGACCCCAGATGGCGCATCCAGCGCAGCAAGTGCTGGTAAAGGCAGCGCCAGCGCCAAAGGAGCAGCGGCAGCAGCGAGTGGTTACGCCGGTAGCAACAAGGAGGATCGTACGCGGGCAGCAGCGCGATGGTTACGCCGGTAGCAACAAGGATGATCCGCACGCGGCAGCCGACCCCAGATGGCGCATCCAGCGGAGCAAGTGCTGGTAAAGGCAGCGCCAGCGCCAGCGAGATGCGGGCAGCAGCGCAGTGGTTACGCCAGTAGCAACAAGGATGATCCGCACGCGGGCAGCTGACCCCAGATGGCGCATCCAGCGGAGCAAGTGCTGGTAAAGGCGGCGCCAGCCAGCGAGCAGCGGGCAGCAGCGCGAGTGGTTACGCCAGTAGCAACAAGGGAGGATCGTACGCAGGCAGCGACTCTCCAGAGCGGTGCATCCAGCGGAGCAAGTGCTGGTAAAGGCGATGTCAGCGCCAGCGGAGATGCGGGCAGCAGCGCGAGTGGTTACGCCGGTAGCAACAAGGAGGATCCGCACGCGGGCAGCGACTCCTCAGAGCGGTGCATCCAGCGGAGCAAGTGCTGGTAAAGGCAGCGCCAGCGCCAGCGACAGCGGAGATGCGGGCAGCAGCGCGATGGTTACGCCGGTAGCAACAAGGGAGGATCGTACGCGGGCAGCGACCTCAGAGCGGCGCATCCAGCGCAGCAAGTGCTGGTAAAGGCGATGTCAGCGCCAGCGGATGCGGCAGCAGCGCGAGTGGTTACGCCGGTAGCAACAAGGATGATCTGCACGCGGGCAGCGACTCAGAGCGGTGCATCCAGCGTAGCAAGTGCTGGTAAAGGCAGCGCCAGCGACAGCGGAGATGCGGGCAGCAGCGCGAGTGGATTACGCCGGTAGCAACAAGGGAGGATCGTACGCGGCAGCGACTCTCAGAGCGGTGCATCCAGTGGAGCAAGTGCTGGTAAAGGCGGCGCCAGCGCCAGCGACAGCGGAGATGCGGGCAGCAGCGCGAGTGGTTACGCCGGTAGCAACAAGGAGGATCGTACGCGGGCAGCGACTCAGAGCGGTGCATCCAGCGGAGCAAGTGCTGAGTAAAGGCGGCGCCAGCGCCAAAGGAGCAGCAGGCAGCAGCGCGAGTGGTTACGCCGGCAGCAACAAGGAGGATCGTACGCGGCAGCGACCTCAGATGGTGCATCCAGCGAACAAGTGCTGGTAAAGGCGATGTCAGCGCCAGCGGAGATGCGGGCAGCAGCGAGTGGTTACGCCGGTAGCAACAAGGGAGGATCGTACGCGGCAGCGACTCAGAGCGGCATCCAGCGGAGCAAGTGCTGGTAAAGGCGATGTCAGCGCCAGCGGAGATGCGGGCAGCAGCGCGAGTGGATTACGCCGGTAGCAACAAGGAGGATCGTACGCGGGCAGCGACTCTCAGAGCGGTGCATCCAGCGGAGCAATTGCTGGTAAAGGCGATGTCAGCGCCAGCGGAGATGCGGGCAGCAGCGCGAGTGGTTACGCCGGTAGCAACAAGGGAGGATCGTACGCGGGCAGCGACTCTCAGAGCGGTGCATCCAGCGGAGCAAGTGCTGGTAAAGGCGACGCCAGCGCCAGCGGAGATGCGGGCAGCAGCGCGAGTGGTTACGCCGGTAGCAACAAGGGAGGATCGTACGCGGGCAGCGACTCTCAGAGCGGTGCATCCAGCGGAGCAAGTGCTGGTAAAGGCGGCGCCAGCGCCAGCGGAGATGCGGGCAGCAGCGCGAGTGGTTACGCCGGTAGCAACAAGGGAGGATCGCACGCGGGCAGCGACTCCTCAGAGCGGTGCATCCAGCGGAGCAAGTGCTGGTAAAGGCGATGTCAGCGCCAGCGGATGCGGGCAGCAGCGCGAGTGGTTACGCCGGTAGCAACAAGGGAGGATCGTACGCGGGCAGCGACTCAGAGCGGTGCATCCAGCGTAGCAAGTGCTGGTAAAGGCGGCGCCAGCGCCAAAGGAGCAGCGGGCAGCAGCGCGAGTGGTTACGCCGGTAGCAACAAGGGAGGATCGTACGCGGGCAGCGACTCTCAGAGCGGTGCATCCAGCGGAGCAAGTGCTGGTAAAGGCGGCGCCAGCGCCAGCGGAGATGCGGGCAGCAGCGCAGTGGTTACGCCGGTAGCAACAAGGAGGATCGTACGCGGGCAGCGACTCAGAGCGGTGCATCCAGCGGAGCAAGTGCTGGTAAAGGCGATGTCAGCGCCAGCGGATGCGGGCAGCAGCGCGATGGTTACGCCGGTAGCAACAAGGAGGATCGCACGCGGGCAGCGACTCAGAGCGGTGCATCCAGCGGAACAAGTGCTGGTAAAGGCAGCGCCAGCGCCAAAGGAGCAGCGGGCAGCAGCGCGAGTGGTTACGCCGGTAGCAACAAGGAGGATCGTACGCGGGCAGCAGCGCGAGTGGTTACGCCGGTAGCAACAAGGGAGGATCGTACGCGGGCAGCGACTCTCAGAGCGGTGCATCCAGCGGAGCAAGTGCTGGTAAAGGCGATGTCAGCTCGAGCAGTGGAGCGAGCAGCAGCGTATTGATTAACGATATCATTATTTTACCAGACGGAGGCAAGCGTAACTCTTGTGGTAAGGGTCGCAGAAGAAAAAATCACGGCGCTCCTGGCAATCATAAGGATAATTGTCACTCCTCTAAAAACAGAGAAGGTAGAGCTCGTAGACGTAAAGGATGTTCAAGGAATCGTCGTAAAACTAGAGCTGGATGTAAATCTGGTAATACCGGTAGTGGAGGATTTCACGCCAAGGGATCTATTGGTAAAGTGATAGGAAATAATCATTGTTAAATGATATTCTATGTAATTTTCATTTTAGATATTTATTTCTGAATTTTGTGGTTTTTTTTATAAATATTATCTGTTATTGTATTAAATTAAAAGTATATATATATATATATTTTTTATTTACGACTGAAATCACGCAACGATCTTGACTTTAAACTATGGTACATTTTATGCGCTTTCCACATCAGTGTGACCAGTTAGGATGATAGACACTGTATACAAAAAAACATTAAATTATAATTAATAAATTTATGATTCTTAAAAAAAAATATTCATTAATAAGAGCGTTTATCTGTCTCATATAAAAATTACTCGAATTTATAATGAAAATATCTCATAGAAAAGATAAAGAAGCGCTTTAAGATGTCACTAAAATATGAAACCATCAAAAATATTTTAAGCAAACTTTATTTTATGACTTCTTCCTCCCCCTTTTCTCAGCGATGTAGGCACAGTATCTACTTCTCTACCACATCCCTCTATCAGCCGTCACATCTGAATATTGCTTTAATATCACCTATACATAACACTGGAGCCCAAAATTCCTCCGATACCGGCCAATTGCTGTGTTAGGTACAGTCACAAAAGTACTAGAAAAAGCTTTTTAGAAAAATATCATTTCATCTCAAACAGGGTTTCGACGTGATAGATCAAGCGAAGATGCTGTGATGCTTTTAACCAGTCTGATATCAAAACGCATTGGTAATGGGGAATATTGATCTGCTTGGATCTATCACGAGCTTTTGATACAGTTTCCACAGGATATCTTCTGAAAAAGTTGGATGCTGCAGGGATAAGTGGTATAACGCTTCAATGGTTTGCAAGTTACCTAAAATTTATCAAATCAGTGCACCAGGGTGAACAACTGCTTGAGCTTTGAACTACAAGTCAGTTATGGCGTACCCCAGGGTAATGTTTTAGGACCGACACTTTTCTCAATTTATGTAAATGATATAATTGATCATCAGATTGCGAACTCTTACGCAGATGATAAAGTCATACTCTTTCACGATAGAATTTGGGACAGAGTTTAGGGCACAAGAAAGGGGTTAAAAATAACTTACATTAAACACTAATAAGACATACATTTTATGAGTCAAGCCGTCCATCTCCAAAATACTAAAGGCCCTTAAAGATACATATCCGCACGTCACCAATGACAACGTTCAAATATCCAGGAGTCATTCTTGACGAGGGACTAAATTTTGGAACATATTTTAATACTATCTTTAAGAAGGAATCCTATAGATGTCATAGAAAAATTGGGATTGTGTACCTTTTAATATTTTGCGCCAAATCTATTACGCTATATGGCAGTTGATTATTCAATATGGCATAGGTGTCACAAAGATATATATTATAAATAAACATTAGAAAAAAAAACTTCTTTTTGATACTCATAGCTTCTACGGCTAGGGCTAAATACCTTCACAAGTTAGGCTCTTGAGAACAAGCTGTGCTTAGTTCCAGACCCGAGAGATATGTATTCGAATATGTTTGTGCAAATTTGAATAAATATATAAATAAAAATAGATCAAATATGTGAAAAAGTTGAAGACCAATGAGTGGGGTGTTCGTGAAACGCCCTAAGGACGTAATAAGAAATTGTTCGTGTATCGACCAGCCGTATGAGCGGGCGAGCGCCCAATACATACTGAAAGGTTATATAGGGATGATGTACTGTATAGTACCGATTGAAATCTTAAACTTACTGCTAACTTACCGATGTTGATGTACTTCACAGCCTGGATTTGGCCTTCAATACCGATAATTTTGTGTCGTTATTTGTACATCTTACAAGAATTGGTCGGTGATGGTCCTTCTTGTGCGCACCAATTCTGTGACAAACTCCTAAGCTAGCAGTAGTAAAGTCTTTTACATTCATCTTGTGGACTGTGATTTCTATAATAGTTTTGCTGGTTTCATCTTCAGTCTCAGGTATGCCCAGGTAAATGAGAGCTTTACGGTGTCTAGTATCCATAACGTCGAGTAAGTAGGAACATTCATTAATTTGTTTACGTAGTAGACCCAGAAGATGTAGTGACAAGGAGAGAAAGGGACGCTTAGATGGTTCGGCCTAAAGAAAGGCCGGGTCAAAAGCACTCGCAACCGACGAGCGTGCATGAAGACGCTTATGAAAGTGGAGGAAGCGAGAGAGGTGTGCCAGGATCGTAGCAGGTGGAGAGAGCTGGTCTCTGCCTACCTCACTGGGAACGAGGTGTGATATATATGTATGTGGTAGACCCAGCATAGAGAAGATTAGTTCACGAAAGGCACGGAACTCTTCAGCCACTCTCGCCACTGTATCCTCAGCTGGGCCACAGGAGTTCAACAGTGGCTCAAGTTCCGACATTCTTTTAGAGGAACACTCTTCGAGATTGATCTGAGCGATCTTTAATGTTTTTAGTGAGGTTATAACACTTCTAATCTCTTTAACGTATACGAACAACGGAAGTAGCTTTATGTTGAACAATAATATACTTAATATAGCCAAATAACTTAACTTTTACTATTTTAGATAAACTTACGAAATTCGATACACAAAAGGACGTGTTGACACTTCTGCACCTACCGACAAATATATCTATTATGATTTTTCATATTTTCGTTGTACATTCGTCCTACTTCCGCTGTGAAATATACTCGCACACTCCTCATCCACCCCTAACATCCTGGGAATTTCCAGCACAGCTATAGTAACGACTGCCTGCCGATTTAAGTCGATTGAAGCACAACGGTGAAGTTTGTATATCTGAAATAATATGTAGATTTGTAAAGCGAGATCTTTTTTACAAATAATCAATTGTTCTCTTATTTATGGTTCTTTCCCATCGCCTTGTACTACAGCAATTATTAAGCCTTAACCGGAAATAAGTAGAGAGCGAAAATGACTTTAGACCAATTGGGTTGTTACCCGTTCTGTCAGTTTTAGAAAAGGCTATCAATATACAAATGCAGAAATAATAGGTTGGGGAAAAAGAAATCCATTATTTTTATATGAACTTCAGGACTTTATTTAACATGCTTCGGATTGTCCGATTTGGGTCAAATATGCACCGTTTTGTTCTATGATTTGTTGCCATTTTAAAGGTATTCACAAAGGTATTCGTAAAGGTGTTCATAATGCCTCTTTCGTAGAAGTCCTGGTCTCTATTTGCAAAATACTCTAGTAGCCGTTTTTCACAATCTTCCCTAGATGCCAATTTTTTATCACTAAAGAAATTTTCTAATGCAAGAAAAAGATGGTAATCGCTTGGTGCCAAGTCCGGACTGTATGGCGGATGCATTAAAACTTCCCAACCAAGCTCCCGAAGTTTCTGGCGAGTCACTGTAGACGTGTGTGGCCTAGCGTTGTACTGGTGGAACACGACACCTCTCCTGTTGGCCAATTCTGGCCGTTTCTGGTCAATTGCATCTTCAAACGGTCCAGTTGTTGACAGTAGAGATCAGAATTTAGTGCTTGGCCATATGGAAACAACTCATAATAAATAATCCCCTTCCAGTCCCACCAAATGCACAGCAGAACCTTCCTGGCCGTTAGTCCTGGTTTGGCCACCGTTTGAGGTGCTTCACCGCTCTTTGACCATGATCGTTTTCGCACAGGGTTATCGTATGTGATCCATTTCTCATCTCCAGTCAACATCCGTTTAAGAAATGGGTCTATCTCATTCCGTTTGGCCAAGGCTTCGCAGATGGAAATTCGATCCATCATGTTTTTTTCTGTTAATTGGTGTGGCACCCAAACATAGAGCTTCTTTTTGAATCCAGCTTTGTGTAAATGGTTTAAAACTGTTTTGTGGTCCATTTTTAGCTCCTGGGCGATGTTACGACTGCTAACATGCCGGTCAACTTCGATCATTTCTCCGATTTTATCGACATTTTCGGCGACCGGCCTACCTGTGCGAGGTGCATCTTTAACATCAAAAATTCCTGAACGGAATCTACGAAACCAAAATTGCACATAATTGGCTGTTACAGTATCGGGTCCATAAACACCATTCACAATTTTAGCCGCCTGGCTTGCATTTTCGCCTTTGTCAAAGAAAAACTGTAAAATGTACCGAATTATCTCTTTGTCCACTTCAATTTTTAACACCCTGTAACTCACAATTGAATGCACCAAACAAAAAACAGCAAAAGAATTTTTTTACTGCGAAATGTCACCTTTCCAACGAGCATAAATCTGAAACTGTTTGATCGATACTTTACGAGAAATTTATCACTACAGCCATCTACCGAACAAAATAATGGATTTCTTTTTCCCCAACCTAATACATGGAAAAAAGGAGAATAATACCTTCACAACAATCAGGTTTCCTAAAGCTTCATAGTACAAGAACCGTATTAATAGATCAGATTGATGAAATATTATCAGCTTCAAACGATTGTTGTGCTTGAATGGTGCCTTGACCATAGCCGTGCCTTTGACTGACTAAGTATCGACATAGTATTAGCAAAATTGCATTATTTCAGAATAGATGACATTACTTGCAAGTGTTTTGTACATTAGTTTAAAAATAGACGCCAAATTGTCGAATGTCATAATGAACTAGGAAATTTGACATGCAATAGTTTTTCAGTTACCAGAGGTGTGCTTCAAGGATCTGTTCTTGGACCAAGCCTGTACTCTATATACACAGCTAATTTGTTAAATTGCATGAAGCACAGTTCGCACAATCGATTCGATATAGTGATCTTTGAGAAGGTATTTGTCCGGCATTGGACGTCTATCGGCTGATAATGTTAATGACGCACGAATACTTATTCGATCAAAGTTAAATATATCTGATATTAAAGAAACCTTGCTCTGTGTTAAATACCTTCAAGGTACTAAAAAACAGAGAGCTTCTATTATTAAGTATGGACCTATCATCACAGTAAACGGGACAGCAATAGAGAAGAATATAAAAACTTACACAGCATTAAAAAGCCTATATGAAATTAGATTTCTATCAATACCTGTAAACGACAATAAGGATACAGAGTACAAGGGCACTACTTGTTTCATATTGAAATCTCTTCCAGTAGGCCCGCAGAAGGAGGGAAGAATTAGGAACACAAACATAGTGCATACAGTACACATTACATATATTAATGCATACAAAACATATATATATATATACAAATATATACCTTTATTCAATATGGTAAGGATAAATAGTGTTCTTTGATAGATTTCTTGAACGCTGCTATGGTTTTGCACGCTCGTATGCTTGGAGGGGCGCGATGACAGCTCACCGCCGCAAGGCGGGGCCGAGCGCACGACCGCCGGATGGCTCCTCGGCAGGAACCTGGCGCCGCGACCGACAAGGGCCGTCGGTCCGGTGCCCCCCTTGGAGCGGGTTCCTGGGTTGGATATGGTGATGAGTGTCGTATTCCGACGCGTCGCCTCGTAGGGATTTTTAACGGGAAGGGTGCTTCACACCCCTCCTCGAGGTGGGCGCGGTCGTTCGGGCGCCGTTCGGAGGGTCGCGGATGAACTGCAATACTTTATCCCTCGGCCCCACGAACACGTGGATGAGAGTGGAATACCGTGTGAAGCTTTTTAGTCGGTTGGAGTCCGACACTACCACCGGCGCCGGCCCAATCTGACGACGGGGTGTGCATTTCCGTTACCATTTTGTTACATACAAAAAAAAATGCTTGGAGGGAGGGAATTGCACAGTATAACAGCTTGTACAGGAAATGATTTTGCGTAAGCATGTGTTCTATGAACAGGGCATTTGAGAAGAGTATTAATGTGTTCTACAAGGAGCAAGGGAGAGACAGGCATAGGTAAAGCGATCACGTAAATAATGCGGGTAGCTAGGATCATGATGGATATTAAACAGGAGGCACAACTATCTAGTGTTTATGCGGAAACGGATTTGGAGCCACTTGGGCTTCTCGAGAAGCTCAGAATCATGTTCATATTATTTATTAGCGTTATTGTTTTAATACCATAAAGAAGTCACATTACAGCAGTATTAAATTCACACAACATCAACAAGACGAAAGAGGTAAGTTTCTATCTTTACTCTCAAATATTTAAAAGAAGACGCTTCGGACAAGAGGACAAAAGAGAAATTCTTTCTAAGCCAATACGAATGAATGATCTTAGGTTGCCAACGCTGCCCTTACAGGTAGTTTCCAATTTGCTATGTCTAGTGGATGATCTGCCACCATAGTACAAGGTTGGCAAATATCTCCCTTCCGCCTTTTTGTCTTTTGAATTTCGCGGCTATGTACAAAGCGCTACAGAGCTCGTATCTGGCAATACTATACATAATTTGAAAGGTCTTGACATAACCTACAAAACGACGCTATGCATAATTAGTTTGGATATTGCGTTCAACAGTTATAGACGTGTAAACATGGAGTTCACTAACGCCGAAATTCGCGCTATTTTAAAGTTTTCCTTCGTTAAAGGCAAATCCGCTAGAGAAACGTTCCGATCAAATCATGGACTACATCGAGTTAGACCGGCATGTGGCATCTCGTGACATCGCCCAGGAGATGGGAGTTAGTCACTAAACCATTTTAAACCATCTCGAGAAGGCTGGATACAAAAAATAGCTTGATGTTTGGGTGCCGCGTGATTTGACGCAAAAAAACCTTCTGGACCGAATCAACGCCTGCGATATGCTGCTGAAACGGAACGAACTCGACCCATTCTTGAAGCGGATGGTGACTGGCGACGAAAAATGGATCACATACGACAATATCAAGCGAAAACGGTCGTGGTCCAGTGGCCAAGCCGGGATTGACGGCCAGGAAGGTTTTGCTGTGTGTTTGGTGGGATTGGAAGGGAATCATCCACTATGAGCTGCTCCCATATGGCCAGACGCTTAATTCTACCATCTACTGCGAACAACTGGACCGCTTGAAGCAGGCGATCGACCAGAAGCGTCCAGAATTGGCCAACAGGAAGGTGTAGTATTCCACCAGGACAACGCCAGACCACACACTTCGTTGATGACTCGTGAGAAGCTGCAGGAGCTCGGATGGGAGGTTTTATCGCATCCACCATATAGCGGACATAGCGCCAAGTGATTACCACCTGTTCCTGTCCATGGTGAACGCCCTTGGTGGTGTAAAGTTGAACTCAAAGAGGCTTGTGAAAAGTGGCTGTCCGAGTTCTTCGCAAATAAGGAGGGGGGCTTCTTCGAAGGAGGTATTATGAAGTTGCCGTCTAGATGGAAACAGATTATCGAACAAAACGGCGCATATTTGAACTAAATCCGATCACTGTAACACTTTTTATAAAGTATTGAATAAAGAGCAAAAAAGCGGAAGGGAGATATTTGCCAAACTAATATTTCTTTTAAATATTTTAAGAAACTGCAGACTAGTTTAATGTAGTCCAAAAAGAATCTAGCATCTAGCGATCGACTAGATCGTAAAGTCGTGTTGTATATTGATAGAATTATAAATTTCACTCTATAACCTTGAACACAGTTGTTTAATTTGTTCAGCTCAGATCAGTTCAGATATTTATGCTCGTTTATTAAATTATAGGAACGACGAAGACGACTAGCAGGCGGGTCCAAAAACTGAAGCTGAAGCCTTTGCCTTTTCGCACCGCTCACTGTTTTTATAGATCTAGATTTTTTTAGATTTTTATAATACTGTATTTGTGGTGTAAATAAACATCTTATTACTATTTCGAACAGTAACACTAAATCTACAAAGCTGATACTTAAGTAATGGTATCTTATTAAATACAATGACACAAAACAATGGAATGCATAAAACTTTATTCAACTAAAGCCTAAACTAAAAATGTAAGCAACAAAATACCCCAAAAATAAACATCTTTAGCATAAACGACTCCTAAGTCTTAGCAATTCTTCATAGCTGCTGAACGGTGCACATATTCTTCTGTTTCTGAAACGTTGACTGCATAAATACCGCCTACTATCAGATCCACCATGCGATAAACAAAGTTTGTGCAGGGAATTATTGTCGAGGCAGGAGGTCTCGGCTAACAGTCTTCGAAGAAGTAAACTCGTATCAGATGTAGTTTGGTCAGAGTAGTTATTAGCAAAACTGCCGGATCCGCTGCCGGAATTGGCGTTGACCACTGCGCCGCCCGGACCGGAGCTGGCGCTACTGTCGGCGTTGCTCGTCGAGTAGCCACCAGCAGACGACACCCCGTCGCCACCTTCGGCGTAACTCCCCGAGTAGCTGTCCGAGTTACTGTATGCGCTTGCCGCACCTTCATTGGCACTCGCCGAACCGGAAGCACCACCTCCAGAATAGGAGATCGCAGACCCGCCGCGCCCATCGCTCTGCGCATAGCTGCCGGACGCACTGCCCGAATTGGCGTTGACCACTGCGCCGCCCGGACCGGAGCTGGCGCTACTGTCGGCGTTGCTCGTCGAGTAGCCACCAGCAGAAGACACCCCGTCGCCACCTTCGGCGTAACTCCCCGAGTAGCTGTCCGAGTTACTGTATGCGCTTGCCGCACCTTCATTGGCACTCGCCGAACCGGAAGCACCACCTCCAGAATAGGAGATCGCAGACCCGCCGCGCCCATCGCTCTGCGCATAGCTGCCGGACGCACTGCCCGAATTGGCGTTGACCACTGCGCCGCCCGGACCGGAGCTGGCGCTACTGTCGGCGTTGCTCGTCGAGTAGCCACCAGCAGACGACACCCCGTCGCCACCTTCGGCGTAACTCCCCGAGTAGCTGTCCGAGTTACTGTATGCGCTTGCCGCACCTTCATTGGCACTCGCCGAACCGGAAGCACCACCTCCAGAGTAGGAAATCGCGGAACCGCCGCGCCCATCGCTCTGCGCATAGCTGCCGGACGCACTGCCCGAATTGGCGTTGACCACTGCGCCGCCCGGACCGGAGCTGGCGCTACTGTCGGCGTTGCTCGTCGAGTAGCCACCAGCAGACGACACCCCGTCGCCACCTTCGGCGTAACTTCCCGAGTAGCTGTCCGAGTTACTGTATGCGCTTGCCGCACCTTCATTGGCACTCGCCGAACCGGAAGCACCACCTCCAGAGTAGGAAATCGCAGACCCGCTGCGCCCATCGCTCTGCGCATAGCTGCCGGACGCACTGCCCGAATTGGCGTTGACCACTGCGCCGCCTGACCGGAGCTGGCGCTACTGTCGGCGTTGCTCGTCGAGTAGCCACCAGCAGACGACACCCTGTCGCCACCTTCGGCGTAACTCCCCGAGTAGCTGTCCGAGTTACTGTATGCGATTGCCGCACTGCGCCGCCTGGACCGGAGCTGGCGCTACTGAAATGGCGTTGCTCGTCGAGTAGCTACCAGCAGACGACACCCTGTCGCCACCTTCGGCGTAACTCCCCGAGTAGCTGTCCGAGTTACTGTATGCGCTTGCCGCACCTTCATTGGCACCTCGCCGAACCGGAAGCACCACCTCCAGAGTAGGAAATCGCAGACCCGCCGCGCCCATCGCTCTGCGTGCATAGCTGCCGGACGCACTGCCCGAATTGGTGTTGACCACTGCGCCGCCCGGACCGGAGCTGGCGCTACTGTCGGCGTTGCTCGTCGAGTAGCCACCAGCAGAAGACACCCCGTCGCCACCTTCGGCGTAACTCCCCGAGTAGCTGTCCGAGTTACTGTATGCGCTTGCCGCACCTTCATTGGCACTCGCCGAACCGGAAGCACCACCTCCAGAGTGAAATCGCAGACCCGCCGCGCCCATCGCCTGCGCATAGCTGCCGGACGCACCGCCCGAATTGGCGTTGACCACTGCGCCGCCCGGACCGGAGCTGGCGCTACTGTCGGCGTTGCTCGTCGAGTAGCCACCAGCAGACGACACCCCGTCGCCACCTCGGCGTAACTTCCCGAGTAGCTGTCCGAGTTACTGTATGCGCTTGCTGCACCTTCATTGGCACTCGCCGAACCGGAAGCACCACCTCCAGAGTAGGAAATCGCAGACCCGCTGCGCCCATCGCTCTGCGTGCATAGCTGCCGGACGCACTGCCCGAATTGGCGTTGACCACTGCGCCGCCTGGACCGGAGCTGGCGCTACCGTCGGCGTTGCTCGTCGAGTAGCCACCAGCAGACGACACCCCGTCGCCACCTTCGGCGTAACTTCCTGAGTAGCTGTCCGATACTGTATGCGCTTGCTGCACCTTCATTGGCACTCGCCGAACCGGAAGCACCACCTCCAGAGTAGGAAATCGCGGAACCGCCGCGCCCATCGCTCTGCGCATAGCCGCCGGACGCACTGCCTGAATTGGCGTTGACCACTGCGCCGCCCGGACCGGAGCTGGCGCTACCGTCGGCGTTGCTCGTCGGTAGCCACCAGCAGACGACACCCCGTCGCCACCTTCGGCGTAACTCCCCGAGTAGCTGTCCGAGTTACTGTATGCGCTTGCTGCACCTTCATTGGCACTCGCCGAACCGGAAGCACCACCCAGAGTAGGAAATCGCGGAACCGCCGCGCCCATCGCTCTGCGTGCATAGCTGCCGGACGCACTGCCTGAATTGGCGTTGACCACTGCGCCGCCCGGACCGGGCTGGCGCTACTGTCGGCGTTGCTCGTCGAGTAGCCACCAGCAGACGACACCCTGCCGCCACCTTCGGCGTAACTCCCCGAGTAGCTGTCCGAGTTACTGCATGCGCTTGCCGCACCTTCATTGGCACTCGCCGAACCGGAAGCACCACCTCCAGAGTAGGAAATCGCAGACCCGCTGCGCCCATCGCTCTGCGCATAGCTGCCGGACGCACCGCCCGAATTGGCGTTGACCACTGCGCCGCCCGGACCGGAGCTGGCGCTACTGTCGGCGTTGCTCGTCGAGTAGCCACCAGCAGACGACACCCCGTCGCCACCTTCGGCGTAACTTCCCGAGTAGCTATCCGAGTTGCTGTATGCGCTTGCCGCACCTTCATTGGCACTCGCCGAACCCGAAGCACCACCTCCAGAGTAGGAAATCGCGGACCCGCCGCGCCCATCGCTCTGCGCATAGCTGCCGGACGCACTGCCTGAATTGGCGTTGACCACTGCGCCGCGGACCGGGCTGGCGCTACTGTCGGCGTTGCTCGTCGAGTAGCCACCAGCAGACGACACCCCGTCGCCACCTTCGGCGTAACTTCCCGAGTAGCTGTCCGAGTTACCGTATGCGCTTGCTGCACCTTCATTGGCACTCGCCGAACCGGGCTTACCACCTCCAGAGTAGGAAATCGCGGAACCGCCGCGCCCATCGCCTGCGCATAGCTGCTGGACGCACTGCCCGAATTGGTGTTGACCACTGCGCCGCCCGGACCGGAGCTGGCGCTACTGTCGGCGTTGCTCGTCGAGTAGCCACCAGCAGACGACACCCCGTCGCCACCTTCGGCGTAACTCCCCGAGTAGCTGTCCGAGCATTGTATGCGCTTGCCGCACCCTTGTCGGCAATAGCTGAACCCGAAGCACCACCTCCAGAATAGGAGATCGCAGACCCGCCGCGCCCATCGCTCTGCGCATAGCTGCCGGACGCACCGCCCGAATTGGCGCTGACCACTGCGCCGCCCGACCGGAGCTGGCGCTACTGTCGGCGTTGCTCGTCGAGTAGCCACCAGCAGACGACACCCCGTCGCCACCTTCGGCGTAACTCCCCGAGTAGCTGTCCGAGTTACTGCATGCGCTTGCCGCACCTTCGTGGCACTCGCCGAACCGGAAGCACCACCTCCAGAGTAGGAAATCGCGGAACCGCCGCGCCCATCGCTCTGCGCATAGCTGCCGGACGCACTGCCCGAATTGGCGTTGACCACTGCGCCGCTCGACCGGAGCTGGCGCTACTGTCGGCGTTGCTCGTCGAGTAGCCACCAGCAGACGACACCCTGTCGCCACCTTCGGCGTAACTCCCCGAGTAGCTGTCCGAGCATTGTATGCGCTTGCTGCACCTTCATTGGCACTCGCCGAACCGGAAGCACCACCTCCAGAGTAGGAAATCGCGGAACCGCCGCGCCCATCGCTCTGCGCATAGCTGCCGGACGCACTGCCCGAATTGGTGTTGACCACTGCGCCGCCTGGACCGGAGCTGGCGCTACCGTCGGCGTTGCTCGTCGAGTAGCCACCAGCAGACGACACCCTGTCGCCACCTTCGGCGTAACTTCCCGAGTAGCTGTCCGAGCATTGTATGCGCTTGCTGCACCTTCATTGGCACTCGCCGAACCGGAAGCACCACCTCCAGAGTAGGAAATCGCGGAACCGCCGCGCCCATCGTTTGCGCATAGCTGCCGGACGCACTGCCCGAATTGGTGTTGACCACTGCGCTGCCTGGACCGGAGCTGGCGCTACCGTCGGCGTTGCTCGTCGAGTAGCCACCAGCAGACGACACCCTGTCGCCACCTTCGGCGTAACTTCCCGAGTAGCTGTCCGAGTTACTGTATGCGCTTGCCGCACCTTCATTGGCACTCGCCGAACTGGAAGCACCACCTCCAGAGTAGGAAATCGCAGACCCGCCGCGCCCATCGCTCTGCGCATAGCTGCTGGACGCACTGCCCGAATTGGCGTTGACCACTGCGCCGCCTGGACCGGAGCTGGCGCTACTGTCGGCGTTGCTCGTCGAGTAGCCACCAGCAGACGACACCCTGTCGCCACCTTCGGCGTAACTCCCCGAGTAGCTGTCCGAGTTACTGTATGCGCTTGCTGCACCTTCATTGGCACTCGCCGAACCGGAAGCACCACCTCCAGGTAGGAAATCGCGGAACCGCCGCGCCCATCGCTCTGCGCATAGCTGCCGGACGCACTGCCCGAATTGGCGTTGACCACTGCGCCGCTCGGACCGGAGCTGGCGCTACTGTCGGCGTTGCTCGTCGAGTAGCCACCAGCAGACGACACCCCGTCGCCACCTTCGGCGTAACTCCCCGAGTAGCTGTCCGGAGTTACTGTATGCGCTTGCTGCACCTTCATTGGCACTTCGCCGAACCGGAAGCACCACCTCCAGAGTAGGAAATCGCAGACCCGCCGCGCCCATCGCTCTGCGCATAGCTGCCGGACGCACTGCCCGAATTGGTGTTGACCACTGCGCTGCCTGGACCGGAGCTGGCGCTACTGTCGGCGTTGCTCGTCGAGTAGCCACCAGCAGACGACACCCTGTCGCCACCTTCGGCGTAACTCCCCGAGTAGCTGTCCGAGTTACTGTATGCGATTGCCGCACCTTCATTGGCACTCGCCGAACCGGAAGCACCACCTCCAGAGTAGGAAATCGCAGACCCGCCGCGCCCATCGTTTGCGCATAGCTGCCGGACGCACTGCCCGAATTGGTGTTGACCACTGCGCCGCCTGGACCGGAGCTGGCGCTACCGTCGGCGTTGCTCGTCGAGTAGCCACCAGCAGACGACACCTGTCGCCACCTTCGGCGTAACTCCCCGAGTAGCTGTCCGAGTTACTGTATGCGCTTGCCGCACCTTCATTGGCACTTCGCCGAACCGGAAGCACCACCTCCAGAGTAGGAAATCGCAGACCCGCCGCCCATCGCTCTGCGCATAGCTGCCGGACGCACTGCCCGAATTGGCGTTGACCACTGCGCCGCCTGACCGGAGCTGGCGCTACTGTCGGCGTTGCTCGTCGAGTAGCCACCAGCAGACGACACCCTGTCGCCACCTTCGGCGTAACTCCCCGAGTAGCTGTCCGAGTTACTGTATGCGCTTGCTGCACCTTCATTGGCACTCGCCGAACCGGAAGCACCACCTCCAGAGTAGGAAATCGCGGAACCGCTGCGCCCATCGCTCGCGCATAGCTGCCGGACGCACTGCCCGAATTGGCGTTGACCACTGCGCCGCCTGACCGGAGCTGGCGCTACCGTCGGCGTTGCTCGTCGAGTAGCCACCAGCAGACGACACCCCGTCGCCACCTTCGGCGTAACTCCCCGGAGTAGCTGTCCGAGTTACCGTATGCGCTTGCCGCACCTTCATTGGCACTTCGCCGAACCGGAAGCACCACCTCCAGAGTAGGAAATCGCGGAACCGCTGCGCCTATCGCTCTGCGCATAGCTGCCGGACGCACTGCCCGAATTATGTTGACCACTGCGCTGCCTGGACCGGAGCTGGCGCTACCGTCGGCGTTGCTCGTCGAGTAGCCACCAGCAGACGACACTCCGTCGCCACCTTCGGCGTAACTCCCCGAGAAGGTCCGAGTTACCGTATGCGCTTGCCGCACCTTCATTGGCACTTCGCCGAACCGGAAGCACCACCTCCAGAGTAGGAAATCGCAGACCCGCTGCGCCCATCGCTCTGCGCATAGCTGCCGGACGCACTGCCCGAATTGGCGTTGACCACTGCGCCGCCTGACCGGAGCTGGCGCTACTGTCGGCGTTGCTCGTCGAGTAGCCACCAGCAGAAGACACTCCGTCGCCACCTTCGGCGTAACTCCCCGAGTAGCTGTCCGAGTTACTGTATGCGCTTGCCGCACCCTTGTCGGCAATAGCTGAACCCGAAGCACCACCTCCAGAATAGGAGATCGCAGACCCGCCGCGCCCATCGCTCTGCGCATAGCTGCTGGACGCACTGCCCGAATTGGCGTTGACCACTGCGCCGCCCGGACCGGAGCTGGCGCTACTGTCGGCGTTGCTCGTCGAATAGCCACCAGCAGACGACACCCCGTCGCCACCTTCGGCGTAACTCCCCAGTAGCTGTCCGAGTTACTGTATGCGCTTGCCGCACCTTCATTGGCACTCGCCAGACCGGAAGCACCACCCAGAGTAGGAAATCGCGGAACTGCCGCGCCCATCGCTCTGGCGGTGCGCATAGCTGCCGGACGCACTGCCCGAATTGGCGTTGACCACTGCGCCGCCTGACCGAGCTGGCGCTACCGTCGGCGTTGCTCGTCGAGTAGCCACCAGCAGAAGACACCCCGTCGCCACCTTCGGCGTAACTTCCCGAGTAGCTGTCCGAGTTACCGTATGCGCTTGCCGCACCTTCGGTGGCACTCGCCGAACCGAAGCACCACCTCCAGAGTAGGAAATCGCGGAACCGCCGCGCCCATCGCTCTGCGTGCATAGCTGCCGGACGCACTGCCCGAATTGGCGTTGACCACTGCGCGCCGCCTGGACCGGAGCTGGCGCTACTGTCGGCGTTGCTCGTCGAGTAGCCACCAGCAGACGACACTCCGTCGCCACCTTCGGCGTAACTTCCCGAGTAGCTGTCCGAGTTACCGTATGCGCTTGCCGCACCTTCATTGGCACTCGCCGAACCGGAAGCACCACCTCCAGAGAAATCGCGGAACCGCCGCGCCCATCGCCTGCGCATAGCTGCCGACGCACTGCCCGAATTGGCGTTGACCACTGCGCTGCCTGACCGGAGCTGGCGCTACCGTCGGCGTTGCTCGTCGAGTAGCCACCAGCAGACGACACCCCGTCGCCACCTTCGGCGTAACTCCCCGAGTAGCTGTCCGAGTTACTGTATGCGCTTGCTGCACCCTTGTCGGCAATAGCTGAACCCGAAGCACCACCTCCAGAATAGAGATCGCAGACCCGCCGCGCCCATCGCTCTGCGCATAGCTGCCGGACGCACTGCCCGGGTGGCGTTGACCACTGCGCTGCCTGGACTGGAGCTGGCGCTACTGTCGGCGCTGCTCGTCGAATAGCCACCAGCAGACGACACCCCGTCGCCACCTTCGGCGTAACTCCCCGAGTAGCTGTCCGAGTTACTGTATGCGCTTGCCGCACCCTTGTCGGCAATAGCTGAACCCGAAGCACCACCTCCAGAATAGAGATCGCAGACCCGCCGCGCCCATCGCCTGCGCATAGCTGCCGGACGCACTGCCCGGAATTGGCGTTGACCACCGCGCCGCCTGACCGGAGCTGGCGCGCTACTGTCGGCGTTGCTCGTCGAATAGCCACCAGCAGACGACACCCCGTCGCCACCTTCGGCGTAACTTCCCGAGTAGCTGTCCGAGTTACCGTATGCGCTGTCGCACCTTCATTGGCACTCGCCGGAAATTAGAACACCACCTCCAGAGTAGGAAATCGCGGAACCGCGCCCATCGCTCTGCGCATAGCTGCCGGACGCACTGCCGAATTGGCGTTGACCACTGCGCCGCCTGACCGGAGCTGGCGCTACTGTCGGCGCGTTGCTCGTCGAGTAGCCACCAGCAGATGACACCCGTCGCCACCTTCGGCGTAACTTCCGAGTAGCTGTCCGAGTTACCGTATGCGCTTGCCGCACCTTCATTGGCACCTCGCCGAACCGGAAGCACCACCCAGAGTAGGAAATCGCAGAACCGCCGCGCCCATCGCTCTGCGCATAGCCGCCGGACGCACTGCCCGAATTGGCGCTGACCACTGCGCCGCCTGGACTGGAGCTGGCGCTACCGTCGGCGTTGCTCGTCGAGTAGCCACCAGCAGACGACACCGTCGCCACCTTCGGCGTAACTCCCCGAGTAGCTGTCCGAGTTACTGTATGTACTAAGCCAACCTTGTCGGCAATAGCTGAACCCGGAAGCACCACCTCCAGAATAGGAGATCGCAGACCCGCTGCGCCCATCGCTCTGCGCATAGCCGCCGGACGCACTGCCGAATTGGCGTTGACCACTGCGCTGCCTGACCGGAGCTGGCGCTACTGTCGGCGTTGCTCGTCGAATAGCCACCAGCAGACGACACCCCGTCGCCACCTTCGCGTAACTCCCCGAGTAGCTGTCCGAGTTACTGTATGCGCTTGCCGCACCTTCATTGGCACTCGCCGAACCGGAAGCACCACCTCCAGAGTAGGAAATCGCGGAACCGCTGCGCCCATCGCTCTGCGCATAGCTGCCGGACGCACTGCCCGAATTGGCGTTGCTGGACCACTGCGCCGCCTGGACCGGAGCTGGCGCTACTGTCGGCGTTGCTCGTCGAGTAGCCACCAGCAGAAGACACCCCGTCGCCACCTTCGGCGTAACTCCCCGAGTAGCTGTCCGAGTTACCGTGGCGCTTGCCGCACCTTCATTGGCACTCGCCGAACCGGAAGCACCACCTCCAGAGTAGGAAATCGCAGAACCGCCGCGCCCATCGCTCTGCGCATAGCCGCCGGACGCACTGCCCGAATTGCTGACCACTGCGCCGCCTGACCGGAGCTGGCGCTACCGTCGGCGTTGCTCGTCGAATAGCCACCAGCAGACGACACCCCGTCGCCACCTTCGGCGTAACTCCCCGAGTAGCTGTCCGAGTTACTGTATGCGCTTGCCGCACCCTTGTCGGCAATAGCTGAACCCGAAGCACCACCTCCAGAATAGAGATCGCAGACCCGCCGCGCCCATCGCTCTGCGCATAGCTGCCGGACGCACTGCCCGAATTGGCGCTGACCACTGCGCTGCCTGACCGGAGCTGGCGCTACCGTCGGCGTTGCTCGTCGAGTAGCCACCAGCAGACGACACCCCGTCGCCACCTTCGGCGTAACTTCCCGAGTAGCTGTCCGGAGTTACTGTATGCGCTTGCCGCACCTTCATTGGCACTCGCCGAACCGGAAGCACCACCTCCAGAATAGGAAATCGCGGAACCGCCGCGCCCATCGCTCTGCGCATAGCTGCCGGACGCACTGCCCGAAGTGGCGTTGACCACTGCGCTGCCCGGACCGAGCTGGCGCTACTGTCGGCGTTGCTCGTCGAGTAGCCACCAGCAGACGACACCGTCGCCACCTTCGGCGTAACTTCCCGAGTAGCTGTCCGAGTTACTGTATGCGCTTGCCGCACCTTCATTGGCACTCGCCGAACCGGAAGCACCACCTCCAGAGTAGGAAATCGCGGAACCGCTGCGCCCATCGCTCTGCGCATAGCTGCCGGACGCACCGCCCGAATTGGCGCTGACCACTGCGCCGCCTGACCGGAGCTGGCGCTACTGTCGGCGTTGCTCGTCGAGTAGCCACCAGCAGACGACACCCCGTCGCCACCTTCGGCGTAACTCCCCTGAGTAGCTGTCCGAGTTACTGTATGCGCTTGCCGCACCCTTGTCGGCAATAGCTGAACCCGAAGCACCACCTCCAGAATAGGAGATCGCAGACCCGCCGCGCCCATCGCTCTGCGCATAGCTGCCGGACGCACTGCCCGGAATTGGCGTTGACCACTGCGCTGCCTGGACCGGAGCTGGCGCTACTGTCGGCGTTGCTCGTCGAGTAGCCACCAGCAGACGACACCCCGTCGCCACCTTCGGCGTAACTCCCCGAGTAGCTGTCCGAGTTACTGTATGCGCTTGCCGCACCCTTGTCGGCAATAGCTGAACCCGAAGCACCACCTCCAGAGTAGGAAATCGCGGAACCGCCGCGCCCATCGCTCTGCGCATAGCTGCCGGACGCACTGCCCGAATTGGCGTTGACCACTGCGCTGCCTGACCGGAGCTGGCGCTACTGTCGGCGTTGCTCGTCGAATAGCCACCAGCAGACGACACCCCGTCGCCACCTTCGGCGTAACTCCCGAGTAGCTGTCCGAGTTACCGTATGCGCTTGCTGCACCTTCATTGGCACCTCGCCGAACCCGAAGCACCACCTCCAGAGTAGGAAATCGCGGAACCGCCGCGCCCATCGCTCTGCGCATAGCTGCCGGACGCACTGCCCGAATTGGCGTTGACCACTGCGCCGCCCGGACCGGAGCTGGCGCTACTGTCGGCGTTGCTCGTCGAGTAGCCACCAGCAGAAGACACCCCGTCGCCACCTTCGGCGTAACTCCCGAGTAGCTGTCCGAGTTACCGTATGCGCTTGCCGCACCTTCATTGGCACTCGCCGAACCGGAAGCACCACCTCCAGAGTAGGAAATCGCGGAACTGCCGCGCCCATCGCTCTGCGCATAGCTGCCGGACGCACTGCCCGAATTGGCGTTGACCACTGCGCCGCCTGGACCGGAGCTGGCGCTACTGTCGGCGTTGCTCGTCGAGTAGCCACTCAGCAGACGACACCCCGTCGCCACCTTCGGCGTAACTCCCGAGTAGCTGTCCGAGTTACTGTATGCGCTTGCCGCACCCTTGTCGGCAATAGCTGAACCCGAAGCACCACCTCCAGAATAGGAGATCGCAGACCCGCCGCGCCCATCGCTCTGCGCATAGCTGCCGGACGCACTGCCCGAATTGGCGTTGACCACTGCGCCGCCTGGACCGGAGCTGGCGCTACTGTCGGCGTTGCTCGTCGAATAGCCACCAGCAGACGACACCCTGTCGCCACCTTCGGCGTAACTCCCCGAGTAGCTGTCCGAGTTACTGTATGCGCTTGCCGCACCTTCATTGGCACTCGCCGAACCGGAAGCACCACCTCCAGAGTAGGAAATCGCGGAACCGCCGCGCCCATCGCTCTGCGCATAGCTGCCGGACGCACTGCCCGAATTGGCGTTGACCACTGCGCCGCCCGGACCGGAGCTGGCGCTACTGTCGGCGTTGCTCGTCGAATAGCCACCAGCAGACGACACCCCGTCGCCACCTTCGGCGTAACTCCCCGAGTAGCTGTCCGAGTTACTGTATGCGCTTGCCGCACCCTTGTCGGCAATAGCTGAACCCGAAGCACCACCTCCAGAATAGGAGATCGCAGACCCGCCGCGCCCATCGCTCTGCGCATAGCTGCCGGACGCACTGCCCGAATTGGCGTTGACCACTGCGCTGCCTGACTGGAGCTGGCGCTACTGTCGGCGTTGCTCGTCGAATAGCCACCAGCAGACGACACCCCGTCGCCACCTTCGGCGTAACTCCCCGAGTAGCTGTCCGAGTTACTGTATGCGCTTGCCGCACCCTTGTCGGCAATAGCTGAACCCGAAGCACCACCTCCAGAATAGGAGATCGCAGACCCGCCGCGCCCATCGCTCTGCGCATAGCTGCCGGACGCACTGCCCGAATTGGCGTTGACCACTGCGCCGCCCGGACCGGAGCTGGCGCTACTGTCGGCGTTGCTCGTCGAGTAGCCACCAGCAGACGACACCCCGTCGCCACCTTCGGCGTAACTCCCCGAGTAGCTGTCCGAGTTACTGTATGCGCTTGCCGCACCTTCATTGGCACTCGCCGAACCGGAAGCACCACCTCCAGAGTAGGAAATCGCGGAACCGCCGCGCCCATCGCCTGCGCATAGCTGCCGGACGCACTGCCCGAATTGGCGTTGACCACCGCGCCGCCCGGACCGGAGCTGGCGCTACTGTCGGCGTTGCTCGTCGAGTAGCCACCAGCAGACGACACCCCGTCGCCACCTTCGGCGTAACTCCCCGAGTAGCTGTCCGAGTTACTGTATGCGCTTGCCGCACCTTCATTGGCACTCGCCGAACCGGAAGCACCACCTCCAGAGTAGGAAATCGCGGAACCGCCGCGCCCATCGCTCTGCGCATAGCTGCCGGACGCACTGCCCGAATTGGCGTTGACCACTGCGCCGCCCGGACCGGAGCTGGCGCTACTGTCGGCGTTGCTCGTCGAGTAGCCACCAGCAGAAGACACCCCGTCGCCACCTTCGGCGTAACTCCCCGAGTAGCTGTCCGAGTTACTGTATGCGCTTGCCGCACCTTCATTGGCACTCGCCGAACCGGAAGCACCACCTCCAGAGTAGGAAATCGCAGACCCGCCGCGCCCATCGCTCTGCGCATAGCTGCCGGACGCACTGCCCGAATTGGCGTTGACCACTGCGCCGCCCGGACCGGAGCTGGCGCTACTGTCGGCGTTGCTCGTCGAGTAGCCACCAGCAGACGACACCCCGTCGCCACCTTCGGCGTAACTCCCCGAGTAGCTGTCCGAGTTGCTGTATGCGCTTGCCGCACCTTCATTGGCACTCGCCGAACCGGAAGCACCACCTCCAGAGTAGGAAATCGCAGACCCGCCGCGCCCATCGCTCTGCGCATAGCTGCCGGACGCACTGCCCGGAATTGGCGTTGACCACTGCGCCGCCTGGACCGGAGCTGGCGCTACTGTCGGCGTTGCTCGTCGAGTAGCCACCAGCAGACGACACCCCGTCGCCACCTTCGGCGTAACTCCCCGAGTAGCTGTCCGAGGTTACTGTATGCGCTTGCCGCACCTTCGTGGCACTCGCCGAACCGGAAGCACCACCTCCAGAGTAGGAAATCGCAGACCCGCTGCGCCCATCGCTCTGCGCATAGCTGCCGGACGCACTGCCCGGGTGGCGTTGACCACTGCGCCGCCCGGACCGGAGCTGGCGCTACTGTCGGCGTTGCTCGTCGAGTAGCCACCAGCAGAAGACACCCCGTCGCCACCTTCGGCGTAACTCCCCAGTAGCTGTCCGAGTTACTGTATGCGCTTGCCGCACCTTCGTGGCACTCGCCGAACCGGAAGCTTACCACCTCCAGAGTAGGAAATCGCGGAACCGCCGCGCCCATCGCTCTGCGCATAGCTGCCGGACGCACTGCCCGAATTGGCGTTGACCACTGCGCCGCCCGGACCGGGCTGGCGCTACTGTCGGCGTTGCTCGTCAGTAGCCACCAGCAGAAGACACCCCGTCGCCACCTTCGGCGTAACTCCCCGAGTAGCTGTCCGAGTTACTGCATGCGCTTGCCGCACCTTCGTGGCACTCGCCAGACCGGAAGCACCACCTCCAGGTAGGAAATCGCAGACCCGCCGCGCCCATCGCTCTGCGCATAGCTGCCGGACGCACTGCCCAGATTGGCGTTGACCACTGCGCCGCCCGGACCGGAGCTGGCGCTACTGTCGGCGTTGCTCGTCGGTAGCCACCAGCAGACGACACCCCGTCGCCACCTTCGGCGTAACTCCCCAGTGGCTGTCCGAGTTACTGTATGCGATTGCCGCACCTTCGTGGCACTCGCCAGACCGGAAGCACCACCTCCAGAGTAGGAAATCGCAGACCCGCCGCGCCCATCGCGCTCGTCGAGTAGCCACCAGCAGACGACACCCCGTCGCCACCTTCGGCGTAACTCCCCAGTAGCTGTCCGAGGTTACTGTATGCGATTGCCGCACCTTCGTGGCACTCGCCGAACCGGAGCACCACCTCCAGAGTAGGAAATCGCGGAACCGCCGCGCCCATCGCTCTGCGCATAGCTGCCGGACGCACTGCCCAGATTGGCGTTGACCACTGCGCCGCCCGGACCGGAGCTGGCGCTACTGTCGGCGTTGCTCGTCGGTAGCCACCAGCAGACGACACCCCGTCGCCACCTTCGGCGTAACTCCCCAGTAGCTGTCCGAGGTTACTGTATGCGCTTGCCGCACCTTCGTGGCACTCGCCGAACCGGAAGCTTACCACCTCCAGAGTAGGAAATCGCAGACCCGCCGCGCCCATCGCTCTGCGCATAGCTGCCGGACGCACTGCCCGGGTGGCGTTGACCACTGCGCCGCCCGGACCGGGCTGGCGCTACTGTCGGCGTTGCTCGTCAGTAACCACCAGCAGACGACACCCCGTCGCCACCTTCGGCGTAACTCCCCAGTAGCTGTCCGAGGTTACTGTATGCGCTTGCCGCACCTTCATTGGCACTCGCCAGACCGGAAGCACCACCTCCAGGTAGAATCGCGGAACCGCCGCGCCCATCGCCTGCGCATAGCTGCCGGACGCACTGCCCGAATTGGCGTTGACCACTGCGCCGCTCCGGACCGGAGCTGGCGCTACTGTGTCGGCGTTGCTCGTCGAGTAGCCACCAGCAGACGACACCCCGTCGCCACCTTCGGCGTAACTTCCCGAGTAGCTGTCCGAGTTACTGTATGCGCTTGCCGCACCTTCATTGGCACTCGCCGAACCGGAAGCACCACCTCCAGAGTAGGAAATCGCGGAACCGCCGCGCCCATCGCCTGCGCATAGCTGCCGGACGCACTGCCCGGAATTGGCGTTGACCACTGCGCCGCCCGGACCGGGCTGGCGCTACTGTCGGCGTTGCTCGTCGAGTAGCCACCAGCAGACGACACCCTGTCGCCACCTTCGGCGTAACTCCCCGAGTAGCTGTCCGAGTTACCGTATGCGCTTGCTGCACCTTCATTGGCACTCGCCGAACCGGAAGCACCACCTCCAGAGTAGGAAATCGCAGACCCGCTGCGCCCATCGCTCTGCGCGCATAGCTGCCGGACGCACTGCCCGAATTGGCGTTGACCACCGCGCCGCCCGGACCGGAGCTGGCGCTACCGTCGGCGTTGCTCGTCGAGTAGCCACCAGCAGACGACACCCCGTCGCCACCTTCGGCGTAACTTCCCGAGTAGCTGTCCGAGTTGCTGTATGCGCTTGCCGCACCCTCATCGGCAGTCGCCGAACCCGAAGCACCACCTCCAGAATAGGAGATCGCAGACCCGCCGCGCCCATCGCTCTGCGCATAGCTGCCGGACGCACTGCCCGAATTGGCGTTGACCACTGCGCCGCCCGGACCGGAGCTGGCGCTACTGTCGGCGTTGCTCGTCGAGTAGCCACCAGCAGACGACACCCCGTCGCCACCTTCGGCGTAACTTCCCGAGTAGCTGTCCGAGTTGCTGTATGCGCTTGCCGCACCTTCATTGGCACTCGCCGAACTGGAAGCACCACCCAGAGTAGGAAATCGCGGAACCGCCGCGCCCATCGCCTGCGCATAGCTGCCGGACGCACTGCCCGAATTGGCGTTGACCACCGCGCCGCCCGGACCGGAGCTGGCGCTACTGTGTCGGCGTTGCTCGTCGAGTAGCCACCAGCAGACGACACCCTGTCGCCACCTTCGGCGTAACTCCCCGAGTAGCTGTCCGAGTTACTGTAATGCGCTTGCCGCACCCTTGTCGGCAATAGCTGAACCCGAAGCACCACCTCCAGAATAGGAGATCGCAGACCCGCTGCGCCCATCGCTCTGCGCGCATAGCTGCCGGACGCACTGCCCGAATTGGCGTTGACCACTGCGCCGCCCGGACCGGAGCTGGCGCTACTGTCGGCGTTGCTCGTCGAATAGCCACCAGCAGACGACACCCCGTCGCCACCTTCGGCGTAACTCCCCGAGTAGCTGTCCGAGTTACCGTATGCGCTTGCCGCACCTTCATTGGCACTCGCCGAACCGGAAGCACCACCCAGAGTAGGAAATCGCGGAACCGCCGCGCCCATCGCTCTGCGCATAGCTGCCGGACGCACTGCCCGAATTGGCGTTGACCACCGCGCCGCCTGACCGGAGCTGGCGCTACCGTCGGCGTTGCTCGTCGAGTAGCCACCAGCAGACGACACCCCGTCGCCACCTTCGGCGTAACTTCCCGAGTAGCTGTCCGAGGTTACTGTATGCGCTTGCCGCACCTTCATTGGCACCTCGCCGAACCGGAAGCACCACCTCCAGAGTAGGAAATCGCAGAACCGCCGCGCCCATCGCTCTGCGCATAGCTGCCGGACGCACTGCCCGGAATTGGCGTTGACCACTGCGCCGCCTGGACCGGAGCTGGCGCTACCGTCGGCGTTGCTCGTCGAGTAGCCACCAGCAGACGACACCCCGTCGCCACCTTCGGCGTAACTTCCCGAGTAGCTGTCCGAGTTACTGCATGCGCTTGCCGCACCTTCATTGGCACTCGCCGAACCGGAAGCACCACCTCCAGAGTAGGAAATCGCAGACCCGCCGCGCCCATCGCTCTGCGCATAGCTGCTGGACGCACTGCCCGAATTGGCGTTGACCACTGCGCCGCCTGACCGGAGCTGGCGCTACTGTCGGCGTTGCTCGTCGAGTAGCCACCAGCAGACGACACCCCGTCGCCACCTTCGGCGTAACTCCCCGAGTAGCTGTCCGAGTTACTGTATGCGCTTGCCGCACCTTCATTGGCACCTCGCCGAACCGGAAGCACCACCTCCAGAGTAGGAAATCGCGGAACCGCCGCGCCCATCGCTCTGCGCATAGCTGCCGGACGCACTGCCCGAATTGGCGTTGACCACTGCGCCGCCCGGACCGGAGCTGGCGCTACCGTCGGCGTTGCTCGTCGAGTAGCCACCAGCAGACGACACCCCGTCGCCACCTTCGGCGTAACTTCCCGAGTAGCTGTCCGAGTTACTGTATGCGCTTGCTGCACCTTCATTGGCACTCGCCGAACCGGAAGCACCACCTCCAGAGTAGGAAATCGCAGACCCGCCGCGCCCATCGCCTGCGCATAGCTGCTGGACGCACTGCCCGAATTGGCGTTGACCACTGCGCTGCCTGGACCGGAGCTGGCGCTACTGTCGGCGTTGCTCGTCGAGTAGCCACCAGCAGACGACACCCCGTCGCCACCTTCGGCGTAACTCCCCGAGTAGCTGTCCGAGTTACTGTATGCGCTTGCCGCACCTTCATTGGCACTCGCCGAACCGGAAGCACCACCTCCAGAGTAGGAAATCGCGGAACCGCCGCGCCCATCGCTCTGCGCATAGCTGCCGGACGCACTGCCCGAATTGGCGTTGACCACCGCGCCGCCCGGACCGGAGCTGGCGCTACCGTCGGCGTTGCTCGTCGAGTAGCCACCAGCAGACGACACCCCGTCGCCACCTTCGGCGTAACTCCCCGAGTAGCTGTCCGAGTTACCGTATGCGCTTGCCGCACCTTCATTGGCACTCGCCGAACCGGAAGCACCACCTCCAGAGTAGGAGATCGCAGACCCGCCGCGCCCATCGCTCTGCGCATAGCTGCCGGACGCACTGCCCGAATTGGCGTTGACCACTGCGCCGCTCCGGACCGGAGCTGGCGCTACCGTCGGCGTTGCTCGTCGAGTAGCCACCAGCAGACGACACCCCGTCGCCACCTTCGGCGTAACTCCCCGAGTAGCTGTCCGAGTTACCGTATGCGCTTGCCGCACCTTCATTGGCACTCGCCGAACCGGAAGCACCACCTCCAGAGTAGGAAATCGCGGAACCGCCGCGCCCATCGCCTGCGCATAGCTGCCGGACGCACTGCCCGAATTGGCGTTGACCACCGCGCCGCCCGGACCGGAGCTGGCGCTACTGTCGGCGTTGCTCGTCGAGTAGCCACCAGCAGACGACACCCCGTCGCCACCTTCGGCGTAACTCCCCGAGTAGCTGTCCGAGTTACTGTATGCGCTTGCTGCACCTTCATTGGCACTCGCCGAACCGGAGCACCACCTCCAGAGTAGGAAATCGCGGAACCGCCGCGCCCATCGCTCTGCGCATAGCTGCTGGACGCACTGCCCGAATTGGCGTTGACCACCGCGCCGCCCGGACCGGAGCTGGCGCTACTCGTCGGCGTTGCTCGTCGAGTAGCCATCAGCAGACGACACCCCGTCGCCACCTTCGGCGTAACTCCCCGAGTAGCTGTCCGAGTTACTGTATGCGCTTGCCGCACCTTCATTGGCACTCGCCGAACCGGAAGCACCACCTCCAGAGTAGGAGATCGCAGACCCGCCGCGCCCATCGCTCTGCGCATAGCTGCCGGACGCACCGCCCGAATTGGCGTTGACCACTGCGCCGCCCGGACCGGAGCTGGCGCTACCGTCGGCGTTGCTCGTCGAATAGCCACCAGCAGACGACACCCCGTCGCCACCTTCGGCGTAACTCCCCGAGTAGCTGTCCGAGTTACTGTGCGCTTGCCGCACCCTTGTCGGCAATAGCTGAACCCGAAGCACCACCTCCAGAATAGGAGATCGCAGACCCGCCGCGCCCATCGCCTGCGCATAGCTGCCGGACGCACTGCCCGAATTGGTGTTGACCACTGCGCCGCCCGGACCGGAGCTGGCGCTACTGTCGGCGTTGCTCGTCGAGTAGCCACCAGCAGACGACACTCCGTCGCCACCTTCGGCGTAACTCCCCGAGTAGCTGTCCGAGTTACCGTATGCGCTTGCTGCACCTTCATTGGCACTCGCCGAACCGGAAGCACCACCTCCAGAGTAGGAAATCGCGGAACCGCTGCGCCCATCGCTCTGCGCATAGCTGCCGGACGCACTGCCCGGAATTGGCGTTGACCACTGCGCCGCCTGACCGGAGCTGGCGCTACCGTCGGCGTTGCTCGTCGAATAGCCACCAGCAGACGACACCCCGTCGCCACCTTCGGCGTAACTCCCTGAGTAGCTGTCCGAGTTACTGCATGCGCTTGCCGCACCCTTGTCGGCAATAGCTGAACCCGAAGCACCACCTCCAGAATAGAGATCGCAGACCCGCTGCGCCCATCGCTCTGCATAGCTGCCGGACGCACCGCCCGAATTGGCGTTGACCACTGCGCCGCCTGACCGGAGCTGGCGCTACTGTCGGCGTTGCTCGTCGAATAGCCACCAGCAGAAGACACCCCGTCGCCACCTTCGGCGTAACTCCCCGAGTAGCTGTCCGAGTTACTGTATGCGCTTGCCGCACCTTCATTGGCACTCGCCGAACCGGAAGCACCACCCAGAGTAGGAAATCGCAGACCCGCCGCGCCCATCGCTCTGCGCATAGCTGCCGGACGCACTGCCCGAATTGGCGTTGACCACTGCGCCGCCTGGACCGGAGCTGGCGCTACTGTCGGCGTTGCTCGTCGAGTAGCCACCAGCAGACGACACCCCGTCGCCACCTTCGGCGTAACTCCCCGAGTAGCTGTCCGAGTTACCGTATGCGCTTGCTGCACCTTCATTGGCACTCGCCGAACCGGAAGCACCACCTCCAGAGTAGGAAATCGCAGACCCGCCGCGCCCATCGCTCTGCGCATAGCTGCCGGACGCACTGCCTGAATTGGCGTTGACCACTGCGCCGCCCGGACCGGGCTGGCGCTACTGTCGGCGTTGCTCGTCGAGTAGCCACCAGCAGAAGACACCCCGTCGCCACCTTCGGCGTAACTTCCCGAGTAGCTGTCCGAGTTACTGTATGCGCTTGCCGCACCTTCATTGGCACTCGCTGAACCGGAAGCACCACCTCCAGAGTAGGAAATCGCGGAACCGCCGCGCCCATCGCTCTGCGCATAGCTGCCGGACGCACTGCCCGAATTGGCGTTGACCACTGCGCCGCCTGGACCGGAGCTGGCGCTACCGTCGGCGTTGCTCGTCGAGTAGCCACCAGCAGACGACACCCCGTCGCCACCTTCGGCGTAACTTCCCGAGTAGCTGTCCGAGTTACCGTATGCGCTTGCCGCGCACCTTCGTGGCACTCGCCGAACCGGAAGCACCACCTCCAGAGTACGAAATCGCGGAACCGCCGCGCCCATCGCTCTGCGCATAGCTGCCGGACGCACTGCCCGAATTGGCGTTGACCACTGCGCCGCCCGGACCGGAGCTGGCGCTACTGTCGGCGTTGCTCGTCGAGTAGCCACCAGCAGAAGACACCCCGTCGCCACCTTCGGCGTAACTACCCGAGTAGCTGTCCGAGTTACTGTATGCGCTTGCCGCACCCTTGTCGGCAATAGCTGAACCCGAAGCACCACCTCCAGAATAGGAGATCGCAGACCCGCCGCGCCCATCGCTCTGCGCATAGCTGCCGGACGCACTGCCCGAATTGGCGTTGACCACTGCGCCGCCCGGACCGGAGCTGGCGCTACTGTCGGCGTTGCTCGTCGAATAGCCACCAGCAGACGACACCCCGTCGCCACCTTCGGCGTAACTCCCCGAGTAGCTGTCCGAGTTACTGTATGCGCTTGCCGCACCCTTGTCGGCAATAGCTGAACCCGAAGCACCACCTCCAGAATAGAGATCGCAGACCCGCTGCGCCCATCGCTCTGCGCATAGCTGCCGGACGCACTGCCTGAATTGGCGTTGACCACTGCGCCGCCTGGACCGGAGCTGGCGCTACCGTCGGCGTTGCTCGTCGAATAGCCACCAGCAGACGACACCCCGTCGCCACCTTCGGCGTAACTTCCCGAGTAGCTGTCCGAGTTACTGTATGCGCTTGCCGCACCTTCATTGGCACTCGCCGAACCGGAAGCACCACCTCCAGAGTAGGAAATCGCGGAACCGCCGCGCCCATCGCTCTGCGCATAGCTGCCGGACGCACTGCCTGAATTGGCGTTGACCACTGCGCTGCCTGACCGGAGCTGGCGCTACTGTCGGCGTTGCTCGTCGAGTAGCCACCAGCAGACGACACCCCGTCGCCACCTTCGGCGTAACTTCCCGAGTAGCTGTCCGAGTTACTGTATGCGCTTGCTGCACCTTCATTGGCACTCGCCGAACCGGAAGCACCACCCAGAGTAGGAAATCGCGGAACTGCCGCGCCCATCGCTCTGCGCATAGCTGCCGGACGCACTGCCCGAATTGGCGTTGACCACTGCGCCGCCCGGACCGGAGCTGGCGCTACTGTCGGCGTTGCTCGTCGAGTAGCCACCAGCAGACGACACCCCGTCGCCACCTTCGGCGTAACTCCCCGAGTAGCTGTCCGAGTTACTGTATGCGCTTGCCGCACCCTTGTCGGCAATAGCTGAACCCGAAGCACCACCTCCAGAATAGGAGATCGCAGACCCGCTGCGCCCATCGCTCTGCGCATAGCTGCCGGACGCACTGCCCGAATTGGCGTTGACCACTGCGCCGCCTGACCGGAGCTGGCGCTACTGTCGGCGTTGCTCGTCGAATAGCCACCAGCAGACGACACCCCGTCGCCACCTTCGGCGTAACTCCCCGAGTAGCTGTCCGAGTTACTGTATGCGCTTGCCGCACCCTTGTCGGCAATAGCTGAACCCGAAGCACCACCTCCAGAATAGGAGATCGCAGACCCGCCGCGCCCATCGCTCTGCGCATAGCTGCCGGACGCACTGCCCGAATTGGCGTTGACCACTGCGCCGCCCGGACCGGAGCTGGCGCTACTGTCGGCGTTGCTCGTCGAATAGCCACCAGCAGACGACACCCCGTCGCCACCTTCGGCGTAACTTCCCGAGTAGCTGTCCGAGTTACCGTATGCGCTTGCCGCACCTTCATTGGCACTCGCCGAACCGGAAGCACCACCTCCAGAGTAGGAAATCGCGGAACCGCCGCGCCCATCGTTTGCGCATAGCTGCTGGACGCACTGCCCGAATTGGCGTTGACCACTGCGCTGCCTGGACCGGAGCTGGCGCTACCGTCGGCGTTGCTCGTCGAGTAGCCACCAGCAGACGACACCCCGTCGCCACCTTCGGCGTAACTTCCCGAGTAGCTGTCCGAGTTACCGTATGCGCTTGCCGCACCTTCATTGGCACTCGCCGAACCGGAAGCACCACCTCCAGAGTAGAAATCGCGGAACCGCCGCGTCCATCGCTCTGCGCATAGCTGCCGGACGCACTGCCCGAATTGGCGTTGACCACTGCGCCGCCCGGACCGGAGCTGGCGCTACTGTCGGCGTTGCTCGTCGAGTAGCCACCAGCAGACGACACCCCGTCGCCACCTTCGGCGTAACTCCCCGAGTAGCTGTCCGAGTTACTGTATGCGCTTGCCGCACCCTTGTCGGCAATAGCTGAACCCGAAGCACCACCTCCAGAATAGGAGATCGCAGACCCGCCGCGCCCATCGCTCTGCGCATAGCTGCCGGACGCACTGCCCGAATTGGCGTTGACCACTGCGCCGCCCGGACCGGAGCTGGCGCTACTGTCGGCGTTGCTCGTCGAATAGCCACCAGCAGACGACACCCCGTCGCCACCTTCGGCGTAACTCCCCGAGTAGCTGTCCGAGTTACTGTATGCGCTTGCCGCACCCTTGTCGGCAATAGCTGAACCCGAAGCACCACCTCCAGAGTAGGAAATCGCGGAACCGCCGCGCCCATCGCTCTGCGCATAGCTGCCGGACGCACTGCCCGAATTGGCGTTGACCACTGCGCCGCCCGGACCGGAGCTGGCGCTACCGTCGGCGTTGCTCGTCGAATAGCCACCAGCAGACGACACCCCGTCGCCACCTTCGGCGTAACTTCCCGAGTAGCTGTCCGAGTTACTGTATGCGCTTGCCGCACCTTCGTGGCACTCGCCGAACCGGAAGCACCACCTCCAGAGTAGGAAATCGCAGACCCGCTGCGCCCATCGCTCTGCGCATAGCTGCCGGACGCACTGCCCGAATTGGCGTTGACCACTGCGCCGCCCGGACCGGAGCTGGCGCTACTGTCGGCGTTGCTCGTCGAGTAGCCACCAGCAGACGACACCCCGTCGCCACCTTCGGCGTAACTTCCCGAGTAGCTGTCCGAGTTACTGTATGCGCTTGCCGCACCTTCATTGGCACTCGCCGAACCGGAAGCACCACCTCCAGAGTAGGAAATCGCGGAACCGCCGCGCCCATCGCTCTGCGCATAGCTGCCGGACGCACTGCCCGAATTGGCGTTGACCACTGCGCCGCCCGGACCGGAGCTGGCGCTACTGTCGGCGTTGCTCGTCGAATAGCCACCAGCAGACGACACCCTGTCGCCACCTTCGGCGTAACTCCCCGAGTAGCTGTCCGAGTTACCGTATGCGCTTGCCGCACCTTGTCGGCAATAGCTGAACCCGAAGCACCACCTCCAGAATAGGAGATCGCAGACCCGCCGCGCCCATCGCTCTGCGCATAGCTGCCGGACGCACTGCCCGAATTGGCGCTGACCACTGCGCCGCCCGGACCGGAGCTGGCGCTACTGTCGGCGTTGCTCGTCGAATAGCCACCAGCAGACGACACCCCGTCGCCACCTTCGGCGTAACTCCCTGAGTAGCTGTCCGAGTTACCGTATGCGCTTGCTGCACCTTCATTGGCACTCGCCGAACCGGAAGCACCACCTCCAGAGTACGAAATCGCGGAACCGCCGCGCCCATCGCTCTGCGCATAGCTGCCGGACGCACTGCCCGAATTGGCGTTGACCACCGCGCCGCCCGGACCGGAGCTGGCGCTACCGTCGGCGTTGCTCGTCGAATAGCCACCAGCAGACGACACCCTGTCGCCACCTTCGGCGTAACTCCCCGAGTAGCTGTCCGAGTTACTGTATGCGCTTGCCGCACCCTTGTCGGCAATAGCTGAACCCGAAGCACCACCTCCAGAATAGGAGATCGCAGACCCGCCGCGCCCATCGCTCTGCGCATAGCTGCCGGACGCACTGCCCGAATTGGCGTTGACCACCGCGCCGCCCGGACCGGAGCTGGCGCTACTGTCGGCGTTGCTCGTCGAATAGCCACCAGCAGACGACACCCCGTCGCCACCTTCGGCGTAACTCCCCGAGTAGCTGTCCGAGTTACTGTATGCGCTTGCCGCACCTTGTCGGCAATAGCTGAACCCGAAGCACCACCTCCAGAATAGAGATCGCAGACCCGCCGCGCCCATCGCTCTGCGCATAGCTGCCGGACGCACTGCCCGAATTGGCGTTGACCACTGCGCCGCCTGGACCGGAGCTGGCGCTACTGTCGGCGTTGCTCGTCGAGTAGCCACCAGCAGACGACACCCCGTCGCCACCTTCGGCGTAACTCCCCGAGTAGCTGTCCGAGTTACTGTATGCGCTTGCTGCACCTTCATTGGCACTCGCCGAACCGAAGCACCACCTCCAGAGTAGGAAATCGCGGAACCGCCGCGCCCATCGCTCTGCATAGCTGCCGGACGCACTGCCCGAATTGGCGTTGACCACTGCGCCGCCTGGACCGGAGCTGGCGCTACCGTCGGCGTTGCTCGTCGAGTAGCCACCAGCAGACGACACCCCGTCGCCACCTTCGGCGTAACTCCCCGAGTAGCTGTCCGAGTTACTGTATGCGCTTGCCGCACCCTTGTCGGCAATAGCTGAACCCGAAGCACCACCTCCAGAATAGGAGATCGCAGACCCGCCGCGCCCATCGCTCTGCGCATAGCTGCCGGACGCACTGCCCGGAATTGGCGTTGACCACTGCGCCGCCCGGACCGGAGCTGGCGCTACTGTCGGCGTTGCTCGTCGAATAGCCACCAGCAGACGACACCCCGTCGCCACCTTCGGCGTAACTCCCCGAGAAGGTCCGAGTTACTGTATGCGCTTGCCGCACCTTCATTGGCACTCGCCGAACCGGAAGCACCACCTCCAGAGTAGGAAATCGCGGAACCGCCGCGCCCATCGCTCTGCGCATAGCTGCCGGACGCACTGCCCGAATTGGCGTTGACCACTGCGCTGCCTGGACCGGAGCTGGCGCTACTGTCGGCGTTGCTCGTCGAGTAGCCACCAGCAGACGACACCCTGTCGCCACCTTCGGCGTAACTCCCCGAGTAGCTGTCCGAGTTACTGTATGCGCTTGCCGCACCTTCATTGGCACCTCGCCGAACCGGAAGCACCACCTCCAGAGTAGGAAATCGCAGACCCGCCGCGCCCATCGCTCTGCGCATAGCTGCCGGACGCACTGCCCGAATTGGCGTTGACCACTGCGCCGCCGGACCGGAGCTGGCGCTACTGTCGGCGTTGCTCGTCGAGTAGCCACCAGCAGACGACACCCCGTCGCCACCTTCGGCGTAACTCCCCGAGTAGCTGTCCGAGTTACTGTATGCGCTTGCTGCACCTTCATTGGCACTCGCCGAACCGGAAGCACCACCTCCAGAGTAGGAAATCGCGGAACCGCCGCGCCCATCGCTCTGCGCATAGCTGCCGGACGCACTGCCCGAATTGGCGTTGACCACTGCGCTGCCTGGACCGGAGCTGGCGCTACCGTCGGCGTTGCTCGTCGAGTAGCCACCAGCAGACGACACCCCGTCGCCACCTTCGGCGTAACTTCCCGAGTAGCTGTCCGAGTTACTGTATGCGCTTGCTGCACCTTCATTGGCACTCGCCGAACCGGAAGCACCACCTCCAGAGTAGGAAATCGCGGAACTGCCGCGCCCATCGCTCTGCGCATAGCTGCTGGACGCACTGCCCGAATTGGCGTTGACCACTGCGCCGCCCGGACCGGAGCTGGCGCTACTGTCGGCGTTGCTCGTCGAGTAGCCACCAGCAGACGACACCCCGTCGCCACCTTCGGCGTAACTCCCCGAGTAGCTGTCCGAGTTACTGTATGCGCTTGCCGCACCTTCATTGGCACTCGCCGAACCGGAAGCACCACCTCCAGAGTAGGAAATCGCGGAACCGCCGCGCCCATCGCTCTGCGCATAGCTGCCGGACGCACTGCCCGAATTGGCGTTGACCACTGCGCCGCCCGGACCGGAGCTGGCGCTACTGTCGGCGTTGCTCGTCGAGTAGCCACCAGCAGACGACACCCCGTCGCCACCTTCGGCGTAACTCCCCGAGTAGCTGTCCGAGTTGCTGTATGCGCTTGCCGCACCCACGTCCGCCCCTGCTAAACCGTAGTCTTCTCTCACTCTATCACCTCCTAAATAAGGGTTTCCGAAAGGGTAACCGTTGTTTGATACATACGGCCCAAAGTAACCTACTCCTTCTCTATTATGGTTCCGCTCATAGTAGTTTCTTCTAGAATTATCTTCTAAATCCGCTGCTTTGCCCAGTTCGTAATTCTTCGGCGTCACCAACAGTGGGTTTTCGATCAACGATCTCTGGAACAGTTCACTTCCGTAACCGTTAGCTGGATGGTTCAGAGGGTATGAGCCCCAATATGGGTTGACTGGGAGGTGGTCTAAGTATGGTCCATAGTGTGGGTAACCATATGGCAACCTTGGGATTATGGGGTATTTCGCATCATCCCTTGATACGTGTGAACTTCTGTAAGGCAACGGCTGCGGTAGTGGAAGCCACCTGTACTCTGGATTCGGTAGGGGGTACGGAGCATCTGGAAACAAAACATTTCTTATGTATAATATTGACTCTTTCATCCCTTTCCGCAGCTTTCACCAGGAGATGGAGATCTTTGAAGGAGGCTTGTCCAGCAGTGGACGTCTATCAGCTGTTAATGATGATGATGATTCATCCCTTTTAACTTTTATTACTGGAGTAAGGGGATGCAGAATTAAAAAAAAAATGCAGCTGTTATCATTATCTGAACGAACTTAAGTCTTTCTTCTTCTAACTTCTCTCTATATGTGTTAGGATTTGGAAGGGAGAGGATCTTGAAAAGATGCATTGGTTCTGGGTGGAAGTCTGAGTTATTTTAGGGTGCCTAGGAATCCCATGGACGCACCATCATCATCAGATAGACGTCCACTGCTGGACATAGACCTTCCCAAACGATCTTTATATACAGATCGTATGGCCTACTGTACCCATAGGTACTAGGTACTGTCGTATTTAAGGTTTCATATGGGGGATTTGGGTTATGTCCCACCACGCTGACCAAGCGGATCAATAGGAGTCAGGACCTGGTCTGTTGATTAGCAGGTTCCACCACGAGCTGGTGAGCTTGGCTTGGATCCCGTGAGCTGTACAGGACCCCACTCCCTTGGTCCCTCATGTCTTAGAACTTAGGTCCTCCCACGGAGTCTTCTCTAGCATGCTATAACAGGCATAAGACCACCTAGTCCATATCTTCGAAGACCTGGAGAGATTCTTAGAAGCTTCCTATTCTTCAAAGTTAGGGCTCAAGTTATAAACCAACTAACGTCGACCCCTGGTGACTTATGATGCCGGCGGCAGAGGACTGATCGATGGGGGGGATCTTTGGGGGAGAATATCCAGCAATAGACATCTATCTGCTGATGGTGGTGGTGGTATTCTCACGGTCACCTATAAAGCCTTTATGGTGTTTTTTTTTTTTTTAATTTTAGGTCTATACTTACACTGAGGTCTTGGCACGGCGGTGACAGTAGCCAGCAACTGCTAACAAAATGAAATTTAATATCAGTTAGGATGATATATAGCTCTTCGCCTGCTACATACGAGAGTCTCGTTACCCCAGTAATTACGACTAGTCTGCAACGCCCTTCAAACCGGATCACAGCAATGTCCGCACAGTACTATCTGTCGGCTGCAGTATTCGCTGCTGTGGTAACTAGACGGTCTGTAGCAACAGAGACACTACCACCAGTAAGGTCCTTCAAACCGGATCACATCAATGTCCGCACAGTACTGATGTAAGCTGTAACAGGCGCTGCGGCGGTACCTAGACGTTCTGTAGCAGCAGAGACACTACCACCAATAGCAGTTACAGCGCCTTCAAACCGGATCACATCAATGTCCGCACAGTACTGATGTAAGCTGTAACAGGCGCTGCGGCGGTACCTAGACGTTCTGTAGCAGCAGAGACACTACCACCAGTAGGTCCTTCAAACCGGATCACATCAATGTCCGCACAGTACTGATGTAAGCTGTAACAGGCGCTGCGGCGGTACCTAGACGTTCTGTAGCAACAGAGACACTACCACCAATAACGGTTACAGCGCCCTTCAAACCGGATCACATCAATGTCCGCACAGTACTGATGTAAGCTGTAACAGGCGCTGCGGCGGTACCTAGACGGTCTGCAGCAACAGAGACACTACCACCAGTAAGGTCCTTCAAACCGGATCACAGCAATGTCCGCACAGTACTGATGTAAGCTGTAACAGGCGCTGCGGTGGTACTTACACGGTCTCCAGCAACAGAGACACTACCACCAATAATAGTTACAGCGCCCTTCAAACCGGATCACAGCAATCTCCGCTCAGTACCGTCTGTCGCTGCGGTCGCTCCGGCAACAGAGACACTGCCACCAATAATAGTAACAGCGCCCTTCAAACCGGATCACAGCAATCTCCGCTCAGTACCGTCTGTCGCTGCGGTCGCTCCGGCAACAGAGACACTACCACCAGTGACAACAACGAAGTAACAATTACTCACCAGCAGTAACAAACCCGCAGTCCCCATGGCGGGCACCAAGTTTCACCAGCCCGCACAAACGCCCGTTTATATTCTACACCGTCACAATGACGCCGCGGCGTGGTGCTGATTTATGGAGGTGACATAGACAATAGAACAAAGTTGTGCAAACTGTTTGTTTATGGTTATTATTGTCATTGGATAATTGGTAACGTCAAACAATTCATACATAGTTTGACTGAGAACGAAAAGATCGTAAGTCTCCTCTACGACTTTGTCCTTTATCCAACGAAGCGACGAGAGCAGTCGGACGTTCACCCGATATCAAGTGATACGCCCGTCAATAACACGGCGCTTGTTAGGATTGTATGCACTGCAACAAGAAGCGCTCGTCGTGAGATATCAATTGTTGTCTCACAACCGCAATAATAAAAAGTACAGAGTCCTTCAAACCGGATCACGGTAACGTTTGCATACTGCTGCTTGTCGCTGCGGTGGTACCAAGACGGTCTGCGGCAACAGAGACAGTACCACCAATAACAGTTACAGCGCCCTTCAAACCGGATCACGGTAACGTTTGCATACTGCTGCTTGTCGCTGCGGTGGTACCAAGACGGTCTGCGGCAACAGAGACACTACCACCAATAACAGTTACAGCGCCCTTCAAACCGGATCACGGTAACGTTTGCATACTGCTGCTTGTCGCTGCGGTGGTACCAAGACGGTCTGCGGCAACAGAGACACTACCACCATAACAGTTACAGCGCCCTTCAAACCGGATAACGGTAACGTTTGCATACTGCTGCTTGTCGCTGCGGTGGTACCCAGACGGTCTGCGGCAGCAGAGACACTACCACCAATAACGGATTACAGCGCCCTTCAAACCGGATCACGGTAACGTTTGCATACTGCTGCCTGTCGCTGCGGTGGTACCAAGACAGTCTGCGGCAACAGAGACACTACCACCAATAACGGATTACAGCGCCCTTCAAACCGGATCACGGTAACGTTTGCATACTGCTGCTTGTCGCTGCGGTGGTACCAAGACGGTCTGCGGCAACAGAGACACTACCACCAATAACAGTTACAGCGCCCTTCAAACCGGATCACGGTAACGTTTGCATACTGCTGCCTGTCGCTGCGGTGGTACCAAGACGGTCTGCGGCAACAGAGACACTACCACCAATAACAGTTACAGCGCCCTTCAAACCGGATCACGGTAACGTTTGCATACTGCTGCTTGTCGCTGCGGTGGTACCAAGACGGTCTGCGGCAACAGAGACACTACCACCAATAACAGTTACAGCGCCCTTCAAACCGGATCACGGTAACGTTTGCATATTGCTGCCTGTCGCTGCGGTGGTACCAAGACGGTCTGCGGCAACAGAGACAGTACCACCAATAACAGTTACAGCGCCCTTCAAACCGGATAACGGTAACGTTTGCATACTGCTGCTTGTCGCTGCGGTGGTACCCAGACGGTCTGCGGCAACAGAGACACTACCACCAATAACAGTTACAGCGCCCTTCAAACCGGATCACGGTAACATTTGCATACTGCTGCTTGTCGCTGCGGTGGTACCAAGACGGTCTGCGGCAACAGAGACACTACCACCAATAACAGTTACAGCGCCCTTCAAACCGGATCACGGTAACGTTTGCATACTACTGCTTGTCGCTGCGGCGGTACCAAGACGGTCTGCGGCAACAGAGACACTACCACCAATAACAGTTACAGCGCCCTTCAAACCGGATAACGGTAACGTTTGCATACTGCTGCTTGTCGCTGCGGTGGTACCCAGACGGTCTGCGGCAACAGAGACACTACCACCAATAACAGTTACAGCGCCCTTCAAACCGGATCACGGTAACGTTTGCATACTGCTGCTTGTCGCTGCGGTGGTACCAAGACGGTCTGCGGCAACAGAGACACTACCACCAATAACAGTTACAGCGCCCTTCAAACCGGATCACGGTAACGTTTGCATACTACTGCTTGTCGCTGCGGCGGTACCAAGACGGTCTGCGGCAACAGAGATACTACAACCAATAACAGTAACAGCACCCTTCTAACCGGAAATGTGATCCGGTTTAAAGGATGCTGAACACCTCGCTCCTCTCGCTTATATAATTAAAAAAAAAAAATTCTCAGACTCGAACCATGGACTGTGTCACTACGCATGCGCTTACCCACTGCACTATAGGGGTTATATATTCAGAGTCTTGAATAAGAGCGGTCAAAAGATCATAGACCCTAAACACACACGCGGGGACGTCTTATTGGTACACTTGTGTAAATAATTAATATTTACGTTATTTATTTACATTTATTTGTTTGTATTTTTATTTATAATGACATAAATGATTACCAATTAAAGTAAATATTATTCACTTATAGTGTCATTTTGTATCTATAAGTATTATATTCACTGGTGGTATTGTATGTGTTGATGACCGTCGGTACTGTGCAAACATTACTGTGATCCGGTTTGAAGGGCGCTGTAACTATTATTGGTGGTACTGTCTCTGTTGCCGGATACCGTCTAGGTACCACCGCAGCGCCTATAGCAGACGACAGACAGTACTGTGCGAACATTACTGTGATCCGGTTTGACGGGCGCTGTAACTATTATTGGTTGTACTGTCTCTGTTGCCGGATACCGTCTAGATACCACCGCAGCGCCTATAGCAGACGACAGACAGTACTGTGCGAACATTACCGTGATCCGGTTTGACGGGCGCTGTAACTATTATTGGTGGTACTGTCTCTGTTGCCGGATACCGTCTAGATACCACCGCAGCGCCTATAGCAGACGACAGACAGTACTGTGCGAACATTACTGTGATCCGGTTTGACGGGCGCTGTAACTATTATTGGTTGTACTGTCTCTGTTGCCGGATACCGTCTAGATACCACCGCAGCGCCTATAGCAGACGACAGACAGTACTGTGCGAACATTACTGTGATCCGGTTTGACGGGCGCTGTAACTATTATTGGTTGTACTGTCTCTGTTGCCGGATACCGTCTAGGTACCACCGCAGCGCCTATAGCAGACGACAGACAGTACCGTGCGAACATTACCGTGATCCGGTTTGAAGTGCGCTGTAACTATTATTGGTTGTACCGTCTCTGCTGCCGGATACCGTCTAGATACCACCGCAGCGCCTATAGCAGACGACAGACAGTACTGTGCGAACATTATTGTGATCCGGTTTGAAGTGCGCTGTAACTATTATTGGTTGTACTGTCTCTGTTGCCGGATACCGTCTGGGTACCACCGCAGCGCCTATAGCAGACGACAGACGGTACTGTGCGAACATTACCGTGATCCGGTTTGACGGCGCTGTAACTATTATTGGTTGTACTGTCTCTGTTGCCGGATACCGTCTAGATACCACCGCAGCGCCTATAGCAGACGACAGACGGTACTGTGCGAACATTATTGTGATCCGGTTTGACGGGCGCTGTAACTATTATTGGTTGTACCGTCTCTGCTGCCGGATACCGTCTAGATACCACCGCAGCGCCTATAGCAGACGACAGACAGTACCGTGCGAACATTACCGTGATCCGGTTTGACGGGCGCTGTAACTATTATTGGTTGTACTGTCTCTGTTGCCGGATACCGTCTAGGTACCACCGCAGCGCCTATGGCAGACGACAGACAGTACCGTGCGAACATTACTGTGATCCGGTTTGAAGTGCGCTGTAACTATTATTGGTTGTAGTGTCTCTGTTGCCGGATCCCGTCTAGGTACCACCGCAGCGCCTATAGTAGACGACAGACAGTACCGTGCGAACATTACCGTGATCCGGTTTGACGGCGCTGTAACTATTATTGGTTGTACTGTCTCTGTTGCGGATACCGTCTAGATACCACCGCAGCGCCTATGGCAGACGACGAACGGTACTGTGCGAACATTATTGTGATCCGGTTTGACGGCGCTGTAACTATTATTGGTTGTACCGTCTCTGCTGCCGGATACCGTCTAGATACCACCGCAGCGCCTATAGCAGACGACAGACAGTACTGTGCGAACATTGCTGTGATCCGGTTTGAAGTGCGCTGTAACTATTATTGGTTGTACTGTCTCTGCTGCCGGATACCGTCTAGGTACCACCGCAGCGCCTATAGCAGACGACAGACAGTACTGTGCGAACATTACTGTGATCCGGTTTGACGGGCGCTGTAACTATTATTGGTTGTACTGTCTCTGTTGCCGGATACCGTCTAGATACCACCGCAGCGCCTATAGCAGACGACAGACAGTACTGTGCGAACATTACTGTGATCCGGTTTGACGGGCGCTGTAACTATTATTGGTTGTACTGTCTCTGTTGCCGGATACCGTCTAGATACCACCGCAGCGCCTATAGCAGACGACAGACAGTACTGTGCGAACATTACTGTGATCCGGTTTGACGGGCGCTGTAACTAATATTGGTGGTACTGTCTCTGTTGCCGGTTACCGTCTAGATACCACCGCAGCGCCTATAGCAGACGACAGACAGTACTGTGCGAACATTACCGTGATCCGGTTTGACGGGCGCTGTAACTATTGGTTGTACTGTCTCTGTTGCCGGATACCGTCTAGGTACCACCGCAGCGCCTATAGCAGACGACAGACAGTACCGTGCGAACATTATTGTGATCCGGTTTGAAGTGCGCTGTAACTATTATTGGTTGTACTGTCTCTGCTGCCGGATACCGTCTAGGTACCACCGCAGCGCCTATAGCAGACGACAGACAGTACTGTGCGAACATTACTGTGATCCGGTTTGACGGGCGCTGTAACTATTATTGGTTGTACTGTCTCTGTTGCCGGATCCCGTCTAGGTACCACCGCAGCGCCTATAGCAGACGACAGACAGTACTGTGCGAACATTATTGTGATCCGGTTTGAAGGGCGCTGTAACTATTATTGGTTGTACTGTCTCTGTTGCCGGATACCGTCTAGGTACCACCGCAGCGCCTATAGCAGACGACAGACAGTACTGTGCGAACATTATTGTGATCCGGTTTGAAGGGCGCTGTAACTATTATTGGTTGTTCTGTCTCTGTTGCCGGATACCGTCTAGGTACCACCGCAGCGCCTACCAGCAGACGACAGACAGTACCGTGCGAACATTATTGTGATCCGGTTTGACGGCGCTGTAACTATTATTGGTTGTACTGTCTGTTGCCGGATACCGTCTAGATACCACCGCAGCGCCTATAGCAGACGACAGACAGTACTGTGCGAACATTACTGTGATCCGGTTTGACGGGCGCTGTAACTATTATTGGTTGTACTGTCTCTGCTGCCGGATACCGTCTAGGTACCACCGCAGCGCCTATAGCAGACGACGAACAGTACTGTGCGAACATTATTGTGATCCGGTTTGAAGGGCGCTGTAACTATTATTGGTTGTACTGTCTCTGCTGCCGGATACCGTCTAGATACCACCGCAGCGCCTATGGCAGACGACGAACAGTACTGTGCGAACATTGCTGTGATCCGGTTTGAAGTGCGCTGTAACTATTATTGGTTGTACTGTCTCTGCTGCCGGATACCGTCTAGGTACCACCGCAGCGCCTATAGCAGACGACAGACAGTACTGTGCGAACATTATTGTGATCCGGTTTGACGGGCGCTGTAACTATTATTGGTTGTACTGTCTCTGTTGCCGGATACCGTCTAGATACCACCGCAGCGCCTATAGCAGACGACAGACAGTACTGTGCGAACATTATTGTGATCCGGTTTGACGGGCGCTGTAACTATTATTGGTTGTACTGTCTCTGCTGCCGGATACCGTCTAGATACCACCGCAGCGCCTACCAGCAGACGACAGACAGTACTGTGCGAACATTACTGTGATCCGGTTTGACGGGCGCTGTAACTAATATTGGTGGTACTGTCTCTGCTGCCGGATACCGTCTAGATACCACCGCAGCGCCTATAGCAGACGACAGACAGTACTGTGCGAACATTACCGTGATCCGGTTTGACGGGCGCTGTAACTATTGGTTGTACTGTCTCTGTTGCCGGATACCGTCTAGGTACCACCGCAGCGCCTATAGCAGACGACAGACAGTACTGTGCGAACATTATTGTGATCCGGTTTGAAGGGCGCTGTAACTATTATTGGTTGTTCTGTCTCTGTTGCCGGATACCGTCTAGGTACCACCGCAGCGCCTATAGCAGACGACAGACAGTACTGTGCGAACATTACTGTGATCCGGTTTGAAGGGCGCTGCTTAACTATTATTGGTTGTACTGTCTCTGTTGCCGGATACCGTCTGGGTACCACCGCAGCGCCTATAGCAGACGACGAACAGTACTGTGCGAACATTACTGTGATCCGGTTTGACGGGCGCTGTAACTATTATTGGTTGTACTGTCTCTGTTGCCGGATACCGTCTGGGTACCACCGCAGCGCCTATAGCAGACGACAGACGGTACTGTGCGAACATTATTGTGATCCGGTTTGAAGTGCGCTGTAACTATTATTGGTTGTACTGTCTCTGTTGCCGGATACCGTCTAGATACCACCGCAGCGCCTATAGCAGACGACAGACAGTACTGTGCGGACATTGCTGTGATCCGGTTTGACGGGCGCTGTAACTATTATTGGTTGTACTGTCTCTGTTGCCGGATACCGTCTAGATACCACCGCAGCGCCTATAGCAGACGACAGACAGTACTGTGCAAACATTACTGTGATCCGGTTTGAAGGGCGCTGTAACTATTATTGGTGGTAGTGTCTCTGTTGCCGGATACCGTCTAGGTACCACCGCAGCGCCTGTAGCAGACGACAGACAGTACTGTGCGAACATTACTGTGATCCGGTTTGACGGGCGCTGTAACTATTATTGGTTGTACTGTCTCTGTTGCGGATACCGTCTAGGTACCACCGCAGCGCCTATAGCAGACGACAGACAGTACTGTGCGAACATTACTGTGATCCGGTTTGACGGGCGCTGTAACTATTATTGGTTGTACTGTCTCTGTTGCCGGATACCGTCTAGATACCACCGCAGCGCCTATGGCAGACGACAGACGGTACTGTGCGAACATTACTGTGATCCGGTTTGACGGGCGCTGTAACTATTATTGGTTGTACTGTCTCTGTTGCCGGATACCGTCTAGGTACCACCGCAGCGCCTATAGCAGACGACAGACAGTACTGTGCGAACATTACTGTGATCCGGTTTGACGGGCGCTGTAACTATTGTGGTTGTACTGTCTCTGTTGCCGGATACCGTCTAGATACCACCGCAGCGCCTATAGCAGACGACAGACAGTACTGTGCGAACATTACTGTGATCCGGTTTGACGGGCGCTGTAACTATTATTGGTTGTACTGTCTCTGTTGCCGGATACCGTCTAGATACCACCGCAGCGCCTATAGCAGACGACAGACAGTACTGTGCGAACATTACTGTGATCCGGTTTGACGGGCGCTGTAACTAATATTGGTGGTACTGTCTCTGTTGCCGGTTACCGTCTAGATACCACCGCAGCGCCTATAGCAGACGACAGACAGTACTGTGCGAACATTACTGTGATCCGGTTTGACGGGCGCTGTAACTAATATTGGTGGTACTGTCTCTGTTGCCGGATACCGTTTAGGTACCACCGCGGCGCCTATAGCAGACGACAGACAGTACTGTGCAAACATTACTGTGATCCGGTTTGAAGGGCGTCATAGCTAGTGTAATTACTGAGGCGAGCGCAATGCGGTGCAGTGTATAACATCCTAACGACACATGGACAGGAGTATCACTTAACATCACTTCGTAGAATATAAAGAAAAGTAGTATTAAAAGAAAATACTATAGAATACTTCGAAACCTGTTATCCAATCCTAGTATATAAAAATACTCGTATTGGGCGTGCTACGTGCTACATATTAGCGCACCTTTGGCCATACATTGGCTTAGCTGTAACATATGAAACGGTACAAAGTGAGCTTAAATATAAAACGGCTCAACCGATTACCGGTAATTGTTCGATTACCGATCCACACAACTTGAGGCATCAAAGACGTATCGACGATGTCGAACAAATTACACCGTTATTTCGGTACACTGCACTAATGTGGCCGCAATTTGTAGATTTCCCGAGACATGTACAGTAGCACTTGATTTCGAGTGTGTTGTTTGTCTATACACCGGTGACCTTGTCGTTAGATACATTTGCAGCTGATAAGCGGTAGAGTGAGGATATTACTGCTCCGGTTTGAAGGGCGTTGTCGCTGCGGTGTCGAGATTTAACAATTTTCGTCTCACGCGAGCGCAATGCGGTGTGGTATGTAACATTGTATATGGTGTCATGTTGTGAACTTGCATCACTTGATATCAAGTGTCCTTCCAGCTCGTCACTTTGTTCACACGCCACTGTATTCGGTGATTCCATTAGACGTTACCACAATCACTTGATTATAAGTGATGCCCATGACAATGTGGCGCTAGTTACTATTTGTATAAACTGAACCTCGTTTCGCTCGTCGCCTGTGACATAAGACGATGTGTCTCATTACCCCAGTGATTTCAGTATATACAGCGCCCTTCAAACCGGATCACGGTAATATTTGCACAGTGCTGTTTGTCGGCTGCTTTCGGCGCTGCGTTTGTACCTACACAGTCTGTAGCAACAGAGTGACTACCACCGATAATAGCTACAACGTCCTTCAAACCGGATCACGGTAATATTTGCACAGTGCTGTTTGTCGGCTGCTTTCGGCGCTGCGTTTGTACCTACACAGTCTGTAGCAACAGAGTGACTACCACCGATAATAGCTACAACGTCCTTCAAACCGGATCACGGTAATATTTGCACAGTGCTGTTTGTCGGCTGCTTTCGGCGCTGCGTTTGTACCTACACAGTCTGTAGCAACAGAGTGACTACCACCGATAATAGCTACAACGTCCTTCAAACCGGATCACGGTAAAGTTTACACAGTGCTGTTTGTCGGCTGCTTTCGGCGCTGCGTTTGTACCTACACAGTCTGTAGCAACAGGTGACTACCACCGATAATAGCTGGCGTCCTTCAAACCGGATCACGGTAATGTTGCACAGTGCTGTTTGTCGGCTGCTTTCGGCGCTGCGTTTGTACCTACACAGTCTGTAGCAACAGAGTGACTACCACCGATAATAGCTACAACGTCCTTCAAACCGGATCACGGTAAAGTTTACCCAGTGCTGTTTGTCGGCTGCTTTCGGCGCTGCGTTTGTACCTACACAGTCTGTAGCAGCAGGTGACTACCACCGATAATAGCTACAACGTCCTTCAAACCGGATCACGGTAAAATTTGCACAGTGCTGTTTGTCGGCTGCTTTCGGCGCTGCGTTTGTACCTACGGTCTGTAGCAACAGGTGACTACCACCGATAATAGCTACAGCGTCCTTCAAACCGGATCACGGTAAGTTTACCCAGTGCTATTTGTCGGCTGCTTTCGGCGCTGCGTTTGTACCAACACAGTCTGTAGCAACAGGTGACTACCACCGATAATAGCTACAACGTCCTTCAAACCGGATCACGGTAATATTTGCACAGTGCTGTTTGTCGGCTGCTTTCGGCGCTGCGTTTGTACCTACAGTCTGTAGCAGCAGGTGACTACCACCGATAATAGCTGGCGTCCTTCAAACCGGATCACGGTAAAGTTTACACAGTGCTGTTTGTCGGCTGCTTTCGGCGCTGCGCGTTTGTACCTATACAGTCTGTAGCAGCAGGTGACTACCACCGATAATAGCTACAACGTCCTTCAAACCGGATCACGGTAATATTTACACAGTGCTGTTTGTCGGCTGCTTTCGGCGCTGCGTTTGTACCTACGGTCTGTAGCAGCAGGTGACTACCACCGATAATAGCTACAGCGTCCTTCAAACCGGATCACGGTAATATTTGCACAGTGCTGTTTGTCGGCTGCTTTCGGCGCTGCGTTTGTACCTACACAGTCTGTAGCAACAGAGTGACTACCACCGATAATAGCTACAACGTCCTTCAAACCGGATCACGGTAAAGTTTACACAGTGCTGTTTGTCGGCTGCTTTCGGTGCTGCGTTTGTACCTACACAGTCTGTAGCAACAGAGTGACTACCACCGATAACAGCTACAACGTCCTTCAAACCGGATCACGGTAAAATTTGCACAGTGCTGTTTGTCGGCTGCTTTCCGGCGCTGCGTTTGTACCTACACAGTCTGTAGCAACAGAGTGACTACCACCGATAATAGCTACAACGTCCTTCAAACCGGATCACGGTAAAGTTTACCCAGTGCTGTTTGTCGGCTGCTTTCGGCGCTGCGTTTGTACCTACACAGTCTGTAGCAACAGAGTGACTACCACCGATAATAGCTACAACGTCCTTCAAACCGGATCACGGTAATATTTACACAGTGCTGTTTGTCGGCTGCTTTCGGCGCTGCGTTTGTACCTACACGGTCTGTAGCAACAGGTGACTACCACCGATAATAGCTACAACGTCCTTCAAACCGGATCACGGTAATATTTGCACAGTGCTGTTTGTCGGCTGCTTTCGGCTGCTTTCGGCGCTGCGTTTGTACCTACACGGTCTGTAGCAGCAGGTGACTACCACCGATAATAGCTACAGCGTCCTTCAAACCGGATCGCGGTAATATTTACAGTGCTGTTTGTCGGCTGCTTTCGGCGCGCTGCGTTTGTACCTACACGGTCTGTAGCAACAGAGTGACTACCGATAATAGCTACAACGTCCTTCAAACCGGATCACGGTAAAGTTTACCCAGTGCTGTTTGTCGGCTGCTTTCGGCTGCGTTTGTACCAACACGGTCTGTAGCAGCAGAGTGACTACCACCGATAATAGCTGGCGTCCTTCAAACCGGATCACGGTAAAGTTTACACAGTGCTGTTTGTCGGCTGCTTTCCGGCGCTGCGTTTGTACCAACACAGTCTGTAGCAGCAGGTGACTACCACCGATAATAGCTACAACGTCCTTCAAACCGGATCGCGGTAATATTTGCACAGTGCTGTTTGTCGGCTGCTTTCGGCGCTGCGTTTGTACCTACGGTCTGTAGCAGCAGGTGACTACCACCGATAATAGCTACAACGTCCTTCAAACCGGATCACCGTAAAGTTTACCCAGTGCTGTTTGTCGGCTGCTTTCGGCGCTGCGTTTGTACCTACACGGTCTGTAGCAACAAGGTGACTACCACCGATATGCTTCTGGCGTCCTTCAAACCGGATCACGGTAATATTTGCACAGTGCTGTTTGTCGGCTGCTTTCGGCGCTGCGTTTGTACCTACACGGTCTGTAGCAGCAGAGTGACTACCACCGATAATAGCTGGCGTCCTTCAAACCGGATCACGGTAATATTTGCACAGTGCTGTTTGTCGGCTGCTTTCGGCGCTGCGTTTGTACCTACACAGTCTGTAGCAACAGGTGACTACCACCGATAATAGCTACAGCGTCCTTCAAACCGGATCAGGGTAATATTTACAGTGCTGTTTGTCCGGCTGCTTTCGGCGCTGCGTTTGTACCTACACAGTCTGTAGCAGCAGAGTGACTACCACCGATAATAGCTACAACGTCCTTCCAAACCGGATCACGGTAATATTTGCACAGTGCTGTTTGTCCGGCTGCTTTCGGCGCTGCGTTTGTACCTACAGTCTGTAGCAGCAGGTGACTACCACCGATAATAGCTACAACGTCCTTCAAACCGGATCACGGTAAAGTTTACCCAGTGCTGTTTGTCGGCTGCTTTCGGCGCTGCGTTTGTACCTACACAGTCTGTAGCAACAGAGTGACTACCACCGATAATAGCTACAACGTCCTTCAAACCGGATCACGGTAATGTTTACACAGTGCTGTTTGTCGGCTGCTTTCGGCGCTGCGTTTGTACCTACACAGTCTGTAGCAACAGAGTGACTACCACCGATAATAGCTACAACGTCCTTCAAACCGGATCACGGTAATATTTACACAGTGCTGCTTGTCGGCTGCTTCGGCGCTGCGTTTGTACCTACACGGTCTGTAGCAACAGGTGACTACCACCGATATGCTACAACGTCCTTCAAACCGGATCACGGTAATATTTGCACAGTGCTGTTTGTCGGCTGCTTTCGGCGCTGCGTTTGTACCTACACAGTCTGTAGCAACAGAGTGACTACCACCGATAATAGCTACAACGTCCTTCAAACCGGATCACGGTAATATTTACACAGTGCTGCTTGTCGGCTGCTTTCGGCGCTGCGTTTGTACCTACACAGTCTGTAGCAACAGAGTGACTACCACCGATAATAGCTACAACGTCCTTCAAACCGGATCACAGTAATATTTGCACAGTGCTGTCTGACGGCTGCGATCGTACCCATGACTTTCATCGGTATTTCATGTTCGAATGTAGTATTTATTCAGTTCCGGTACTGTCCCAGCTTTTGCCCACGCCGTGGTCATCCTCCACGGCGCGCGCCGTCACCACCACATGGCCCCGCGTCTGGCCCTGGCGGAAACGTGTAATAAACTCACCGAATTATATATACAACCTGCGCGCGACGACAGGAATAGACTAAATTTTTTTTTTTTTTAATACATATTTTAACTCCACGAATCGACGCTCACCTGTTAATAAGTGACGGACATATAAAATGGAGGCATTAACAATATACCCTATATTACTCTCGGCATCTCTCAAACATTCCCATATAGATATAAGTGTTCATATGAGGAAGTAATTTGGGCCATTTCCTATCACGGGGCCCAATGCAGGTCGGCGGGGAAGTCAGCTTGGGTCCCGTGACTGGTCGTGCTGGACGCCTTACACGCCAGTACAAAACGATATTGACTCATCACGAGATCTTAGAAACCGTTTGACGTGGACACTCAAAATTCAGTGATGATACTGCTTCTGACGTTTAGAGGTCAGCTGATAATGGATTTCACAAAATACCTACCCTAAAAGGAGTGGGGGGTGTTACAAAGACATTTGTACTTTTTTCCTTCACCTGATATTAAGTGTCACGCTCGCCCATAATAAAGCGCAATAATGCAGTCGTCGCTTGATAAGATGTTGAGTGTCGCTACTCCAGTAATTACAACTGCAGCGCCCTTCAAACCGGATCGCGGTATTGTTTGCACACTGAAAATTACCTAGACGGTCTCTGTCAACGTTTTTTTGTCTATGTTATACTTTTTTTTTTAATGAAGCGACAAGACGGACGATCACTTGATTTTAAGTGATACGCCATTTACAAAGTGGCGCTAGCTGGAATGGTATTCACAGTACAAAGTTGCAGTCATCGCTTTGAAAGATACAATGTTGAGTATCGGTACTTCAGTAATGACAATAGCTACAGCACCCTTCAAACCGGAGTACGGTAATATTTGCACAGTGCTGTTTGTCGGCAGCTTTCGGCGCTGCGTTTGTACCTACACAGTCTGTAGCAACAGAGTGACTACCACCGATAATAGCTACAACGTCCTTCAAACCGGATCACGGTAAAGTTTACCCAGTGCTGTTTGTCGGCGGTAATGTTTGCACATCGCAACCTACCTAGACGTTATCTATCAGCATCAATATTAAAGTATTTGAATATAAAGAAGAAGCTTCGTATCCCAGCGGTGGGACCAGCGAGTGGGATGTTCATTATTATATATAACAATAACACCTCTTCATCTATCAGCTGACAGACGCCCACTGCTGGACATGAGCTACTGTAACTCACCGATAAATCTCTGCTTCTGAAGATCGTCTGGGTACCGCAACGACACACATTACTGTGCAAAATTCACTATGTTCCGGTTTGAAGGGCGCTGAAGCTGGTATAATTACTGGGGTAATCAATAATTCACCTCTGATCTGATGTATCACTTACATTCAAGTGAACGTACCGCTAGTCTCGAAACTGTAATAGTCCACAGCTGGACATGGGCCTTCCCCAAAGATTCCCATATAGGTTGGATGGGTATTCATATGGGGGGGATTTGGACCATTCCCCACCACGCTGGCCTAATGCAGGTCGGTGGGAGCCAGAGCCTCGTCTGTTGATCGGCTGCTCAACGAGCTGGTAATGTTCGCTTTGGTCCCGTGAGCCGTTGTGCGAGGCCCCTAACACTACATGATAAATAATATTAAATATTTTTTATCACTCTGTATCACACTGATATGTGTTTACTGCTGTGTAGTAAAACGGATAAAACATGCGCCATTAAATTATTTAATGAAGCGACGTTTTACGTTTTTTTTTTTTTAATTAAGCGACGAGACGGGGACAACTATCACCCGATGTTAAGTGATACGCCTGCACATAACATGGCGCTAGTTAGGATGGTATAAGCCGCCAGACAGTACTGTGCGGACATTGATGTGATCCGGTTTGAAGGACCTTACTGGTGGTAGTGTCTCTGTTGCTACAGACCGTCTAGGTACCGCCGCAGCGCCTATTGCAGCCGACAGACAGTACTGTGCGACATTGCTGTGATCCGGTTTGAAGGACCTTATTGGTGGTAGTGTCTCTGCTGCTACAGACCGTTCAGGTACCGCCGCAGCGCCTGTTGCAGCCGACAGACAGTACTGTGCGGACATTGATGTGATCCGGTTTGAAGGACCTTACTGGTGGTAGTGTCTCTGTTGCTACAGACCGTCTAGGTACCGCCGCAGCGCCTGTTGCAGCCGACAGACAGTACTGTGCGGACATTGATGTGATCCGGTTTGAAGGACCTTACTGGTAGTAGTGTCTCTGTTGCCGGAGACCGTCTAGGTACCGCCGCAGCGCCTGTTGCAGCCGACAGACAGTACTGTGCGGACATTGCTGTGATCCGGTTTGAAGGACCTTACTGGTGGTAGTGTCTCTGTTGCTACAGACCGTCTAGGTACCGCCGCAGCGCCTGTTGCAGCCGACAGACAGTACTGTGCGGACATTGATGTGATCCGGTTTGAAGGACCTTACTGGTGGTAGTGTCTCTGTTGCTACAGACCGTCTAGGTACCGCCGCAGCGCCTGTTGCAGCCGACAGACAGTACTGTGCGGACATTGATGTGATCCGGTTTGAAGGACCTTATTGGTGGTAGTGTCTCTGTTGCTACAGACCGTCTAGGTACCGCCGCAGCGCCTGTTGCAGCCGACAGACAGTACTGTGCGGACATTGATGTGATCCGGTTTGAAGGACCTTACTGGTGGTAGTGTCTCTGCTGCTACAGACCGTCTAGGTACCGCCGCAGCGCCTATTGCAGCCGACAGACAGTACTGTGCGGGCATTGCTTTGATCCGGTTTGAAGGACCTTACTGGTGGTAGTGTCTCTGTCGCCGGAGACCGTCTAGGTACCGCCGCAGCGCCTGTTGCAGCCGACAGACAGTACTGTGCGGACATTGCTGTGATCCGGTTTGAAGGACCTTACTGGTGGTAGTGTCTCTGTTGCTGCAGACCGTCTAGGTACCGCCGCAGCGCCTATTGCAGCCGACAGACAGTACTGTGCGGACATTGCTGTGATCCGGTTTGAAGGACCTTACTGGTGGTAGTGTCTCTGTTGCCGGAGACCGTCTAGGTACCGCCGCAGCGCCTGTTGCAGCCGACAGACAGTACTGTGCGGACATTGCTGTGATCCGGTTTGAAGGACCTATAGCTATCACTGGTGGTAGTGTCTCTGTTGCCGGAGACCGTCTAGGTACTCGCCGCAGCGCCTATTGCAGCCGACAGACAGTACCGTGCGGACATTGATGTGATCCGGTTTGAAGGACCTTACTGGTGGTAGTGTCTCTGCTGCTACAGACCGTTCAGGTACCGCCGCAGCGCCTGTTGCAGCCGACAGACAGTACTGTGCGGACATTGATGTGATCTGGTTTGAAGGACCTATAGCTATCACTGGTGGTAGTGTCTCTGTTGCCGGAGACCGTCTAGGTACCGCCGCAGCGCCTATTGCAGCCGACAGACAGTACTGTGCGGACATTGATGTGATCCGGTTTGAAGGACCTATAGCTATCACTGGTGGTAGTGTCTCTGTTGCCGGAGACCGTCTAGGTACCGCCGCAGCGCCTATTGCAGCCGACAGTCAGTACTGTGCGGATATTTCCCGACCTATAGCTAGTTTAATTACTGGGGTAACGAGACTCGACATCTTACGTCTCAATACGTCGAGAGCAATGGTACAATATACCATTCCAACTAGCGCCGTGTTATGGGCGGGTGTATCACTTACCATCAGGTGAACGTCCAGCTCCTCTCGACGCTTAATTGTATAAAAAAAAATGGTATATTATATATTCCTCATCGGCCAGCTTCACTCCATTGTAGGACATAGGCTTATACTAAAACTCCGTTACCTCTTTTTTTTTAATAATCTTCGGCTACACACCGCCACACATACATCCACTTGAACATACCGCGTTGTTAATAAATAAAACTAAAAACTTTTTTTTTTTTAATATAATTTATTTATTTATTTATTACACATTTTTTTATATGTTCTATTATATACAATATAGTATTTTTTTTTTCTAATTATTTTATCTCTAACACTAATATGGCCGCGATAATTGACAGGCAGCTGTCAAAAAAAAAAAAAATTACCGCCATTAATATGTTCGTTGTGATACGCCTGCCCGTAACATGGCGCTAGTTAGGATGATGTACACTACACCGTATTGCGCTCGTCGTCTTGATATATAAGATGTTGTGTCTCGTTACCCCAGTAATCTCAGTATATACAGCGCCCTTCAAACCGGATCACAGTAACGTTTGCACAGTACTGTCTGTCGGCTGCAATAGGCGCTCCGGCGGTACCTACACGGTCTGTAGCAACAGAGTCGCTACCACCGATATTAGGTACAGCGTCCTTCAAACCGGATCACAGTAATGTTTGCACAGTACTGTCTGTCGGCTGCAATAGGCGCTGCGGCGGTACCTACACGATCTGTAGCAACAGGGTCACTACAACCGATAATAGGTACAGCGCCCTTCAAACCGGATCACAGCAATGTCCGCACAGCACTGTCTGTCGGCTGCAATAGGCGCTGCGGCGGTACCTAGACGGTCTCCGGCAACAGAGACACTACCACCAGTAAACATAACTTAAAGCGAAATTATCGTGATCCGGTTTGAAGGGCGCTGTAGCTAATTTAATTACTGGGGTAACGAGACACATCTGTCTCAGACCACGAGTGCAATTGTATCGTAAATAACACTATAGGCGGGCCTATCACTCACTATCAGGTGAACGTCCCGCTGGTCTTCTTAGTTAATAGACTAGAAATTACTACTACATACTATACTAGGGGTCATCGATGGGGGTCTTTGGGGGTAGGCTGATGTCCAGCAGTGACCCTCGGCTGATGATGATGATACCATCAATGTGATGGTTAGGATGATATACACGACTCTTTATTCTCCTATTAATAAATCTGGTCGGACATAACCCTTCCCCAAAGACCTCCATTTTCACAAGGGTCCATAAAAAGGGGGGAGGATTTGAATATGGAGATCGTTTGTACCGCCGCAGCGACGGACAGTGCCGTGCAAACTTCACTGCTCCGGTTTGAAGGGCGCCGTAGACGGTGTAATTATTGGAGTGACGACACTCTTTACCTCTATGGTCTGCTGTGTCACTTGCATTCAGGTGAACGTGCCGCTGGTCTCGAAACTGGTGGTGAATCATCACCATCATCAGACGATAGTCCACTGCTGGATACGGGGCTTCCCCTAAATTCTCACACCGATTGGATAGGTATTTGGGTTATTCCCCTCATGCTGGCTGAATGCGGGTAGGTGGGTACGACTGCCTCGTCTGCTGATTATCGGGCGACACCGCACTGGTGATGTCCGCTTGGCTGTGATGTGTAGGTGATCGAGCACGAATATAGAATGTTCTAGAAGGATTAAGTCTGCAGATTCTGTTCGCTCTTCAGCTCCAGGGCCCAGACGTGCTGCGGCCACCCGGTCCTGCCTTTGGCCTTCTTCTCCACCGCTGCGTTCTGAAAGAAGATGATCATATGTATCCAGAAGTTCACATTGGAGACCATAGAATAGGCGACTTTGATGAAGACTAGGTTTTTTTTTTTTTTTTAATTTGTACCCTTCGGCCATTTTTGTGCCTGTGCTTACAATACATTTCATTTATTTGTTACGTTCTTTTCTCTTCTTTCTTTCGGTTAGGATGTTTACGATTAGTTCGATCACCGCCCACTGCCCACAGCCCACAAGTGGGATAATTTATTGCTGTCATTTGCCTGTTGTCGGAGACTGTAGGTACTGCCGCTGCGAGAAACAAAGTAGTGTGCATAAATTACTGTGATCCGGTTTGAAGGATCAATAGCTATTGGTGGTACTATCTCTGTTGCATTAGCTACAGCGCACTTCAAACCGGATATTAAACAACAAGAAGAGCGGGACGATCAGCTGATAGTGAGTGACACGTTCACACTTAACGTGGTGCTAGTTAAGATGGTACTGTGCAAACCAATACTGTGTTCCGGTTTGAAGGGCGCTGTAGGTAGTGTAATTACTGAAGTGGCGAGTCTTAACAGCTTCTCAGGCGACGAGCGCAATGTGGTGCAGTGTATGCCATCTCAACTAGCGCCATGTTTTATTGTGTCGTCGCTTAAAAACATAAAAAAAAAAAAAAAAAAAAAAAAAAAAAAAAAAAAAAAAAAAAAAATACTGCGCTTATCGTATTGAGACGTTAAATGTAGTAATCTCGTCACTCCAGTAATTTAATTTGCCACGGCGCCCTTCAAACCGGATCACGGTATTTTTCTCCGGCAAAAGAACGAAACATCAAACACGAAATACACAATCTGTTACAAATAGACCGGTGGGAAAGAAAACAAAAGGTTTTTTTTTTTTTTATAAACGCATACAAGTACGAGTTAACAGAGCGTCGCATTGACTGCCAGCACGTGTTCTCGAGAGGCCGAACGGGGCTTGTGACTTTTGTCTTTACAAAAACTGGGCGGGAACGATGAATAAAAACAGCTGTCTCATTAATACGGTGGCGTAGGTTAGTTATCGTGATTCTATTTAGTTTTCTATTTTTTTTTTTTTTAAATCACTCTCTTCTGTTCTCTGATGATGTGAATCGCTTTAGTGACTCCAGCAGCTGACCTGATGGTGGAACCGAGGAGTTTATCCTCAGCAGATCTTTCAAAATGCACTAATGGCGGTGAAGTTGGATTTTCCGTCCGTTCCGTCATCCGTCGGATTTTCGTAATCAGGATTCGGCGTCGAGGTCTGGTTTTCCACCGCCTGCGTGCACCCTGGAGGAATCTGGAGAACCCTGACCATGGATGTACTTGGTGTGCGAAGACTGTGCTGGTCTTTACCGGAAGTTGCGGAATTGGTGACGGTATGATGAGCATAAGTATATCGAGATTAGCAAGCCGTAGTATACGCTTATCGGTCTTGGGAATGTTAGTGGGCAAAATATATCGTCTCCCATTTGTATGCAGTGTACATACTGTGGTGATGTGACCTAATTTGACTACCGTACATATCTAACCCACGCTATTGGCGAGATCATATTGCTTTGAGCGTTCTAATAGTTTTATAATACTATAACAGGTAAAAGGTTTACATGGTTTATAAGAGAGTCGTGTCCCAGCAGTGGGAGTGGTAAGTGGGCTATTTATAAACAATAATTTTTTTTTTTTTTTTTAATCGAAACGAAATTCCTGATGTTTTCATATGGAACTAATATTCATCATAATCAGCTGATAGATGCCCACTGCTGGGATTTTAACGTTGCGCTAGTTGGGATGATATATATATAGTATATAATACTGATACTCTTTAATATCCATTACCAAGTTCCGGCTCGAAGGACCACCGCTTGATATTTTATATCTCAAGTCTCAAGGATGACACCATACGATGGTGAGTGTCGATGGTATCTGATGGTAAGTAGTACGCCCGTCCATAACACGGCGGTATATAGTACGATATACACTGCACTGCATTGCGCTCGCCTGAGACATAAGATGTTGATTCTCGTTACCCCAGTAATTACTTTAGCAGCAGCGCCCTTCAAACCGGATCACAGTAATGTCCGCACACCGCTCGTCTCCGGCAACAGAACGTTCAACCTATTCGCTCACCGGGCTTCGTATCTGGGTCATACCTGCGGGTAGTTGTTTACTCTAACCGCTGGGCCCGTGCCGTCTGGTTACTGTCGAACGCTTCCGATGTTTACCGTACAAATTTACGACTACCCCCCTCGTACACTTGTTGGGTTGTTTTTTTTTTTTTCTGTAACATTTTTTCCTCGCTACAGTTAGAGGAAATTTCCTGACGGACGGATGTAAACGAACACTGGGTCTTGACTAGTCGACGGTCGGTTCGGTGATACTGTGTATGATGGTGCAGGGTTCGAATCCATAGCTATTTTTTTTTTTTTAAATCACTCTCTTCTGTTCTCTGATGATGTGAATCGCTTTAGTGACTCCAGCAGCTGACCTGATGGTGGAACCGAGGAGGTTATCCTCAGCAGATCTTTCAAAATGCACTAATGGCGGTGAAGTTGGATTTTCCCTCCGTTCCGTCATCCGTCGGATTTTCGTAATCAGGATTCGGCGTCGAGGTCTGGTCTTCCACCGCCTGCGTGCACCCTGGAGGAATCTGGAGAACCCTGACCATAGATGTACTTGGTGTGCGAAGACTGTGCTGGTCGTTACCGGAAGTTGCGGAATTGGTGACGGTATGATGAGCATAAGTATATCGAGATTAGCAAGCCGTACTATACGCTTATCGGTCTTGGGAATGTTAGTGGGCAAAATATATCGTCTCCCATTTGTATGCAGTGTACATACTGTGGTGATGTGACCTAATTTGACTACCGTACATATCCTAACCCACGCTACATCGTTATTGGCGGGATCATATTGCTTTGAGCGTTCTAATAGTTTCATAATACTATAACAGGTAAAAGGTTTACATAGTTTAAATGGTTTATAAGAGAGTCGTGTCCCAGCAGTGGGAGTGGTAAGTGGGCTATTTATAAACAATAATTTTTTTTTTTTTTAATTCGAAACGAAATTCCTGATGTTTTCATATGGAACTAATATTCATCATAATCAGCTGATAGATGCCCACTGCTGGGATTTTAACGTTGCGCTAGTTGGGATGATATATATATAGTATATAATACTGATACTCTTTAATATCCATTACCAAGTTCCGGCTCGAAGGACCACCGCATGATATTTTATATCTCAAGTCTCAAGGATGACACCATACGATGGTGAGTGTCGATGGTATCTGATGGTAAGTAGTACGCCCGTTCATAACACGGCGGTATATAGTATGATATACACTGCACTGCATTGCGCTCGCCTGAGACATAAGATGTTGATTCTCGTTACCCCAGTAATTACTTTAGCAGCAGCGCCCTTCAAACCGGATCACAGTAATGTCCGCACACCGCTCGTCTCCGGCAACAGAACGTTCAACCTATTCGCTCACCGGGCTTCGTATCTGGGTCATACCTGCGGGTAGTTGTTTACTCTAACCGCTGGGCCCGTGCCGTCTGGTTACTGTCGAACGCTTCCGATGTTTACCGTACAAATTTACGACTACCCCCCTCGTACACTTGTTGGGTTGTTTTTTTTTTTTTCTGTAACATTTTTTCCTCGCTACAGTTAGAGGAAATTTCCTGACGGACGGATGTAAACGAACACTGGGTCTTGACTAGTCGACGGTCGGTTCGGTGATACTGTGTATGATGGTGCAGGGTTCGAATCCATAGATATTTTTTTTTTTTTTTGGAAGGTAAAATATATATATATATAAATACTGATGTAATACTTCTGTTGGTGGAGACCGAGGTAAGTACCGCAGCGAATGTTCTTGTTAATATTAGTGTTCAAATATCACAGTGATCCGGTTTAAAAGGCGCTGTGGCTAGTGAAATTACTGCGGTAACGATACTCAATATTTTATATTTAAATATGACAACGTTGTGATGCAGTGTACATCATCCTAACTAGTGACTACTGTTCACTTCGTTGAAAGAATTGATTTTGGTGATGATGACTTTAAATTGATGATGAGATGATTCCCATTGATCATAGTGAAGACAAATTAAATAAAAATCAAATTGGCTGTAAATGGTAATTTCCATTGTCTTCGTGAATATAAATATATAAGAAAAATCAAATCGGACGTGGCTGTAAGCAATGATTTCCAGTGACGTTAATAAAATAATTAAAAATATCTAAAATGGTCTAAAGCGATGATTTTCAATAGTGAAAATAAATAAATAAAAAACAATAACTTTCTTTAGCGTCGGTGAAAATAATTAAAAAAAAACAAACTTGGCTGTAAGCGATGATTTCCATTGCTCTTATAAAAATAAAAAAAAATAATCGATAACTTTCTTTAGCGTCGGTGAAGATAATTTAAAAAAAAAATCAAACTTGGCTGTAAGCGATGATTTCCATTGCTCTTATAAAAAAAAATCGATAACTTTCTTTAGCGTCGGTGAAGATAATTTAAAAAAAAAAACAAACTATGCTGTAAGCGATGATTTCCATTGCTCTTAAAAAAAAAATAATCGATAACTCTCTTTAGCGTCGGTGAAGATAAATTAAAAAAAAAATCAAACTTGGCTGTAAGCGATGATTTCCATTGCTCTTATAAAAAAAAAAAAATCGATAACTTTCTTTAGCGTCGGTGAAGATAATTTAAAAAAAAAAATCAAACTATGCTGTAAGCGATGATTTCCATTGCTCTTAAAAAAAAAAATCGATAACTTTCTTTAGCGTCGGTGAAGATAAATTAAAAAAAAAATCAAACTTGGCTGTAAGCGATGATTTCCATTGCTCTTAAAAAAAAAAAATCGATAACTTTCTTTAGCGTCGGTGAAGATAATTTAAAAAAAATCAAACTTGGCTGTAAGCGATGATTTTCATTGCTCTTATAAAAAAAATCGATAACTTTCTTTAGCGTCGGTGAGATAATTTAAAATCAAACTTGGCTGTAAGCGATGATTTCCATTGCTCTTATAAAAAATCGATAACTTTCTTTAGCGTCGGTGAAGATAATTTAAAAAAAATCAAACTTGGCTGTAAGCGATGATTTCCATTGCTCTTATAAAAAAAAAATCGATAACTTTCTTTAGCGTCGGTGAAGATAATTTAAAAAAAAAAATCAAACTTGGCTGTAAGCGATGATTTCCATTGCTCTTATAAAAAAAATCGATAACTTTCTTTAGCGTCGGTGAAGATAATTTAAAAAGAAATCAAACTTGGCTGTAAGCGATGATTTCCATTGACGTCGGTGAAGATAAATTAAAAAAAAAAAACTCCCGCCCGTGCAACATTCGTTCGTTTTATTTGCCGCCATTACGTTCATATTAAGCAATAAATACGCTTTAATCTTTAACAGACGCCCTCCTAATCTAATCGCGAAACGCCACATGGCTCCTGCGGTATTCTCTAATGCAGGGGTCGGCAACCTTTTTATATTTCAATTCTATTACATTCCAAAGAATTTTTACCAGAATAAATTTATATTTACTACCGATCAGTAAGTGTTCCCGCACAACAGTCTCCATCCAAGCCAACCTGACCAGTGCTTACTACCCGGTGGGAGATGGCCCAAATCCCCCCCACATGAACTACCCGTTGTAGGATTGGTTGAACTGGTTGAAGCCTATGTCCAGCAGTGGACATCCATCGGCTGATGATGAACGATCATTGGGCGATGTAGAAATCTTACTATCAACAGATATTTCTACTACCAAACAGTAACGAATATATGTTACTTGTATCCGGTTTGAAGGAAGCAGCTGATGACGTTACTGTCTTAGAACGATAACCTCCATATAATGTAGTGTATACTACAAGATGAACGTCTGGTTAAAAAAATTTCTATGTTCCGGTTTGAAGGACTCTGTAGTTAATGAAATTACTGGGAAGCTAGGTACTACCGCAGCGCAAATTGCATCCAAAAAACTACTGTGCACACATTACCGTGATCCGGCTTAAAGGGCGCTGTATCTACTGCAATTGCTAGGGTAGGTGGGGAGTATGTAGTGGTGTTATGTATGTCATCCTAACTAGCGCCGTGTTGTTGTGCGCGGGCGTATCACTTACAATCAGGTGAAGGTCTCGCATCGCTTCATTGATTAAAACAAAAAAAAGGTTTGCGATCTCTGGTTTAGTTGCGTCTGGCGAACGTAACGAGAGCATATCTATATTAGATGCGTGTTGTGTAAAACATCTCTCCTCTTTCATCCATCACCAACAAGCGTGACGCCGGAACCGAACCAGACCACCACCACTTCCGGTACGGTATTTTACTGGTGGTAGTGTCTGTTGCCGGAGACCGTCTAGGTATCGCCGCAGCGCGTATTGCAGCCGACAGACAGTACTGTGCAGACATTGCTGTGATCCGGTTTGAAGGGCGCTGTAACTATTAGTGGTTGTAGTGTCTCTGTTGCCGCAGACCGTCTAGGTACTGCCGCAGCGCGCGTATTGCAGCCGACGAACGGTACTGTGCGGACATTGCTGTGATCGGTTTGAAGGACTCTGTAGTTAATGAAATAACTTAGAAGCTAGGTACTACCGCAGCGCAAATTGGATCAAAAATACTGTGCACACATTACCGTGATCCGGCTTGAAGGGCGCTGTATCTACTGCAATTGCTAGGGTAGGTGGGGGAGTATGTAGTGGTGTTAAGTATGTCTTCTAACTAGCGCCGTGTTGTTGTGCGCGGGCGTATCACTTACAATCAGGTGAAGGTCTCGCATCGCTTCATCGATTAAAACAAAAGAAAGGTTTGCGATCTCTGGTTTAGTTGCGTCTGGCGAACGTAACGAGAGCATATCTATATTAGATGCGTGTTGTGTAAAACATCTCTCCTCTTTCATCCATCACCAACAAGCGTGACGCCGGAACCGAACCAGACCACCACCACTTCCGGTACGGTATTTTACTGGTGGTAGTGTCTCTGTTGCCGGAGACCGTCTAGGTACCGCCGCAGCGCGTATTGCAGCCGACAGACAGTACTGTGCGGACATTGCTGTGATCCGGTTTGAAGGGCGCTGTAACTATTATTGGTTGTAGTGTCTCTGTTGCTGCAGACCGTCTAGGTACCGCCGCAGCGCGTATTGCAGCCGACAGACAGTACTGTGCGGACATTGCTTTGATCCGGTTTGAAGGGCGCTGTAACTATTATTGGTTGTAGTGTCTCTGTTGCTGCAGACCGTCTAGGTACTGCCGCAGCGCGTATTGCAGCCGACAGACAGTACTGTGCGGACATTGCTGTGATCCGGTTTGAGGGCGCTGTAACTATTATTGGTTGTAGTGTCTCTGTTGCTGCCAGACCGTCTAGGTACTGCCGCAGCGCGTATTGCAACCGACAGACGGTACTGTGCGGACATTGCTGTGATCCGGTTTGAAGGCGCTGTAACTATTGTGGTTGTAGTGTCTCTGTTGCCGCAGACCGTCTAGGTACTGCCGCAGCGCGTATTGCAGCCGACAGACAGTACTGTGCGGACATTGCTGTGATCCGGTTTGAAGGGCGCTGTAACTATTATTGGTTGTAGTGTCTCTCTGTTGCTGCAGACCGTCTGGGTACTGCCGCAGCGCGTATTGCAACCGACGAACGGTACTGTGCGGACATTGCTGTGATCCGGTTTGAAGGGCGCTGTAACTATTATTGGTTGTAGTGTCTCTGTTGCTGCAGACCGTCTAGGTACCGCCGCAGCGCGTATTGCAGCCGACAGACAGTACTGTGCGGACATTGCTGTGATCCGGTTTGAAGGGCGCTGTAACTATTATTGGTTGTAGTGTCTCTCTGTTGTCGGAGACCGTCGAGGCACCATCGCAGCGCCTATTGCAGCCGATAGACGGTACTGTGCGAACATTACTGTGATCCGGTTTGAAGGAGCTGTAACTATTATTGGTTGTAGTGTCTCTGTTGTCGGAGACCGTCGAGGCACCATCGCAGCGCCTGTGCAGCCGACAGACAGTATTGTGCGAACATTACTGTGATCGGTTTGAAGGGCGCTGTCACTGTTATTGGTGATAGTGTCTCTCTGTTGTCGGAGACCGTCGAGGCACCATCGCGGCGCCTATTGCAGCCGACAGACGGTACTGTGCGAACATTACCGTGATCCGGTTTGAAGGGCGCTGTCACTGTTATTGGTGATAGTGTCTCTGTTGTCGGAGACCGTCGAGGCACCATCGCGGCGCCTATTGCAGCCGATAGACAGTACTGTGCGGACGTGCTGTGATCCGGTTTGAAGGGCGCTGTCACTGTTATTGGTGATAGTGTCTCTGTTGTCGGAGACCGTCGAGGCACCATCGCAGCGCCTATTGCAGCCGACGAACGGTACTGTGCGAACATTACCGTGATCCGGTTTGAAGGGTGCTGTAACTATTATTGGTTGTAGTGTCTCTGTTGTCGGAGACCGTCGAGGCACCATCGCGGCGCCTATTGCAGCCGACAGACAGTACTGTGCGAACATTACCGTGATCCGGTTTGAAGGTCGCTGTAACTATTAGTGGTGATAGTGTCTCTGTTGTCGGAGACCGTCGAGGCACCATCGCAGCGCCTATTGCAGCCGACAGACTATTGTGCGAACATTACTGTGATCCGGTTTGAAAGGCGCTGTCACTATTATTGGTGATAGTGTCTCTGTTGTCGGAGACCGTCGAGGCACCATCGCAGCGCGTATTGCAGCCGACAGACAGTATTGTGCGAACATTGCTGTGATCCGGTTTGAAGGGCGCTGTCACTGTTGTGGTGATAGTGTCTCTCTGTTGTCGGAGACCGTCTAGGTACTGCCGCAGCGCGTATTGCAGCCGACAGACGGTACTGTGCGGACATTGCTGTGATCGGTTTGAAGGGCGCTGTAACTGTGTGGTTGTAGTGTCTCTGTTGCCGCAGACCGTCTAGGTACCGCCGCAGCGCGTATTGCAGCCGACAGACGGTACTGTGCGAACATTACTGTGATCCAGTTTGAAGGGCGCTGTAACTATTGGTTGTAGTGTCTCTGTTGCTGCAGACCGTCTAGGTACCGCCGCAGCGCCTATTGCAGCCGACAGACAGTACTGTGCGGACATTGCTGTGATCCGGTTTGAAGGGCGCTGTAACTATTATTGGTTGTAGTGTCTCTGTTGCTGCAGACCGTCTAGGTACCGCCGCAGCGTATTGCAGCCGACAGACAGTACTGTGCGGACATTGCTGTGATCCGGTTTGAAGGGCGCTGTAACTATTGTGGTTGTAGTGTCTCTCTGTTGCTGCAGACCGTCTGGTACTGCCGCAGCGCGTATTGCAGCCGACGAACGGTACTGTGCGGACATTGCTGTGTTCCGGTTTGAAGGGCGCTGTCACTGTTATTGGTGATAGTGTCTCTGTTGCTGCAGACCGTCTAGGTACTGCCGCAGCGCGTATTACAGCCGACAGACGGTACTGTGCGGACATTGCTGTGTTCCGGTTTGAAGGGCGCTGTAACTGTGTGGTTGTAGTGTCTCTCTGTTGCTGCAGACCGTCTAGGTACTGCCGCAGCGCGTATTGCAACCGACACACTGTACTGTGCGCATATTACTGTGATCCGGTTTGAAGGGCGCTGCGACTATCATTGGTTGTAGTGTCTCTGTTGCCGGAGACCGTCTAGGTACCGCCGCAGCGACTATTGCAGCCGACACACTGTACTGTGCGCATATTACTGTGATCGGTTTGAAGGGCGCTGTAACCATTATTGGTTGTAGTGTCTCTGTTGCTGCAGACCGTCTGGGTACTGCCGCAGCGCGTATTACAGCCGACAGACGGTACTGTGCGGACATTGCTGTGATCCGGTTTGAAGGGCGCTGTAACTATTATTATTGGTTGTAGTGTCTCTGTTGCTGCAGACCGTCTGGGTACTGCCGCAGCGCGTATTGCAACCGACAGACAGTACTGTGCGGACATTGCTGTGTTCCGGTTTGAAGGGCGCTGTAACTATTATTGGTTGTAGTGTCTCTGTTGCTGCAGACCGTCTAGGTACTGCCGCAGCGCGTATTGCAGCCGACAGACAGTACTGTGCGGACATTGCTGTGATCCGGTTTGAAGGGCGCTGTAACTATTATTGGTTGTAGTGTCTCTGTTGTCGGAGACCGTCTAGGTACCGCCGCAGCGCCTATTGCAGCCGACAGACAGTACTGTGCGGACATTGCTGTGATCCGGTTTGAAGGGCGCTGTAACTATTATTGGTTGTAGTGTCTCTGTTGCTGCAGACCGTCTAGGTACCGCCGCAGCGCGTATTGCAGCCGACAGACAGTACTGTGCGGACATTGCTGTGATCCGGTTTGAAGGGCGCTGTAACTATTAGTGGTTGTAGTGTCTCTGTTGCTGCAGACCGTCTAGGTACCGCCGCAGCGCGTATTGCAGCCGACAGACAGTACTGTGCGGACATTGCTGTGATCCGGTTTGAAGGGCGCTGTAACTATTATTGGTTGTAGTGTCTCTGTTGCTGCAGACCGTCTAGGTACCGCCGCAGCGCGTATTGCAGCCGACAGACAGTACTGTGCGGACATTGCTGTGATCCGGTTTGAAGGGCGCTGTAACTATTGTGGTTGTAGTGTCTCTGTTGCAGCAGACCGTCTAAGTACCACCGCAGCGCCTATTGCAGCCGACAGACAGTACTGAGCGGAGATTGCTGTGATCCGGTTTGAAGGGCGCTGTCACTATTATTGGTTGTAGTGTCTCTGTTGCCGGAGACCGTGTAAGTACCACCGCAGCGCCTATTGCAGCCGACAGACAGTACTGTGCGGACATTGCTGTGATCCGGTTTGAAGGGCGCTGTAACTATTATTGGTTGTAGTGTCTCTGTTGCTGCAGACCGTCTAGGTACTGCCGCAGCGCGTATTGCAACCGACAGACAGTACCGTGCGGACATTGCTGTGATCGGTTTGAAGGGCGCTGTAACTATTATTGGTTGTAGTGTTCTGTTGCTGCAGACCGTCTAGGTACCGTCGCAGCGCCTATTGCAGCCGACAGACGGCACTGTGCGAACATTACTGTGACTGTGATCCGGTTTGAAGGGCGCTGTAACTATTATTGGTTGTAGTGTTCTGTTGCTGCAGACCGTCTAGGTACCGTCGCAGCGCGTATTGCAACCGACAGACAGTACCGTGCGGACATTGCCGTGATCCGGTTTGAAGGGTGCTGTAACTATTATTGGTTGTAGTGTCTCTGTTGCCGGAGACCGTCTAGGTACTGCCGCAGCGCGTATTGCAGCCGACAGACGGTACTGTGCGGACATTGCTGTGTTCCGGTTTGAAGGGCGCTGTCACTGTTATTGGTGATAGTGTCTCTGTTGCTGCAGACCGTCTAGGTACCGCCGCAGCGCCTATTGCAGCCGACGAACGGTACTGTGCGGACATTGCTGTGATCCGGTTTGAAGGGCGCTGTAACTATTATTGGTTGTAGTGTCTCTGTTGCTGCAGACCGTCTAGGTACCGCCGCAGCGCCTATTGCAGCCGACAGACAGTACTGTGCGGACATTGCTGTGATCCGGTTTGAAGGGTGCTGTAACTATTATTGGTTGTAGTGTTCTGTTGCTGCAGACCGTCTAGGTACTGCCGCAGCGCGTATTGCAGCCGACAGACAGTACTGTGCGGACATTGCTGTGATCCGGTTTGAAGGGCGCTGTAACTATTATTGGTTGTAGTGTCTCTGTTGCTGCAGACCGTCTAGGTACCGCCGCAGCGCCTATTGCAGCCGACAGACAGTACTGTGCGGACATTGCTGTGTTCCGGTTTGAAGGGCGCTGTCACTGTTATTGGTGATAGTGTCTCTGTTGCTGCAGACCGTCTAGGTACCGTCGCAGCGCGTATTGCAGCCGACAGACAGTACTGTGCGAACATTACCGTGATCCGGTTTGAAGGGCGCTGTCACTGTTATTGGTGATAGTGTCTCTGTTGCTGCAGACCGTCTAGGTACTGCCGCAGCGCGTATTGCAGCCGACAGACAGTACTGTGCGAACATTACCGTGATCCGGTTTGAAGGGCGCTGTCACTGTTATTGGTGGTAGTGTCTCTGTTGCTGCAGACCGTCTAGGTACCGCCGCAGCGCGTATTGCAGCCGACAGACAGTACTGTGCGGACATTGCTGTGATCCGGTTTGAAGGGCGCTGTAACTATTATTGGTTGTAGTGTCTCTGTTGCTGCAGACCGTCTAGGTACCGCCGCAGCGCGTATTGCAGCCGACAGACAGTACTGTGCGGACATTGCTGTGATCCGGTTTGAAGGGCGCTGTCACTGTTATTGGTGATAGTGTCTCTGTTGCTGCAGACCGTCTAGGTACTGCCGCAGCGCGTATTGCAGCCGACAGACGGTACTGTGCGGACATTGCCGTGATCCGGTTTGAAGGGCGCTGTCACTGTTATTGGTGATAGTGTCTCTGTTGCTGCAGACCGTCTAGGTACCGTCGCAGCGCGTATTGCAGCCGACAGACAGTACTGTGCGAACATTACCGTGATCCGGTTTGAAGGGCGCTGTCACTGTTATTGGTGATAGTGTCTCTGTTGCTGCAGACCGTCTAGGTACTGCCGCAGCGCGTATTGCAGCCGACAGACAGTACTGTGCGGACATTGCTGTGATCCGGTTTGAAGGGCGCTGTCACTGTTATTGGTGATAGTGTCTCTGTTGCTGCAGACCGTCTAGGTACCGTCGCAGCGCGTATTGCAGCCGACAGACAGTACTGTGCGAACATTACCGTGATCCGGTTTGAAGGGCGCTGTAACTATTATTGGTTGTAGTGTTCTGTTGCTGCAGACCGTCTAGGTACCGTCGCAGCGCGTATTGCAGCCGACAGACGGTACTGTGCGGACATTGCTGTGATCCATTTTTTTGCGTCAAATCATGCGGCACCCAAACATCAAGCTTTTTTGTATCCAGCCTTCTGCAGATGGTTTAAAATGGTTTGGTGACTAACTCCCATCTCCTGGGCGATGTCACGAGATGCCACATGCCGGTCTAACTCAATGTAGTCCATGATTTGATCGGTATTTGTCGTCACAGGTCTTCCGCCGGCTGGCTTATCCATGGTGTCGTTTACACCGGCTCTGAATCGTCGAAACCATTCCTCCGCGGTTCGAAGTGATAGAGTACCATCCCCAAAACACCATTAATCTCACGGAACGTTTCTCTAGCGGATTTGCCTTTAACGAAGGAAAACTTTAAAATAGCGCGAATTTCGGCGTTAGTGAACTCCATGTTTACACGTCTATAACTGTTGAACGCAATATCCAAACTAATTATACATAGCGTCGTTTTGTAGGTTATGTCAAGACCTTTCAAATTATGTATAGTATTGCCAGATACGAGCTCTGTAGCGCTTTGTACATAGCCGCGAAATTCAAAAGACAAAAAGGCGGAAGGGAGATATTTGACAACCCTATATCATGAGATACGAAAAAAAAACATGATTAAAGGAAGAACAACATACGCCACAGCACGACAAAAGTGCGAAAAAAAAATTATTGTATTGCTTTACCGTGGTGGCATATGGCCTAATTACTACCGTCTAACCCCTAACCTTTTAAACCCCCCTCCTTCCCTCCCCAAAGACAGGGTACGAGCACCGGAACGGGTGTGGCCGTCTTTGAGAGGCGCCTATGCCCAGCATCCGTCGGCTGATGATGATGATGAACGACATGATGTAGCGCTAGTTGCAATATCAATATTTTTTATATATCATAGCAGGTTATCGCGTTACCGCAGTAATATCAGCAGCGCCCTTCAAACAGGATAGTTCACCAGTGAAGGATACAGAATATATATGAACGGTACAGTGTGCAAAACAAGTTGAGACCTGTCTTCGTATATAACACAGGATTATTCTGCACTTTTATTGAAGTAGAAAAAACGAAAGCGAGCAATGTTTCTATCTCCCTCTCGCTCCATATGTGTAGAGTGAGAAAGAGAGATGTTACCTGTATGTTAGGGTCGACAGTTCTTCTTCTGGGCGGCGTGTGATGCAGCTCGGCGCGGAACCCACCAGCCGGCTCGCCATCAGTTTCTAGAACCTTCAGCAGGTAGGAGATGTATGAAGTCGCCAGACGGAGGGTTTTGATCTGCGAAGAGATTACACCTTCAATACTTACGAATCGATTAAAGGTCTTTAAGAGAATTATTACACGGCTACATTAAATGGTCGCAACGTTCATATATACTGACACCGCGACGACGATGCACGCAATTAATCGGTTAATACAGTGCCAATTGTTTAAGCAAATTTGAACTGTGCGCTCTATAGCATAGAGTACATTTAAATGAGCGCATCAGGTGAACGTGTGTACAGCGCCGCGACGCGGGAATTCTACACGGCTGAATTAAACGGTCGCAATGTTCGTATATACTGACACCGCGACGACGATGTATGCAATTAATCGGTTAATACAGTGCCAATTGTTTAAGCAAATTTGAACTGTGCGGTCTAAAGTATAGAGTACATTTAAATGAGCGCATCAGGTGGACGAGTGTACAGCGCCGCGACGCAGGAATTCTACACGGCTGAATTAAACGGTCGCAATGTTCGTATATACTGGCAGCGCGACGACGACGCGTGCATGTAGTCGGTTAATACAGTACCATTTGTTTAAACAAATTTGAACTGTGCGGTCTATAGCATAGAGTACATTTAAATCAGCATTTTATGCAGATGAGTATTCCTTGAAGTGATATGGGAGAGTAAATAGTATGGAGTAAAAGTATGACTATAATTTTAGACGAACTGCGTCTAAATATAAGGCGAATTTGATCTTTATACGCAAATTGATAGAGTTGATTTTGCAATATTCGCGTTGTATATATGGACTTTGCACCGCGCGCTGTGTGGCGGGATAACGATGACGTCACGTCAACCAGTCGCCCGACTAGTCGATTAACAGATACTAGACGGTCTAGTTGCGTCAAAGATGTGTCGTCGAACCTAAACAGTCTAGATTTTACGCCATTTAGGTACCAACCACCAGTTAACTGAAAGCTGATAAGATACTCTTCTCTCTATTGTTTCTTTATTCAGTAGAACCGTAAATAAAATGCTCCAAAAACAATATGGCGCCTATTCTAATGAGGAACGAATTATTCATTAGATATAATACAGGAAAATTAAAATATACGTTATAGTATATATAAATGTGGCGGATTAATGACGTAGTTCATTTTGCTGGTTTATGTCAGACATCTTTGTTTATGAAGCGGTACGTTGATGAATTTTGTATAGAATGGTTGTACCATTATATGCTTGGGATGTATGGTGTTACCACCACACGGTGGTGATGGTGGTGTCCCATTTCACCAGCTATACAGCTCTCCATACATTTTTAATGAACAGTAGTGTATATTTTATTTATATTATTATCCGCGCGTAATCGTTTAGAGGTCAGGTAAGACTGGTTATTACAAAATATTTTGAGGTGACGGAACTAATAGGACTTTCACCTGATAATAAGTGATACACCATCCAATAACAACGTGACGCTACTTAGTAACGCAAGGTGATGAGTTTATTATCCATATAAATACATTAGTTATAGCGCCCTTCAAACCGGAACAGGGTAATAATTGCACAGTATTGTTTGTCGGTACGGTGGTATCTATCTAGACGGTCTCCGACTGTGGAAGCTCCCTGGTAAGTGGTTTACGACCAGAACAGATGGCAGGGTACAGGTAGTGTAATATAGACTTTAGAAGTTTTAGAGGCGTCAATTAAATATAATTCGTTATTAAATATGTTAATTATTAATAATCTGAGGGTCACGGGGATCGATTAGCGTGGAGATCCTTGAGGTGCATTCCCAGCAGTGGGCGTTAACCGGCTGAGTATTAATAAATCTTGCCGTCTCCGTTTTTCCTATACGTATCCCTGTCTAATAGATTTTATGTGCTATAAAATAATCTAGACTTGTTAGGTAGGATATCTAGGATTAAACTGACCTTGGTCATCTTTGTATCTGGTAGGACGCTTGGTATACGGTCCCTGAGGTTTGAGAACGCAGTGTTGATGCTCTGCGATCTCTTTCTCACCATCTGGCGGGGCGTGCAAGCGGAAGTGAGACAGGTGAGTCTACTTGACAGTATCAAATCAGTACATTGGAAAAAAAAAAAAAAAAACTTACAGTTATCTCATTCTCTAATGTCGGTACTGTATTGAAACGCGATTTTATATGTACCCCACTAGTGGGACGTGGAGCTTAGGATGGAGATGGTCTAAGTTATTTAACCTCCGCAGCGCCTATTGCAGCCGACAGACAGTACTGTGCGAACATTACTGTGATCCGGTTTGAAGGGCGCTGTCACTGTTATTGGTGATAGTGTCTCTGTTGTCGGAGACCGTGGAGGCACGATCGCAGCGCCTATTGCAGCCGACAGACAGTACTGTGCGAACATTACTGTGATCCGGTTTGAAGGGCGCTGTCACTGTTATTGGTGATAGTGTCTCTGTTGTCGGAGACCGTCGAGGCACCATCGCAGCGCCTATTGCAGCCGACAGACAGTATTGTGCGAACATTACTGTGATCCGGTTTGAAGGGCGCTGTCACTATTATTGGTGATAGTGTCTCTGTTGTCGGAGACCGTCGAGGCACCATCGCAGCGCCTATTGCAGCCGATAGACAGTATTGTGCGAACATTACTGTGATCCGGTTTGAAGGGCGCTGTCACTGTTATTGGTGATAGTGTCTCTGTTGTCGGAGACCGTCGAGGCACCATCGCAGCGCCTATTGCAGCCGATAGACAGTATTGTGCGAACATTACTGTGATCCGGTTTGAAGGGCGCTGTCACTGTTATCGGTGATAGTGTCTCTGTTGTCGGAGACCGTCGAGGCACCATCGCAGCGCCTATTGCAGCCGATAGACAGTATTGTGCGAACATTACTGTGATCCGGTTTGAAGGGCGCTGTCACTGTTATTGGTGATAGTGTCTCTGTTGTCGGAGACCGTCGAGGCACCATCGCAGCGCCTATTGCAGCCGATAGACAGTACTGTGCGAACATTACCGTGATCCGGTTTGAAGGGCGCTGTCACTGTTATTGGTGATAGTGTCTCTGTTGTCGGAGACCGTCAGGCACCATCGCAGCGCCTATTGCAGCCGATAGACAGTACTGTGCGAACATTACCGTGATCCGGTTTGAAGGGCGCTGTCACTGTTATTGGTGATAGTGTCTCTGCTGTCGGAGACCGTCGAGGCACCATCGCAGCGCCTATTGCAGCCGATAGACAGTATTGTGCGAACATTACCGTGATCCGGTTTGAAGGGCGCTGTCACTGTTATCGGTGATAGTGTCTCTGTTGTCGGAGACCGTCGAGGCACCATCGCAGCGCCTATTGCAGCCGACAGACAGTATTGTGCGAACATTACTGTGATCCGGTTTGAAGGGCGCTGTCACTATTATTGGTGATAGTGTCTCTGTTGTCGGAGACCGTCGAGGCACCATCGCAGCGCCTATTGCAGCCGACAGACAGTATTGTGCGAACATTGCTGTGATCCGGTTTGAAGGGCGCTGTCACTATTATTGGTGATAGTGTCTCTGTTGTCGGAGACCGTCGAGGCACCATCGCAGCGCCTATTGCAGCCGACAGACAGTATTGTGCGAACATTACTGTGATCCGGTTTGAAGGGCGCTGTCACTATAATGGGTGATAGTGTCTCTGTTGTCGGAGACCGTCGAGGCACGATCGCAGCGCCTATTGCAGCCGATAGACAGTACTGTGCGAACATTACTGTGATCCGGTTTGAAGGGCGCTGTCACTATTATTGGTGGTAGTGTCTCTGTTGCTACAGACCGTCTAGGTACCGCCGCAGCGCCTATTTCCGTATGCCTAGTTCCGGTTTGAAGGGCGCTGTAGCTTGTGTAATTTATTACAGTACAATGTGATGCAGTGTATAACATCCATACCCTGCGTATAATGGAGAGAGCTATGCTCTTACAATTTCCTCCGAGGGTCAAGCTCTAGAAGGAAGAGATTCGAAGAAGAACGAAGCTCTTGAGATCAGTTCCTTCGTGAACCTCGTGGATGCGAAAGGCTGAGGACCCTGGTCGAAGACATGGAAAGGTCTACATCCAGCAGTGGAGAGAGGATGACGATGATCGGAAACTGATGGACTGTAGGCGGAGATAAGAACGAGTACGAAGTACTAGTTTCCTGATCGATGGTTGTGATACGATAGAAGTAATATAGAAGGAGTCTCGCCAGGGGTGAACATCATCATCAGACGTCCACTGCTGGACAGCTTCCACCAAAGATCCTCCACAAGTCTCGTATTACCCGCACTCACATTTATATATATATATAACGAAAACCGGGTCATGTTTGTTCACATATCACGCGAAAACGAGTGAACGTATCGACACTGCGACAAGACCATTCGAACCGGACTGTTCTGAAGATAGCGACTGGATTTTTTTTTTTTTAATTTCATCGATCCTTCGTGGCTTTATTTCCAAATGAATTTCGTGCGCATTTCCATTGAATGCTATTCGACCGGTTGCCATGGTGACGCGGTCTAATTCTAGAGCAGCTGGTGTATGTATGAGAGTACGACTTAGGTGTCTCACTCACCTTGGAGAGCTTGGTGTCGGGCGGCACGTTGGGTATGCACTCCCTGAGGTCGGTGAACGCCGTGTTGATGCTCTGCGTTCTCCTTCTCTCCTTCTTGTTCGCCGTTGTTCTCCTCTTCACGACTCTCACGAAAGAAGACGGCGACGGTCGGTCGTAACGGAGCGGCAGGGGCTGCATCTCGCAGTCCATCCCTGGCGGACACAGCAGTTGAGTAAAGGGAGAGAGGAAGAACCCCTGGTGGATGACCAGATAAAGGCGGCAGCAGATCATCGTTACCACTATAAATGGAACTAGGAAGGCGGCCATCTTGGAAGCTTGCGACCACTTGAAGTGATGATCACGATCACACCGTCATGAATGATACTGAAGAAGAAGAAGAAGGAGAAGAAGAATATAAATAAACGACAGGACTAATGTGACGTTCACTTGATAGTAAGTGATACGAATGTGACGCTAGTTAAGATATACTACATCGCTTCAGACATAGGATGTTGAGTCTCGTTACCCTTGCGTTACACTAGCTGCAACGACCTTCGAACCGGAACGCGGTAATATTTGAACAATACTGTTTTTTCTCTCTGTCTTCTGTGGCGGCGTTACTGGTGGTAGTGTCTCTGTTGCCGGAGACCGTATAGGTACCGCCACAGCGACTAGCAGTGTTGTCCAGACATTGCTGTGATCCGGTTTGAAGGACCTCACTATTGGTAGTGTCTCTGTTGCCGAAAACCATATAGGTACCACAGCAGCGTCAATTGTAGCCGACAAACAGTACTGTGCAGATATAATATTACCGTGATCCGGTTTGAAGGACTTTATTGTTGGTAGTGGCTCTGTTGGCCGAGACCGTTTAGGTACCACTGCAGTTTCCATTGCAGCCGGCAAACAGTACTGTGCAATCATTGCTGTGATCCGGTTTGAAGGGCGCTGTAGCTAGTTGTGACCCCACGAACCTCAAAGTCTTGTGCCTCAGGCGGCGAGTGCAATGCGGTGCCGTTCCCGTACAGCAGCTCACGGGATCGAAGCCAACCTCACCAGCTCGTGGTGCAGCCAGCTCATCAACAGACGAGGCTCTGGCTCCCGCCTACCCGCATTGGGCCAGCGTGGTGGGGAATGGCCCAAATCCCCCCCATATAACCTACCCAATCTATATGGGAATCTGTGGGAGAGTTCCATGTTCAGCTGTGGACGTCTATCTGATGATGATGATGGGCAGGCGTATCGCTTACCATCAGGTGAACGTGCCGTTTCTATAGCAACGGAGACAGTACCAGCTATAACGACCTTCAAACCGGATCACAGTGATATCCGCACAATGCAGTCGGCCGGCTGCAGTAGGAACTGCAGGCGGTATCGTAGCGCGGGAAGTAGACGGAGTGTATACAAACGAGTCATTCCGTCTCGCTCGCACTCGTTGATAGACACATATAGCCGTCTCTCTCTGGTACTCACCGGGGTTACCCTGCGGGTAGGTGTGGTGCATCACGCTGTGGTGGTACGTGTCGTACGGCTCGTTCGCCGGTATCTGAATGTCGTCGTAACCTAGGAAACGGACGCAGTGTATATTACTTAAGACGATGGTAAGTAATACGCCAGCCCATAATGACATTATCGATAGTTGAGATGGTATACACTGCAATGTATTGTGATCGTCGTGATATATGAGATGTTAGGTCGCATTACTCCAGTAGTTTAATTGGCTACAGCGTCCTTCAAACCGGAACACGGTAATGTGCCGCCAGTGAAGTTATGATATACACTGCGGCACAATCTCTTTGATTTAAGACATATGATATGAAGGTCCTTTACTTCTGTAATTTCATTAGCTACAGCGTCCTTCAAACAGGATCATAGTAATGTTTGCATACTACTGCTTATCGCTACATCAACAAACCTACCAACAGTAAAATTAAGATGATATACACTACAGCACAATGTTATAGTCCTAAGTCCCATTACTCCGGTAATTTCATTAGCTGCAGAGTCCTTCAAACAGGATGACAGTAATGTTTGCACACTACTGCTTATCGCTGCTGCAACAACGATATACACAACAGCGAAATCTTATAGTCCTATGTCCCGTTACTCCAGTGAATTTACTAGCTGAAGCGCCCTTCAAACCGGATCAAGGTAATATTTGCATACTACCGTCCGACGCTGCGTTATATATAAATACATCTCACCATATCCTCTACCGATGTAGTTCGCCTCGTGGTATACATCCTGGGCATCGAACTCGTGACCCTCGCCGCTGGAGTTCGGCCAGTAGACGCCGCCGTCCATCGGGCTACCTGGTGACAAAGGAGTAAGGCATGAGGAGCTGACCCAATCACCTACCCATATACGGTACAAACATGAACGTCTTCCGGTTTGAAGGACGCTGTCGCTAATAAAACTCACAACTTGGTAGACAACATCCTAACTACCGTGACGTTGTTATAGGGAGATGTATCACTTACTATTGAGTGAACGTTTATTTCGACGCTTCGACTAATAAAAAACACCGTGTTCCGGTTTCAAGGGCGCTGCAACTAATAAAATTATTGCGGTCATCATTACCAGCTTCAAGACATAAGCCTTCTCTAACGATCTTCACTCCAATCCGGTTTCAAGTTACTTCAGTCATCATTACCACCTTCAAGACACAGGCCTCGCCTAACGATCTTCACTCCAATCCGGTTTCAAGTTACTGCTGTCATCATTACCACGTTCAGGACATGGACCTTGCCTAACGATCTTCACTTCTATCCGGTTTCAAGTTACTTCAGTCATCATTACCACCTTCAAGACACAGGCCTCGCCTAACGATCTTCACTCCGATCGGGTTTCAAGTTACTTCTGTCATCATTACCACGTTCAGGACATAAGCCTTCCCTAACGATCTTCACTCCGATCCGGTTTCAAGTTACTGCAGTCATCATTACCACCTTCAAGACATAAGCCTTCTCTAACGATCTTCACTCCGATCGGTTTCAAGTTACTTCTGTCATCATTACCACGTTCAGGACATAAGCCTTCCCTAACGATCTTCACTCCGATCGGGGTTCAAGTTACTGCTGTCATCATTACCACGTTCAGGACATAAGCCTTGCCTAACGATCTTCACTTCTATCCGGTTTCAAGTTACTGCTGTCATCATTACCACCTTCAAAACACAGGCCTCGCCTAACGATCTTCACTCAATCCGGTTTCAAGTTACTTCAGTCATCATTACCACCTTCCAAGACACAGGCTCGCCTAACGATCTTCACTCAATCGGTTTCAAGTTACTGCTGTCATCATTACCACGTTCAGGACATGGACCTTGCCTAACGATCTTCACTTCTATCCGGTTTCAAGTTACTGCTGTCATCATTACCACCTTCAAAACACAGGCCTCGCCTAACGATCTTCACTCCAACTGGTTTCAAGTTACTTCCAGTCATCATTACTAATTTTCAAGACACAGGCCTTCGCCTAACGATCTTCACTCCAATCCGGTTTCAAGTTACTGCTGTCATCATTACCACGTTCAGGACATGGACCTTGCTTAACGATCGTCACTTCTATCCGGTTTCAAGTTACTGCTGTCATCATTACCACCTTCAAAACACAGGCCTCGCCTAACGATCTTCACCTGATCGGGTTTCAAGTTACTGCTGTCAATATTACCACCTTCAAGACACAGGCCTTCGCCTAACGATCTTCACCTGATCGGGTTTCAGTTACTGCTGTCATCATTACCACGTTCAGGACATAGACCTTGCCTAACGATCGTCACTTCTATCCGGTTTCAAGTTACTTCAGTCATCATTACCACCTTCAAGACACAGGCCTCGCCTAACGATCTTCACTCCGATCGGGTTTCAAGTTACTGCTGTCATCATTACCACGTTCAGGACATAGACCTTGCCTAACGATCGTCACTTCTATCCGGTTTCGTTACTTCAGTCATCATTACTACCTTCAAGACACAGGCCTTCGCCTAACGATCTTCACCTGATCGGGTTTCAAGTTACTGCTGTCATCATTACTACCTTCAAGACACAGGCCTTCGCCTAACGATCTTCACTTCTATCCGGTTTCGTTACTGCTGTCATCATTGCCACCTTCAAGACACAGGCCTCGCCTAACGATCTTCACCTGATCGGGTTTCAAGTTACTTCAGTCAATATTACCACCTTCAAGACACAGGCTCGCTCTAACGATCTTCACCTGATCGGGTTTCAAGTTACTGCTGTCATCATTACCACGTTCAGGACATAGACCTTACCTAACGATCGTCACTTCTATCCGGTTTCGTTACTTCAGTCAATATTACTACCTTCAAGACACAGGCTCGCTCTAACGATCTTCACTCCAATCGGTTTCAAGTTACTGCTGTCATCATTACTACCTTCAAGACACAGGCCTCGCCTAACGATCTTCACTCGATCGGGTTTCAAGTTACTGCTGTCAATATTACCACGTTCAGGACATAGACCTTGCCTAACGATCGTCACTTCTATCCGGTTTCAAGTTACTGCTGTCAATATTACCACCTTCAAGACACAGGCTCGCCTAACGATCTTCACTCCGATCGGGTTTCAGTTACTGCTGTCAATATTACCACGTTCAGACATAGACCTTGCCTAACGATCGTCACTTCTATCCGGTTTCAAGTTACTTCAGTCATCATTACCACCTTCAAGACACAGGCTCGCTCTAACGATCTTCACTCCGATCGGGTTTCAGTTACTGCTGTCAATATTACCACGTTCAGGACATAGACCTTGCTAACGATCGTCACTTCTATCCGGTTTCGTTACTTCAGTCAATATTACTACCTTCAAGACACAGGCTCGCTCTAACGATCTTCACCTGATCGGGTTTCAGTTACTGCTGTCATCATTACCACGTTCAGGACATAGACCTTACCTAACGATCGTCACTTCTATCCGGTTTCGTTACTTCAGTCATCATTACTACCTTCAAGACACAGGCCTCGCCTAACGATCTTCACCTGATCGGGTTTCAAGTTACTGCTGTCATCATTACCACGTTCAGGACATGGACCTTGCCTAACGATCTTCACCTGATCGGGTTTCAAGTTACTGCTGCCATCATTACCACCTTCAAGACACAGGCTCGCCTAACGATCTTCACCTGATCGGGTTTCAAGTTACTTCAGTCATCATTACTACCTTCAAGACACAGGCCTCGCCTAACGATCTTCACCTGATCGGGGTTCAAGTTACTGCTGTCATCATTACCACGTTCAGGACATAGACCTTGCCTAACGATCGTCACTTCTATCCGGTTTCAAGTTACTGCTGTCATCATTACCACGTTCAGGACATGGACCTTGCCTAACGATCTTCACTTCTATCCGGTTTCAAGTTACTTCAGTCATCATTACCACCTTCAAGACACAGGCCTCGCCTAACGATCTTCACTCCAATCCGGTTTCAAGTTACTTCAGTCATCATTACCACCTTCAAGACACAGGCCTCGCCTAACGATCTTCACTCCAATCCGGTTTCAAGTTACTTCAGTCATCATTACCACCTTCCAAGACACAGGCCTCGCCTAACGATCTTCACTCCAATCCGGTTTTAAGTTACTGCTGTCATCATTACCGCGTTCAGGACATAGACCTTGCCTAACGATCTACACTTCTATCCGGTTTCAAGTTACTTCAGTCATCATTACCACCTTCAAGACAAGCCTTCCTAACGATCTTCCTCCAATCCGGTTTCCAAGTTACTTCAGTCATCATTACCACCTTCAAGACACAGGCTCGCTCTAACGATCTTCACTCAATCCGGTTTCAAGTTACTTCCAGTCATCATTACCACCTTCAAGACACAGGCCTCGCCTAACGATCTTCACTTCTATCCGGTTTCAAGTTACTTCAGTCATCATTACCACGTTCAGGACATGGACCTTGCCTAACGATCTTCACTTCTATCCGGTTTCAAGTTACTTCAGTCATCATTACCACCTTCAAGACACAGGCCTCGCCTAACGATCTTCACTCCAATCCGGTTTCAAGTTACTTCAGTCATCATTACCACCTTCAAGACACAGGCCTCGCCTAACGATCTTCACTCCAATCCGGTTTCAAGTTACTGCTGTCATCATTACCACGTTCAGGACATAGACCTTGCCTAACGATCTTCACTCCAATCCGGTTTCGAGTTACTGCGGTCATCTTTACCATCGCACTGGATGTGGGTCTTTATTGGGACCCCACGCCCAGCAGTGGTAGTGTATCATCTGATGGAAGTATGGACATCACCCATGGTTACCTTGGTGTGGTGGTGGACAGTAGAACGGTGGCTCGTATCGGTCGAAACCCTCGTCCGAAGGTGACATGCTGCCGTAGCTGGACATCGGACCTGCTGATAATAGAGAACACCCTGAGAGAGAGAGATAGAGAGGTAGAAAGAGAGAGAGAGACATTCCATATATTATTACTTTAACTATGAAATTAGTCTCAAGAACCTGATTATCCTTCACTAGTATCTAATGGTGTTGTGTGAAAACATTACTGTGTTCCGGTTTGAAGGGCGCTGTAAACGTGAAGTTAATGATACGTCTGTCTATAACGTGGCGCTAGTTAGTATGACATACTGCACCACATTGCGCTCGTTGCTTGAGATATATCATTACCGCAGTAATTACACTAGATACAACGCCCTTCAAACCGGATCACAGTAATGTCCGCACAGTACTGTCTGTCGGCTGCAATAGGCGCTGCGGCGGTACCTAGACGGTCTGTAGCAACAGGGACACTACCACCAGTGATAGCTGTAGGTCCTTCAAACCGGATCACAGCAATGTCCGCACAGCACTGTCTGTCGGCTGCAATAGGCGCTGCGGCGGTACCTAGACGGTCTCCGGCAACAGAGACACTACCACCAGTGATAGCTGTAGGTCCTTCAAACCGATCACAGCAATGTCCGCACAGCACCGTCTGTCGGCTGCAATACGCGCTGCGGTGGTACCTAGACGGTCTCCGGCAGCAGAGACACTACCACCAGTGATAGCTGTAGGTCCTTCAAACCGGATCACAGCAATGTCGCACAGTACTGTCTGTCGGCTGCAATAGGCGCTGCGGCGGTACCTAGACGGTCTGTAGCAACAGAGACACTACCACCAGTGATAGCTGTAGGTCCTTCAAACCGGATCACAGCAATGTCCGCACGGTACTGTCTGTCGGCTGCAATACGCGCTGCGGTGGTACCTAGACGGTCTGTAGCAACAGAGACACCACCACCAGTGATAGCTGTAGGTCCTTCAAACCGGATCACAGCAATGTCCGCACAGCACCGTCTGTCGGCTGCAATACGCGCTGCGGTGGTACCTAGACGGTCTGTAGCAACAGAGACACTACCACCAGTGATAGCTGTAGGTCCTTCAAACCGATCACAGCAATGTCCGCACAGCACCGTCTGTCGGCTGCAATAGGCGCAGCGGTGGTACCTAGACGGTCTGTAGCATCAGAGACACTACCACCAGTGATAGCTAGAGGCCCTTCAAACCGGATCACAGCAATGTCCGCACAGCACTGTCTGTCGGCTGCAATAGGCGCAGCGGTGGTACCTAGACGGTCTGTAGCATCAGAGACACTACCACCAGTGATAGCTAGAGGCCCTTCAAACCGGATCACAGCAATGTCCGCACAGTACTGTCTGTCGGCTGCAATAGGCGCTGCGGCGGTACCTAGACGGTCTCCAGCAACAGAGACACTACCACCAGTGATAGCTGTACGTCCTTCAAACCGGATCACAGCAATGTCCGCACAGTACTGTCTGTCGGCTGCAATAGGCGCTGCGGCGGTACCTAGACGGTCTCCGGCAACAGAGACACTACCACCAGTGATAGCTGTACGTCCTTCAAACCGGATCACAGCAATGTCCGCACAGTACTGTCTGTCGGCTGCAATAGGCGCTGCGGCGGTACCTGAACGGTCTCCGGCGACGGGAAGCTTTTGATCGCGTGGGATATCTTCTTAAAAGGTATTCTGCTTCTGGGGGCCGTGGGTTGTATGGGAGCTTCCCATACTACCCCTCAGTGGTCTCCCTGAAGGCAACGACGCCCCTGCACCTAAAACATCCACGGTAGGCCAAGCCCCAGCACCCACACTACGCTACGGCAAATACAAGATCGGTATTAATTTGCGTCCTCCTTAAACTCGCTTATTGAGCTCCGAGGACCATCACCCTCCGGCTCACTGCATTTTAGTCGACTAATACTGCAGTCGAGGAACAGCAGATCCTATCCTCGATAGATCTAGAGACCAGGTGTGGACGACAGAGACACCACCACCAGTGATGGCTGTAGGTCCTTCAAACCGATCACAGCAATGTCCGCACAGTACTGACTGTCGGCTGCAATACGCGCTGCGGCGGTACCTGAACGGTCTGTAGCAACAGAGACACTACCACCGGTGATGGCTGTAGGTCCTTCAAACCGGATCACAGCAATGCCCGCACAGTACTGACTGTCGGCTGCAATAGGCGCTGCGGCGGTACCTAGACGGTCTGTAGCAACAGAGACACTACCACCAGTGATAGCTGTAGGTCCTTCAAACCGGATCACAGCAATGTCCGCACAGTACTGTCTGTCGGCTGCAATACGCGCTGCGGCGGTACCTGAACGGTCTCCGGCACCAGAGACACTACCACCAGTGATAGCTGTAGGTCCTTCAAACCGGATCACAGCAATGTCCGCACAGTTCTGTCTATCGGCTGCAATAGGCGCTGCGGCGGTACCTAGACGGTCTGTAGCAACAGAGACACTACCACCAGTGATAGCTGTACGTCCTTCAAACCGGATCACAGCAATGTCCGCACAGTACTGACTGTCGGCTGCAATATGCGCTGCGGCGGTACCTAGACGGTCTGTAGCAACAGGGACACTACCACCAGTGATAGCTGTAGGTCCTTCAAACCGGATCACAGCAATGTCCGCACAGCACTGACTGTCGGCTGCAATAGGCGCTGCGGCGGTACCTGAACGGTCTGTAGCAACAGAGACACTACCACCAGTGATAGCTGTAGGTCCTTCAAACCGGATCACAGCAATGTCCGCACAGTACTGTCTGTCGGCTGCAATAGGCGCTGCGGCGGTACCTAGACGGTCTGTAGCAACAGAGACACTACCACCAGTGATAGCTGTAGGTCCTTCAAACCGGATCACAGCAATGTCCGCACAGTACTGTCTGTCGGCTGCAATAGGCGCTGCGGCGGTACCTAGACGGTCTGTAGCAACAGAGACACTACCACCAGTGATAGCTGTAGGTCCTTCAAACCGGATCACAGCAATGTCCGCACAGTACTGTCTGTCGGCTGCAATAGGCGCTGCGGCGGTACCTGAACGGTCTGTAGCAACAGAGACACTACCACCAGTGATAGCTGTAGGTCCTTCAAACCGGATCACAGCAATGTCCGCACAGTACTGACTGTCGGCTGCAATAGGCGCTGCGGCGGTACCTGAACGGTCTGTAGCAACAGAGACACTACCACCAGTGATAGCTGTAGGTCCTTCAAACCGGATCACAGCAATGTCCGCACAGTACTGACTGTCGGCTGCAGCCGACAGACAGTACTATGCGGACATTACTGTGATCCGGTTTGAAGGACCTATAGCTATCACTGGTGGTAGTGTCTCTGTTGCCGGAGACCGTCTAGGTACCGCCGCAGCGCCTATTGCAGCCGACAGACAGTACTGTGCGGACGTTGCGGTAATCCAGTTTGAAGGACGCTGTACCTGTTAATGGTGGTAGTGTCTCTGTTGCCGGAGACCGTCTAGGTACCGCCGCAGCGCCTATTGCAGCCGACAGACAGTACTGTGCGGACATTGCTGTGATCCGGTTTGAAGGGCGCTGTACCTGTTACTGGTGGTAGTGTCTCTGTTGCTTCAGACCGTCTAGGTACCGCCGCAGCGCCTATTGCAGCCGACAGACAGTACTGTGCGGACATTGCTGTGATCCGGTTTGAAGGGCGCTGTACCTGTTACTGGTGGTAGTGTCTCTGTTGCTACAGACCGTCTAGGTACCGCCGCAGCGCCTATTGCAGCCGACAGACGGTACTGTGCGGACATAGCTGTGATCCGGTTTGAAGGGCGCTGTACCTGTTACTGGTGGTAGTGTCTCTGTTGCTACAGACCGTCTAGGTACCGCCGCAGCGCCTATTGCAGCCGACAGACAGTACTGTGCGGACATAGCTGTGATCCGGTTTGAAGGGCGCTGTACCTGTTACTGGTGGTAGTGTCTCTGTTGCTACAGACCGTCTAGGTACCGCCGCAGCGCCTATTGCAGCCGACAGACGGTACTGTGCGGACGTTGCGGTAATCCAGTTTGAAGGGCGCTGTACCTGTTACTGGTGGTAGTGTCTCTGTTGCCGGAGACCGTCTAGGTACCGCCGCAGCGCCTATTGCAGCCGACAGACAGTACTGTGCGGACATTGCTGTGATCCGGTTTGAAGGGCGCTGTACCTGTTACTGGTGGTAGTGTCTCTGTTGCTACAGACCGTCTAGGTACCGCCGCAGCGCCTATTGCAGCCGACAGACAGTACTGTGCGGACATAGCTGTGATCCGGTTTGAAGGACCTATAGCTATCACTGGTGGTAGTGTCTCTGTTGCTACAGACCGTCTAGGTACCGCCGCAGCGCCTATTGCAGCCGACAGACAGTACTGTGCGGACATTGCTGTGATCCGGTTTGAAGGACCTATAGCTATCACTGGTGGTAGTGTCTCTGTTGCTACAGACCGTCTAGGTACCGCCGCAGCGCCTATTGCAGCCGACAGACAGTACTGTGCGGACATTGCTGTGATCCGGTTTGAAGGACCTATAGCTATCACTGGTGGTAGTGTCTCTGTTGCTACAGACCGTCTAGGTACCGCCGCAGCGCCTATTGCAGCCGACAGACAGTACTGTGCGGACATAGCTGTGATCCGGTTTGAAGGGCGCTGTACCTGTTACTGGTGGTAGTGTCTCTGTTGCTACAGACCGTCTAGGTACCGCCGCAGCGCCTATTGCAGCCGACAGACAGTACTGTGCGGACATTGCTGTGATCCGGTTTGAAGGACCTATAGCTATCACTGGTGGTAGTGTCTCTGTTGCTACAGACCGTCTAGGTACCGCCGCAGCGCCTATTGCAGCCGACAGACAGTACTGTGCGGACATAGCTGTGATCCGGTTTGAAGGACCTATAGCTATCACTGGTGGTAGTGTCTCTGTTGCTACAGACCGTCTAGGTACCGCCGCAGCGCCTATTGCAGCCGACAGACAGTACTGTGCGGACATAGCTGTGATCCGGTTTGAAGGACCTATAGCTATCACTGGTGGTAGTGTCTCTGTTGCTACAGACCGTCTAGGTACCGCCGCAGCGCCTATTGCAGCCGACAGACAGTACTGTGCGGACATTGCTGTGATCCGGTATGAAGGGCGCTGTAGCTATTATTGGTGGTAGTGTCTCTGTTGCTACAGACCGTCTAGGTACCGCCGCAGCGCCTATTGCAGCCGACAGACAGTACTGTGCGGACATTGCTGTGATCCGGGTTTCAAGTTACTTCAGTCATCATTACCACCTTCAAGACACAGGCCTCGCCTAACGATCTTCACTCCAATCCGGTTTCAAGTTACTGCTGTCATCATTACCACGTTCAGGACATGGACCTTGCTTAACGATCGTCACTTCTATCCGGTTTCAAGTTACTTCAGTCATCATTACCACCTTCAAGACACAGGCCTCGCCTAACGATCTTCACTCCGATCGGGTTTCAAGTTACTGCTGTCATCATTACCACGTTCAGGACATGGACCTTGCCTAACGATCTTCACTTCTATCCGGTTTCAAGTTACTTCAGTCATCATTACCACCTTCAAGACACAGGCCTCGCCTAACGATCTTCACTTCTATCCGGTTTCAAGTTACTGCAGTCATCATTACCACCTTCAAGACAAGCCTTCCTAACGATCTTCACTCCAATCGGTTTCAAGTTACTGCTGTCATCATTACCACGTTCAGGACATGGACCTTGCCTAACGATCTTCACTCCAATCCGGTTTCCAAGTTACAGCGGTCATCATTACCACCTTCAAGACATAAGCCTTCTCTAACGATCTTCACTCCATCCGGTTTCAAGTTACTTTAGTCATCATTACCACCTTCAAGACACAGGCCTCGCCTAACGATCTTCACTCCAATCGGGTTTCAAGTTACTGCTGTCATCATTACCACGTTCAGGACATGGACCTTGCCTAACGATCTTCACTTCTATCCGGTTTCAAGTTACTGCTGTCATCATTACCACCTTCAAAACACAGGCCTCGCCTAACGATCTTCACTCCAATCCGGTTTCAAGTTACTGCTGTCATCATTACCACCTTCAAGACACAGGCCTCGCCTAACGATCTTCACTCCGATCCGGTTTCAAGTTACTGCTGTCATCATTACCACGTTCAGGACATGGACCTTGCCTAACGATCGTCACTTCTATCCGGTTTCAAGTTACTTCAGTCATCATTACCACGTTCAGGACATGGACCTTGCCTAACGATCTACACTTCTATCCGGTTTCAAGTTACTGCTGTCATCATTACCACGTTCAGGACATAGGCCTTCCCTAACGATCTTCACTTCTATCGGTTTCAAGTTACTTCGGTCATCATTACCACCTTCAAGACACAGGCCTCGCTAACGATCTTCACTTCTATCCGGTTTCCAAGTTACTGCTGTCATCATTACCACCTTCAAAACACAGGCCTCGCCTAACGATCTTCCTCCGATCGGGTTTCAAGTTACTTCCGGTCATCATTACCACGTTCAGGACATGGACCTTGCCTAACGATCGTCACTTCTATCGGTTTCAAGTTGCTTCAGTCATCATTACCACCTTCAAGACTGAGCCTCGCCTAACGATCTTCCTCCGATCGGGTTTCAAGTTACTTCAGTCATCATTACCACCTTCAAGACACGGGCCTCGCCTAACGATCTTCACTCGATCGGGTTTCAAGTTACTTCAGTCATCATTACCACCTTCAAGACACAGGCCTCGCCTAACGATCTTCACTCCGATCCGGTTTCAAGTTACTGCTGTCATCATTACCACGTTCAGGACATGGACCTTGCCTAACGATCGTCACTTCTATCGGTTTCAAGTTGCTTCAGTCATCATTACCACCTTCAAGACACAGGCCTCGCCTAACGATCTTCCTCCAATCCGGTTTCAAGTTGCTTCAGTCATCATTACCGCCTTCAAGACACAGGCCTCGCCTAACGATCTTCACTCCGATCGGTTTCAGTTACTTCAGTCATCATTACCACCTTCCAGAGACACAGGCCTCGCCTAACGATCTTCACTCCAATCCGGTTTCAGTTACTTCCGGTCATCATTACCACCTTCAAGACTGAGCCTCGCCTAACGATCTTCACTCCAATCGGTTTCCAAGTTACTGCTGTCATCATTACCACGTTCGGGACATAGACCTTGCCTAACGATCTACACTTCTATCGGTTTCAAGTTACTTCAGTCATCATTACCACCTTCAGACACAGGCCTCGCTAACGATCTTCACTCCAATCCGGTTTCAAGTTACTTCAGTCATCATTACCACCTTCAAGACACAGGCCTCGCCTAACGATCTTCACTTCTATCCGGTTTCAAGTTACTTCAGTCATCATTACCACCTTCAAGACACAGGCCTCGCCTAACGATCTTCACTCAATCGGTTTTAAGTTACTGCTGTCATCATTACCACGTTCAGGACATAGACCTTGCCTAACGATCTACACTTCTATCGGTTTCAAGTTGCTTCAGTCATCATTACCACCTTCAAGACACAGGACTCGCCTAACGATCTTCACTCAATCCGGTTTCAGGATTACTTCAGTCATCATTACCACCTTCAAGACACAGGCCTCGCCTAACGATCTTCACTCCTATCCGGTTTCAAGTTACTGCTGTCATCATTACCACGTTCAGGACATAGACCTTACCTAACGATCTTCCTCCAATCGGTTTCGAGTTACTGCGGTCATCTTTACCATCGCACTGGATGTGGGTCTTTGTGGGACCCCCACGCCCAGCAGTGGTAGTGTATCATCTGATGGAAGTATGGACATCACCCATGGTTACCTTGGTGTGGTGGTGGACAGTAGAACGGTGGCTCGTATCGGTCGAAACCCTCGTCCGAAGGCGACATGCTGCCGTAGCTGGACATCGGACCTGCTGATAATAGAGAACACCCTTTATATTGCCACTGGTGGTAGGACTGTTAGCGTTTCAGAGAGAGAGAGATAGAGAGGTAGAAAGAGAGAGAGAGACATTCCATATATTATTACTTTAACTATGAAATTAGTCACAAGAACCTGATTATCCTTCACTAGTATCTAATGGTGTTGTGTGAAAACATTACTGTGGTCCGGTTTGAAGGGCGCTGTAAACGTGAAGTTAATGATACGTCTGTCTATAACGTGGCGCTAGTTAGTATGACATACTGCACCACATTGCGCTCGTTGCTTGAGATTTATCATTACCGCAGTAATTACACTAGATACAACACCCTTCAAACCGGATCACAGTAATGTTCGCATACTCTGTTTGACGCTGCGGTGGTACCTAGACGGTCTGTAGCAACAGAGACACTACCACCAGTGATAGCTGTAGGTCCTTCAAACCGGATCACAGCAATGTCCGCACAGCACTGTCTGTCGGCTGCAATAGGCGCTGCGGCGGTACCTAGACGGTCTGTAGCAGCAGAGACACTACCACCAGTGATAGCTGTGGTCCTTCAAACGGATCACAGCAATGTCCGCACAGCACTGTCTGTCGGCTGCAATACGCGCTGCGGTGGTACCTAGACGGTCTGTAGCAACAGAACACTACCACCAGTGATAGCTGTGGTCCTTCAAACCGGATCACAGCAATGTCCGCACAGTACTGTCTGTCGGCTGCAATAGGCGCTGCGGCGGTACCTGAACGGTCTGGCAGCAACAGAGACACTACCACCAGTGATAGCTGTAGGTCCTTCAAACCGGATCACAGCAATGTCCGCACAGCACTGTCTGTCGGCTGCAATACCTTGCGGTGGTACCTAGACGGTCTGTAGCAACAGAGACACTACCGCCAGTGATAGCTGTAGGTCCTTCAAACCGGATCACAGCAATGTCCGCACAGCACTGTCTGTCGGCTGCAATACGCGCTGCGGTGGTACCCTGAACGGTCTGTAGCAGCAGAGACACTACCACCACCAGTGATAGCTGTAGGTCCTTCAAACCGGATCACAGCAATGTCCGCACAGCACTGTCTGTCGGCTGCAATACCTTGCTGCGGTGGTACCTAGACGGTCTGTAGCAACAGAACACTACCACCAGTGATAGCTGTGGTCCTTCAAACCGGATCGCAGCAATGTCCGCACAGTGCTGTCTGTCGGCTACAATACGCGCTGCGGTGGTACCTAGACGGTCTGTAGCAACAGAGACACTACCACCAGTGATAGCTGTAGGTCCTTCAAACCGGATCACAGCAATGTCCGCACAGTACTGTCTGTCGGCTGCAATAGGCGCTGCGGCGGTACCTAGACGGTCTGTAGCAACAGAGACACTACCACCAGTGATAGCTGTAGGTCCTTCAAACCGGATCACAGCAATGTCCGCACAGTACTGTCTGTCGGCTGCAATACGCGCTGCGGCGGTACCTAGACGGTCTGTAGCAACAGAGACACTACCACCAGTGATAGCTGTAGGTCCTTCAAACCGGATCACAGCAATGTCCGCACAGTACTGTGTGTCGCTGCGGTGGTACTTAGATCGTCTCCGGCGACGGGAAGCTTTTGATCGCGTGGGATATCTTCTTAAAAGATATTCTGCTTCTGGGGGCTAGGTAAGGTTGTATAGGAGCTTCCCCACTTTTACCCCCTCAGTGGTCTCCTAGGCAACGACGCCCCCTGCACCCTAAAACATCCCACGGTAGGCCAAAGCCCCCAGCACCCACACTACGCTACAGCAAATACAAGATGACTATGCATTTGCCGTCCTCCTAAAGCTCGCTTATTGAGCTCCGAGGACTATCACCCTCCGGCTCACTGCATTTTAGTCGACTAATACTGCAGTCAGGGAACAGCTTAGTCCTATCCTCGATAGATCTAGAGACCAGGTGTGGACGACAGAGACACCACCACCAGTACCAAGATGTGAACTGTATACGTCCGCATTGCGTTAACGTAAACAATACAGATCCGAACGTGCGGACCATGTGTAGACACTTTTTTTTTTTTTTTATCACCGCCGTAATCTGGACTATGGTTTTTTTCTTTTAGTCCTTGTCTATGATACGTATATATATAAAGACCGACAACCTTACCTACTTGTGCCTGTTAGTCGATAGAAGAGACTCCGGCCTCCGTCGGCCTACATCGGGTCGTAACCAGAATCCCACTATATGAGTAAACGTGGGAATCTTTGTGGGAGGCCTATGTCCAGCAGTGGGACGTCGATCAGCTGATGATGATGGAATGAACAGACTATAAACTTTATATAGGTAAGTAAAAATTACTGTGATCCGGTTTGAAGGACCTATAGCTATCACTGGTGGTAGTGTCTCTGTTGCTACAAACCGTCTTGGTACCGCCGCAGCGCCTATTGCAGCCGACGAACGGTACTGTGCGGACATTGCTGTGATCGGTTTGAAGGACCTATAGCTATCACTGGTGGTAGTGTCTCTGTTGCCGGAGACCGTCTAGGTACCGCCGCAGCGCCTATTGCAGCCGACAGACAGTACTGTGCGGACATAGCTGTGATCCGGTTTGAAGGGCGCTGTACCTGTTACTGGTGGTAGTGTCTCTGTTGCTACAGACCGTCTAGGTACCGCCGCAGCGCCTATTGCAGCCGACAGACGGTACTGTGCGGACATAGCTGTGATCGGTTTGAAGGGCGCTGTACCTGTTACTGGTGGTAGTGTCTCTGTTGCTACAGACCGTCTAGGTACCGCCGCAGCGCCTGTGCAGCCGACAGACGGTACTGTGCGGACATTGCTGTGATCCGGTTTGAAGGGCGCTGTACCTGTTACTGGTGGTAGTGTCTCTGTTGCTACAGACCGTCTGGGTACCGCCGCAGCGCCTATTGCAGCCGACAGACGGTACTGTGCGGACATAGCTGTGATCCGGTTTGAAGGGCGCTGTACCTGTTACTGGTGGTAGTGTCTCAGTTGCCGGAGACCGTCTAGGTACCGCCGCAGCGCCTATTGCAGCCGACAGACAGTACTGTGCGGACATAGCTGTGATCCGGTTTGAAGGGCGCTGTACCTGTTACTGGTGGTAGTGTCTCTGTTGCTACAGACCGTCTAGGTACCGCCGCAGCGCCTATTGCAGCCGACAGACAGTACTGTGCGGACATTGCTGTGATCCGGTTTGAAGGGCGCTGTAGTACACTTACCATCAGGTATCAACGATACTCAACATCACATGGTATCAAAACGATGTGATCCAGTTCATCATTCTTGAGCCTTGAGATATAAAATGTTAGTCGTCTTAACCTCATATGGTCCTTCGAGCCGGAACTTGGTAATTTTAAAGAGTATAGTATTGTATTAGTCAAGACGAGGGAGACGTTCAACCTGATGGTAAGTGGCCTGGCCATAAAATGGCGCAAGCTAGGATGATATACTACACCTTGCATTTATCGCTTCAGGATATAAGATGTTGAGTTCGTCACTCCGATAATTACACTAGATACAGCGCCCTTCAAACCGGAACACAGTAATGTTTGGCGGTATCCGGCAACAATGACCTACCCTACCATATGTTAGAGACACCAGCACCACATTGTTTACATATACCACATCCTGTTTGGACATACGCAATATATTTACTATAGACTTTACTGTTCCGGTTTGAAAGGCGTTGTAACTAGTGTAATCAGGGTAACGAGACTGTATATCTAAACGACGCAGCGGCGAGCGCAATGCGGTGCATTGTATGTAATACTAGCGCCATGTTATGAGCGGGCGTATCACATACCGTGATCGTTTTGTTAAAAAAAAAAAACTCACCTAACAACAAAGTATGTTGACAAAGGAGACTATACACAAACAGAAAAAAAACACAACATCACAAACAAAAACTGTAAATATTTACATCGATTTATCAAGAAAAAAAATCGATTAAACAAATCGATAAATGTCAAAAATTGTTTGGCGCGTATAACAATACACACGCGGAAAACAAAATGGTCGTTCGATAGTTCTGTCGCTGACCAATCGGAGAGGGTTCGATTTTTGAATAATTCGCTTCTTTAACTATGCTCCTTGGCTTTTTGCCCGCATCGCGCCCGCGTTGTATAGCCGTGGGCTCCTAACTAAATCCCGTGCTCCTACAAACCCGGGACGTGATAAGTGGGAGGAGTCTAATACAAACGGGAACGCCTATCGACGGACGGGAGAAGGTATTAAGCGACTAAGGGATATAGGAGCCGATATAATACTCCCACAGCTGGGATACAAGACTTTCTTATATAGACAGTTAATAATATTGATTGATTACTTATATTTTTCGATTCACAGACTAATAAAATCTATATTTCATATATTTGTTTTGTTTATGACAACTTGAACATAGAAGTTTTTAATCTATAACGCGACAAGACGGAATGTACACTTGATAAGTTATACTACCTATAACACAGCGCTAGTTAGAATGATGTACACTACATTGTGCTCGTCATCTTGAGACATAACATATTATATCTCAATACCTCAGTAATTACTCTAGCTACACCGCCATTTAAATCAAAACAGTAATGTTTACACAGTATTATTCGGCGGTGGAAATAGGCGCCGCTGTTGAACTCACCTATAAAACGGTCTACGGCGACATTCCACCAGTACCACCAGACCTGGTGTAGCCATTGTTCACGCTAACAATTTACCATCATATAAACAGCTCCCACTTTTGCCTGTAATAAAGAATAAAACCCTTTCGACCGTGACGCTTTGTATAAACGCGTCCACCAATCGGAACGCGTTATTCGCTAACTCCTCCCACTTTTCATATATCTGTCTCTTTCCCACTTACGGAAGAGTTACTCTATGCAGTTATTGCATTCCATTCTCTTTCCTGCTTACGGAAACGTTACTCTATTCGATTACTATATTCCCTTCTCTATCCCACTTACGGAAACGTTATACAATTTTTATATACCCGTCTCTTTCCCGCTTATGGAACGTAACTCTATCATTATTAATTCAACCCAACAGACGAGCTCGTGTACATTTATTACGTCTATATTATTGCTTCCATAGAACAAAATTCAAGAATAAACTTCTTTTTTTTTTATTCTATTAAGTGATGATAGGATCTGGACTTTCACCTGATGGTAAGTGATACGCCTGCCCTTAATGTAGCGCTAGTTAGGATGATATAAACTCACCACATTGCGCTCGTCGTCTCAGACATAGAACAGTCTCTGCATCCCTGTAATTACATTAGCTACAATGCGCCTTTCAAACCAGAAAAATCGTCTTCCTCTTTCTATTTCTTCTTCTATCTTCAGCTAAAATACTAGTTCTTCACCAGTTCAGTCTTTTTGGAGATTACTCTTAACAATCGGATATTTCAATGATATATATATAAAGGTAATCTCATAGAGAACACGAAATGGACTTTGATCTGATGCTTAGTACTGATGACTAAAAAGTCCTGGTCTTTCTCAGGACCAAGACCAATAACATTGTCAAGTCTTAGTCTTTAACCTTGCTCAACACTAGTTCAGACAATAAACTTACCCTTAACGATGTAAGATATGATACTGATACGTGGTGTAGACCATCATACTGATAGTATGAAAAACTACACCACGTGCAAGTATTCACTACAAACTACAACACTAGCTACGCTACTGCAGTATCTGTTGCCGGAGACTGTCATGACTTTCCGACATTACTGTTCCGGTCTGAAGGGCGCTGCGGAGCGAGATCTTTATACGTCTAAAAAGTAAAAATAAACGTCACAACCATCGCTACATTTCCATTGACTGTTATTCACCATCAGCTGAATATTACGCTTGCTTTCGTCTAAATTAAATTAAAAAAAAAAAACAATGCTGTAGTGTTTGAACAGCTATCCTCATATTCTATTGTGACTACAACATATACATATATATATATATATATTATGTAGATGTTATACGATTATATGTGATAGTGTATTGTATCGAGATGGGTCGTGTGCTTATACTAATGGCGGCCGCGGTGAGTAATAAATAAATATAAAAAAATAATACTTATTTATCATCCCACTGCTGGGATACGGGTGGACTGTACTGTCAGGTATCCCAACACGATATTTATCGCCGTTGTGTACCACCACCAGCTCGGTATCTTCGACAGGATCAAACTTTAAAAAGGACTGTATACTATATATGAGAGGTCTTTACGCGACTAGGTATTGAAACTTAGTATTTTCATTTAAGTACTTATACCAGGTACGAGAGATATAGTATATAATACTTTTTATGGTTATAAAAAAAATAGTGCAGAATTTTTTTTTTTAATATGTTACCATGATCATCAGCCAAAGGTCATTTGTAGGATGTCATATGGGGGGGGATTTTGGACGTTCCCCACCACGCCTAGCCCAATGCGGGCTGGTGGGAGCCAGATCCTCATCTGTTGATTAGCAGGCTGCATAATGAGCTGGTGAGCTTGGTTGGTTGGTCAGGGTTCCGTGAGTTGTGTAAGTAGCTAGTATATTTACTGGAGTAACGATACTCAACATCTTGTCTCAAGGCGGTCAGCGCAATGTGGTGAAGTATCACTCAACATCAGCTGAACGTCCCGCTCGTCTCGTCTCGTATATAAATACTGTTTTTTTTTTTTTTTGTTACCTTCTGGACATGACAAAGTTGTATAGGATTATACCAACTATAACCTCTTCAGGGCTCATTAGGGCTGTGACCCTCGCGACCGTCTCTTTGATAGGAGAAGCTCTAGACCACCTCGAGCTGGTTCATCCTGGACTTAGCAGACAATGAGGGTCCCAAAACCCACGAAACTCTTAGACCGTAGCCACCTTCTACGACAGTCAGGGCTCACCTTACTCCTATTCCTACTGGCCCTAGATTAAAGAGCTGATGGTGGCCATGGTGTCTAATGAAACCTTTACCATTAGTAGAGATTTAAAAAAAAAAAATTACATACATTATTCTGTAATTCCTTTTCAGTCCTTCGTGATGGTGGTCTCGGCTGAACCAAGTAAGTATTTTACTTCACCACCAATAACTGCAGTCATCACTCTGATCCGGTTTGAAGGACCTATAGCTATCACTGGTGGTAGTGTCTCTGTTGCTACAGACCGTCTAGGTACCGCCGCAGCGCGTATTGCAGCCGACAGACAGTACTGTGCGGACATTGCTGTGATCCGGTTTGAAGGACCTATAGCTATCACTGGTGGTAGTGTCTCTGTTGCTACAGACCGTCTAGGTACCGCCGCAGCGCCTATTGCAGCCGACAGACAGTACTGTGCGGACATTGCTGTGATCGGTTTGAAGGACCTATAGCCATCACTGGTGGTAGTGTCTCTGTTGCTACAGACCGTCTAGGTACCGCCGCAGCGCCTGTGCAGCCGACAGACAGTACTGTGCGGACATTGCTGTGATCCGGTTTGAAGGACCTATAGCTATCACTGGTGGTAGTGTCTCTGTTGCTACAGACCGACTAGGTTCCACCGCATTGCCTATTGCAGCCGACAGACGGTACTGTGCGGACATTGCTGTGATCCGGTTTGAAGGACCTATAGCTATCACTGGTGGTAGTGTCTCTGTTGCTACAGACCGTCTGGAGTACCGCCGCAGCGCCTATTGCAGCCGACAGACGGTACTGTGCGGACATTGCTGTGATCGGTTTGAAGGACCTATAGCTATCACTGGTGGTAGTGTCTCTGTTGCTACAGACCGTCTGGGTACCGCCGCAGCGCCTATTGCAGCCGACAGACAGTGCTGTGCGGACATTGCTGTGATCCGGTTTGAAGGACCTATGGCTATCACTGGTGGTAGTGTCTCTGTTGCTACAGACCGACTAGGTACCGCCGCAGCGCCTGTGCAGCCGACAGACAGTGCTGTGCGGACATTGCTGTGATCGGTTTGAAGGACCTATAGCTATCACTGGTGGTAGTGTCTCTGTTGCTACAGACCGTCTAGGTACCGCCGCAGCGCCTGTGCAGCCGACAGACAGTACTGTGCTGACATTGCTGTGATCCGGTTTGAAGGACCTATGGCTATCACTGGTAGTGTCTCTGTTGCTACAGACCGTCTAGGTACCGCCGCAGCGCGTATTGCAGCCGACGAACGGTACTGTGCGGACATTGCTGTGATCCGGTTTGAAGGACCTATAGCTATCACTGGTGGTAGTGTCTCTGTTGCCGGAGACCGTCTAGGTACCGCCGCAGCGCCTATTGCAGCCGACAGACAGTACTGTGCGGACATTGCTGTGATCCGGTTTGAAGGACCTATAGCTATCACTGGTGGTAGTGTCTCTGTTGCTACAGACCGTCTAGGTACCGCCGCAGCGCCTGTGCAGCCGACAGACAGTACTGTGCTGACATTGCTGTGATCGGTTTGAAGGACCTATAGCTATCACTGGTGGTAGTGTCTCTGCTGCTACAGACCGTCTGGGTACCGCCGCAGCGCCTATTGCAACCGACAGACGGTACTGTGCGGACATTGCTGTGATCGGTTTGAAGGACCTATAGCTATCACTGGTGGTAGTGTCTCTGTTGCCGGAGACCGTCTAGGTACCGCCGCAGCGCCTATTGCAGCCGACAGACAGTACTGTGCGGGCATTGCTGTGATCCGGTTTGAAGGACCTAAAGCTATCACTGGTGGTAGTGTCTCTGTTGCCGGAGACCGTCTAGGTACTAAAGGCAATCGATTGTAAGGGTTCATGGGGGATCTCGGTCTTTTCCCATTACCAGTGCCACCTTTTTTGATTGGTAGGCTGCACCATGAGCTGGTGATGTTGGCTTATGTCTCGTGAGTTGTTATACGCCCCATGGGGACATTAAGTGGGCCGTTTATTATTTTATTACATATATAAAACACATAGTATATATTTCTTTCTATGCACACATATACAGAGACCAAGTACGTATCATTATTAATAAAATAGAGGTTCCTTACAAATTGTATTATTAAACAATGAAACATTATCTTCCTTAGATCCGAATGCGAAATCAACAAAAACAACATTGAAACCAACTGAACCCACAGCGTGCACGGAGAAGACTAAAACAACACCGACAAAAACAACTCCTACCAAAACGACTCCAACTAAAACCACCACATGCACCGATAAAACTAAAACAACACCGACAAAACAACCCCTACCAAAACGACTCCAACTAAAACCACCACATGCACCGACAAAACTAAAACAACACCGACAAAAACGACACCAACGAAGACAACTCCTACCAAAACGACTCCAGCTAAAACCACCACATGCGCCGATAAAACTAAAACAACGCCGACAAAACGACACCAACGAAGACAACTCCTACCAAAACGACTCAACTAAAACCACCACATGCACCGATAAAACCAAAACAACATCGACAAAAACAACTCCTACCAAAACGACTCCAACTAAAACCACCACATGCACCGATAAAACTAAAACAACACCGACAAAAACGACACCAACGAAGACAACTCCTACCAAAACGACTCCAACTAAAACCACCACTTGCACCGATAAAACTAAAACAACACCGACAAAAACGACACCAACGAAGACAACTCCTACCAAAACGACTCCAACTAAAACCACCACATGCACCGATAAAACTAAAACAACACCGACAAAAACGACACCAACGAAGACAACCCCTACCAAAACGACTCCAACTAAAACCACCACATGCACCGATAAAACTAAAACAACACCGACAAAAACGACACCTACGAAGACAACTCCTACCAAAACGACTCCAACTAAAACCACCACATGCACCGATAAAACTAAAACACCAACAAAAACAACTCCTACCAAAACCACTCCAACTAAACCCACGAAATGCACCAAAACGACTAAAACAACACCGAAACCAACCAAAACAACACAGACGACAAAAACCACACCAACCCAAACAACTCCGTGCCCATCATCGTTAACTAAGAAAACTGAACCGCATAAAACTACACAACCTTACGACAACGGCAGCGAGGAAAGTGACTACGAAGGCGACGACGACGAAAGCTACATCGACAGCGCAGAGAGCGTAGCTATTAGCTACGGCAAATCATCAGCTGTAGCTATTGCTGAAAGTCGAGCTGAAGGGAGAGGAAAGGCTGCAGCTTCAAGCATAGCCTCCGCTAACAGCGGCAATTGAAAGGTAGTCTTAATTCGACTACAGTCGAGTTAATTATGACTACAGTTCTTCAATAGGATGGATGAGGATTCCTCTTCTTCTTAATGCGGTACTTCATTCTTCCACTAATACTGTTCCACATCAGTTTAAAAAAAAAAAACTAAAATGCTCTTTCTCTTATTGGTATTGTGAAAAGAGGTTCTATATTGAAACTGCTTCATAAATACATTGTACTCAAACAGTTTTTATATTATTTCTACTCCTCCTCTTCCTCAGAACCACTTCTTCATCAGCTCTACTCTTGAATATGATGATGATGATGATATATATATGAATACAATGAAGTCCTTCCTAAACTAGTTCCAACTCAAGGAGTAATATTATTGTCTATGAAAGATGCTAATTCGCTATAGACAAGGAACATATGTTTTTTTTAATACGTCATTCCCTTTGCATTTTTGGGCCTGGGCTTCGTTCCTTTCTTTATTACATATTTCTGTTCCTTTCTTTATTCTCTTCTTTCTCCCTTCTTCTTTCTCTCATCTATGCTCCATCCTAATTCCTTCTTGCATCCTTCCCTCATGTATTAGAGCAAATACTTTTATTTATTCATCATTATTACTTATATATTTCTTTATATCTCACGATATTTCTTACTTATTTTATTGTGTTATTGTCTTATTTTCCCTCCATTGTTCTACTTACTATCTCCTTGCAGAAAAGATAAATATGTTGCAGTGTATATCATCCTTACCAGTATACTAGTTATCGGTCGACTGGTTGACGTGACGTCATCATTATCCCGACACACAGCGAACGGTGCAAAGTTCATACACTCAACGCGTCTATTGCATTATCAACTTTATCCCATAGTATATAAAGATCAAGTTAGTTTTTCCTACCTTCCGTCATAGAATACTGGTTTATGTAAAACGCTTTAATTCGACTCTATGCTATAGAACGCACAGTTCAAATTTGATTAAACCAATGGAACTGTATTAACCGACTAAGTGAACGCTTCGTCGCGTTGCCAGTATATATGAACATTGCGACCGTTCAATTTAGCCGTGTAATAATGAGTATAGAATTGTTTATACGCATACCGAGTAGTTGGTGGGTGGTCAGAGCCTGGTCTTTTCCAGCAGTCTGCTCCTCGTGCAGGTGAGATCGACTTGCACTCCAGAAGATGTTAGGCTGAACCCTATTACACCTGTGCTGCTATCTTTAATCCTATTAAAAAGCTGTAGACCATAGACCGCACGGCTTCAAAAAAAAATTTTTTTTTTTCAATAAATAATCTCTCAATCACATTTGGATAGATAATAATTAAATTATAAAACAATTAACTCCCTCCACTTTCATCCCCTTCAACCCTCAAAAGTTTATCGCATAATTATATTATTATCTGCGTAACACGAAACCGCAATCGTAATCGATTTCGCGCCATTGTTTTCACCCTTCGAATGTTGTGACAAGGCGGCGCCATTTTGATAATTGAAATGTCACATGGGGACGGTCATAGATAACCACAGATATAATAATACTTTGATTATTTCATTAGGGGTTAGTATCGCTGGTGAGAGCTGAGGCAGAAGATGTGTCTCACCGGTGACACTGCCACCAGTGATAGCTATAGGTCCTTCAAACCGGATCACAGCAATGTCCGCACAGTACTGCCTGTCGGCTGCAATAGGCGCTGCGGCGGTACCTAGACGGTCTCCGGCAACAGAGACACTACCACCAGTGATAGCTATGGGTCCTTCAAACCGGATCACAGCAATGTCCGCACAGTACTATCTGTCGCCTGCAATAGGCGCTGCGGCGGTACCTAGACGGTCTCCGGCAACAGAACACTACCACCAGTGATAGCTGGGGTCCTTCAAACCGGATCACAGCAATGTCCGCACAGTACTGTCTGTCGGCTGCAATAGAGCGCTGCGGCGGTACCTGGAGCGGTCTCCGGCAACAGAGACACTACCACCAGTGATAGCTAGAGGTCCTTCAAACCGGATCACAGCAATGTCCGCACAGTACTGTCTGTCGGCTGCAACAGGCGCTGCGGCGGTACCTGAACGGTCTCCGGCAACAGAACACTACCACCAGTGATAGCTGGGGTCCTTCAAACCGGATCACAGCAATGTCCGCACAGTACTGTCTGTCGGCTGCAATAGGCGCTGCGGCGGTGCCTAGACGGTCTCCGGCAGCAGAGACACCACCACCAGTGATAGCTAGAGGTCCTTCAAACCGGATCACAGCAATGTCCGCACGGTACTGTCTGTCGGCTGCAACAGGCGCTGCGGCGGTGCCTAGACGGTCTCCGGCAGCAGAGACACTACCACCAGTGATAGCTAGGGTCCTTCAAACCGGATCACAGCAATGTCCGCACAGTACTGTCTGTCGGCTGCAATGAGCGCTGCGGCGGTGCCTAGACGGTCTCCGGCAACAGAGACACTACCACCAGTGATAGCTAGAGGTCCTTCAAACCGGATCACAGCAATGTCGCACGGTACTGTCTGTCGGCTGCAATAGGCGCTGCGGCGGTACCTGGAGCGGTCTCCGGCAGCAGAACACTACCACCAGTGATGGCTATAGGTCCTTCAAACCGGATCACAGCAATGTCCGCACAGTACTGTCTGTCGGCTGCAATGAGCGCTGCGGCGGTACCTAGACGGTCTCGGCAACAGAGACACTACCACCAGTGATAGCTATAGGTCCTTCAAACCGGATCACAGCAATGTCCGCACAGTACTGTCTGTCGGCTGCAATGAGCGCTGCGGCGGTACCTAGACGGTCTCCGGCAACAGAGACATTATCACCAGTGATAGCTAGAGGTCCTTCAAACCGGATCACAGCAATGTCCGCACAGTACTGTCTGTCGGCTGCAATGAGCGCTGCGGCGGTACCTGAACGGTCTCCGGCAGCAGAGACACTACCACCGGTGATAGCTATAGGTCCTTCAAACCGGATCACAGCAATGTCCGCACAGTACTGTCTGTCGGCTGCAATGGGCGCTGCGGCGGTACCTGAACGGTCTCCGGCAGCAGAGACACTACCACCGGTGATAGCTATGGGTCCTTCAAACCGGATCACAGCAATGTCCGCACGGTACTGTCTGTCGGCTGCAATGGGCGCTGCGGCGGTACCTAGACGGTCTCCGGCAGCAGAGACACTACCACCAGTGATAGCTATAGGTCCTTCAAACCGGATCACAGCAATGTCCGCACGGTACTGTCTGTCGGCTGCAATGAGCGCTGCGGCGGTACCTAGACGGTCTCCGGCAACAGAGACACTACCACCGGTGATAGCTATAGGTCCTTCAAACCGGATCACAGCAATGTCCGCACAGTACTGTCTGTCGGCTGCAATAGGCGCTGCGGCGGTACCCAGACGGTCTCCGGCAACAGAACACTACCACCGAGTGATAGCTATAGGTCCTTCAAACCGGATCACAGCAATGTCCGCACAGTACTGTCTGTCGGCTGCAATGAGCGCTGCGGCGGTGCCTAGACGGTCTCCGGCAACAGAGACATTATCACCAGTAATGGCTGTACAGAAAAATTCGATGTGGATAAACTGAAAAAAAAAAAAAAAACGTTATTTGAAACTTGTTGTTCTAAACAATTTAAATAAAGAACAGCGCTAAGTGTCAAAGGTCGTAAATAAAGAAGTAATTGTGTAAGTGTGCGCGCGCCCCACTCAGGGGGGCTCGTTAATAACGCGCATGCATTCTTAATTAGCCGTAAGCGATCCTGTTCGAATGGTTCCGTAGCAATATTATTATTTTTAACATACAAAATTTGAATTTCGAAGGTAGTGCTTTTTATTAGTAGTACCTTTAGAAATCACCATCACAGCTTATGGCAACAATTTTTTTTTTTTTTATGCAATGGAACTATCGGGATGTTCACCATCAGTAAGTGATACGCTCGTCCATAACGCGGCGCTAGTTAGGATGCTATACACAGCACCATAGTGCGCCCTACTATATGAGATGTTGAGTCTCATTACCGCAGTAATTACACTGGCAACAGCGCCCTTCAAACCGGAACACGGTAATGTTTGCTGAGTACTGTTTGGCGGCTGCAATAATCGTTGCGGTGGTACCTAATCGGTCTCTGGAAATAGAGATTGCCACTACTGTTCCGGTTTGAAGGGCGCTGTTATTAGTCAATAGGGTAACGAGACCTAACATTGTATGTATCAAGGAGACGAGCACAATGCGATGCAGTGTATATCATTACCTGTTGTCACATCTGTATCCGGTTTGAAGGGCGCTAGCGAATTCACTGGTGTATGCAAGACTGAACTATGTTAGGTCTTAAAGCGGTGTATATCATTCTAAACAGCGCCATATTGTCATAGATATCAATTACCATCAGGTAAAAACAACTGTGATCCTGTTTGAAGGGCGCTGTAACTAGTCTAATTACTAAGACAACATCATACGCTGCTAAGTAAACATATCACTTTTTATCAGATGAACTATGTGGAAACTCCTCTTCCCCAACCATGCTCTTTGCACCCACATATGTGGAAGGCCTGGAGTCCCAGCAGTGGGAAGAATATTAATCCAACTTGTTCCTGGCTTAGTTTAGAAGTCGCGTCGGAGATCTCCAACTCTATTAGACGTGAACACTCGAAATTTGTTAAAGCTTTTGCTTCTACCGTTTTTTTCTCTTTCATACTTCCGCCGTTCAGAGGTCAGGTAAGAATAGTTCTTACAAAAATCCCCAAAAGACAATTGCGGGGAAGTCCCGGCTATCGAAGGGTATAAATAAATAAATTATTTATTTAGTACGGAACCCTAAGTGGGATGGACATAAGCCCGCCATCCGACACCGCGCGTGTCGCATAACATTCAAATTAGGAACCGGAACGGAACGCCGCGTCCTGTCAAATTTGCCGCCATTTTTTCTGTCGAAGTTTCCCTTACGGTCGCCATGTTTTATTATCTGTGAATCGGTTCACCTTTCCAATAATGACGTCAGTGAGATTGTTCGTCAGATAGACGTCCACTGCTGGACAAAGGCCTCCCCCAAAGATTCCCACATCGATGGTTTGGGGATTCGTATGGAGGGGGAACGGCCCAAATCTCTCCCTACCAACACCAAGGTCATATATTAAACAGCAGTTTCCAATATTCCCACTATTGGGGCTGGGATTTGAATGACATGCGACAGGCGAGAGTATCACTTAAAATCAGGTGAACGCTCCGCTCGTCTCCTAATTGAAAAAAAATACTATTGGTAGGTACTACCCCAGGGACAAACAGTACTGTGCGAACATTACTGTGATCCGGTTTGAAGGGCGCTGTAGCTATTATTGGTGGTAGTGTCTCCGTTGGCGGAGATCGTTTAGGTATCACTGCAGCGCCTATTGAACCCGACAAACAGTACTATGATCCGGTTTGAAGGGCGCTGTAGCTAATATTGGTTGTAGTGTCTCTGTTGCCGGAGATCGTTTAGAGTATCACTGCAGCGCCTATTGAACCCGACAAACAGTACTATGATCGGTTTGAAGGGCGCTGTAGCTAATATTGGTTGTAGTGTCTCCGTTGCCGGAGATCGTTTAGGTATCACTGCAGCGCCTATTGAACCCGACAAACAGTACTATGATCCGGTTTGAAGGGCGCTGTAGCTAATATTGGTTGTAGTGTCTTTGTTGCCGGAGATCGTTTAGGTATCACTGCAGCGCCTATTGAACCCGACAAACAGTACTATGATCCGGTTTGAAGGGCGCTGTAGCTAATATTGGTTGTAGTGTCTTTGTTGCCGGAATCGTTTAGGTATCACTGCAGCGCCTATTGAACCCGACAAACAGTACTATGATCGGTTTGAAGGGCGCTGTAGCTAATATTGGTTGTAGTGTCTTTGTTGCCGGAGATCGTTTAGGTATCACTGCAGCGCCTATTGAACCCGACAAACAATTACTATGATCCGGTTTGAAGGGCGCTGTAGCTAATATTAGTTGTAGTGTCTTTGTTGCCGGAATCGTTTAGGTATCACTGCAGCGCCTATTGAACCCGACAAACGGTACTATGATCCGGTTTGAAGGGCGCTGTAGCTAATATTGATTTGTAGTGTCTTTGTTGCCGGAGATCGTTTAGGTATCACTGCAGCGCCTATTGAACCCGACAAACAGTACTATGATCCGGTTTGAAGGGCGCTGTAGCTAATATTGGTTGTAGTGTCTTTGTTGCCGGAGATCGTTTAGGTATCACTGCAGCGCCTATTGAACCCGACAAACAGTACTATGATCCGGTTTGAAGGGCGCTGTAGCTAATATTGGTTGTAGTGTCTTTGTTGCCGGAGATCGTTTAGGTATCACTGCAGCGCCTATTGAACCCGACAAACAGTACTATGATCCGGTTTGAAGGGCGCTGTAGCTATTATTGGTGGTAGTGTCTTTGTTGCCGGAGATCGTTTAGGTATCACTGCAGCGCCTATTGAACCCGACAAACAGTACTATGATCCGGTTTGAAGGGCGCTGTAGCTAATATTGGTTGTAGTGTCTTTGTTGCGGAGATCGTTTAGAGTATCACTGCAGCGCCTATTGAACCCGACAAAGAGTACTATGATCCGGTTTGAAGGGCGCTGTAGCTATTATTGGTGGTAGTGTCTTTGTTGCCGGAGATCGTTTAGGTATCACTGCAGCGCCTATTGAACCCGACAAACAGTACTATGATCCGGTTTGAAGGGCGCTGTAGCTAATATTGGTGGTAGTGTCTTTGTTGCCGGAGATCGTTTAGGTATCACTGCAGCGCCTATTGAACCCGACAAACAGTACTATGATCCGGTTTGAAGGGCGCTGTAGCTAATATTGGTTGTAGTGTCTTTGTTGCCGGAGATCGTTTAGGTATCCTGCAGCGCCTATTGAACCCGACAAACAGTACTATGATCCGGTTTGAAGGGCGCTGTAGCTAATATTGGTTGTAGTGTCTTTGTTGCGGAGATCGTTTAGGTATCACTGCAGCGCCTATTGAACCCGACAAGCAGTACTATGATCCGGTTTGAAGGGCGCTGTAGCTAATATTAGTTGTAGTGTCTTTGTTGCCGGAGATCGTTTAGGTATCACTGCAGCGCCTATTGAACCCGACAAACGGTACTATGATCCGGTTTGAAGGGCGCTGTAGCTAATATTGGTTGTAGTGTCTTTGTTGCCGGAATCGTTTAGGTATCACTGCAGCGCCTATTGAACCCGACAAACAGTACTATGATCCGGTTTGAAGGGCGCTGTAGCTAATATTGGTTGTAGTGTCTTTGTTGCCGGAGATCGTTTAGGTATCACTGCGGCGCCTATTGAACCCGACAAACAGTACTATGATACGGTTTGAAGGGCGCTGTAGCTAATATTGGTTGTAGTGTCTTTGTTGCCGGAGATCGTTTAGGTATCACTGCAGCGCCTATTGAACCCGACAAACAGTACTATGATCCGGTTTGAAGGGCGCTGTAATAATATTGGTTGTAGTGTCTTTGTTGCGGAGATCGTTTAGGTATCACTGCAGCGCCTGAACCCGACAAACAGTACTATGATCCGGTTTGAAGGGCGCTGTAGCTAATATTGGCTGTAGTGTCTTTGTTGCCGGAGATCGTTTGGGTATCACTGCAGCGCCTATTGAACCCGACAAACGGTACTATGATCCGGTTTGAAGGGCGCTGTAGCTAATATTGGCTGTAGTGCCTTTGTTGCCGGAGATCGTTTAGGTATCACTGCAGCGCCTATTGAACCCGACAAACAGTACTATGATCCGGTTTGAAGGGCGCTGTAGCTAATATTGGTTGTAGTGTCTTTGTTACCGGAGATCGTTTAGGTATCACTGCAGCGCCTATTGAACCCGACAAACAGTACTGTGATCCGGTTTGAAGGGCGCTGTAATAATATTGGTTGTAGTGTCTTTGTTGCCGGAGATCGTTTAGGTATCACTGCAGCGCCTATTGAACCCGACAAACAGTACTATGATCCGGTTTGAAGGGCGCTGTAGCTAATATTGGTTGTAGTGTCTTTGTTACCGGAGATCGTTTAGGTATCACTGCAGCGCCTATTGAACCCGACAAACGGTACTATGATCGGTTTGAAGGGCGCTGTAGCTAATATTGGTTGTAGTGTCTTTGTTGCCGGAGATCGTTTAGGTATCACTGCAGCGCTTATTGAAACCGACAAACAGTACTATGATCCGGTTTGAAGGGCGCTGTAGCTAATGTAATTACCGGGGTAACAAAACTCAACACCTCGTGTCTTAAGCTGCGGGCGCAATGTGGTGCAGTGTATAACATCCTAATTACTGCTATGTTACAGGCGTCACTTAATATCAAGTGAACGTCTCGCTCGTATCGTCGCTTCGTTAAATAAAAACATCATTATCCTTTGACCGCCATTTTGTTTCCTCTATTAAATTATAATACACTTAGTACTCTAGGTATAACCTATTTTAAATCTAGATTTAATTTTCATAATGAATGATGATTGAGATCGATGATGTACCGGTTCCATTTCATCCAGCAGCTGCAATGAAACATACGGGACCCAAGCCAACATCACCAGCTCGTGGTGCTGCCTGCTAATCAACAAACGACGCTCTGGCCCCCACCGACCCGCATTGGGCCCGCGTAGTGGGGAATGGCCCAAATCCCCCCCATCTGAATCCTACCCCAATCGGAGTGAGAATCTATGAGAGAGGCCTATGTACAGCTGTGGACGTCTATCGGCTGATGATGATATTGTGCTTCTCGCCTTAAGACAAGATTTTAAATATAGTTACCCCGCTATACTATAACGCCCTTCAAACCGGATGACAGTATTGTTCGCACAGTACTGTATGTCGGCTGTGAATATATATATATATTATTAAATAGCTCTAATTCTCTCCCGTCCCATATTAACCTCAATCGAAGACGACATCTTCGTTTGATGTCTATGTCCAACAGTCTATCGTCTATGATGAATTCAATAAATAACTATTCTCACAAACACTAAAATCATCATCATCATCCGCCGTCGCACTGCAGTACCTCCACTTAACCTCCGTTACCACATTGTTACTAGTAACAATGTGGTAACAGACCATCCAACATCAGCTACATCTGTTAAACTTTTGTTCTCAGTACGTCAGCAATAGTCAGTAGTAAGCAAATATTTTGTATGAACGCAACGTTTCGATTCCCACCGTACTCGAAACAAGATGGCGAAAATAGAACAGCTTGCGTGAATATAACACACATATCCGTATTTATCAGGATTTACCTCCTATAGTCGCAGTCCCACAGTCCCACCAGTGGGAATGTTAAGTGGAATACAGCGAGGAAGTCATGACTGCGGATTTCTCATGCGGAGTCATACAAAGGCAGCAGCTGGACGGATGCGACAAGACCAGAAGATAGTGAAGCGTGCTCCGCCAATCACACTCCGTCTCTCTCGCTCTTTCTCTCTCTCTCACACACACACACCAACCTACACAACACTAATAAACTCATTAGAAGATTTTTAATTTATTAGTGAGAAAAAGTTAAAGTTAAGTTAGCAGTAGACTTTTCCGGGCAGTAAACTTTTCCGGGCTGTAAACTTTTCCGGGCAGTAAACTTTTCCGGGCAGTAAACTTTTCCCGGCAGTAAACTTTTCCAGACAGTAAACTTTTCCGGGCAGTAAACTTTTCCAAGCAGTAAACTTTTCTAATCAGTAAACTTTTTCGGGCAGTAAACTTTTCTTCGCAGTAAACTTTTCCAATTAGTAAACTTTTCCGAGCCGTAAACTTTTCTAGGCAGTAAACTTTTCCAATCGGTAAACTTTTCCAGGCAGTAGACTTTTCCGGGCAGTAAACTTTTCAGACGATAAACTTTTTCTTCATGATAAACTTTTTCAATTAGTAAACTTTTCCGAGCCGTAAACTTTTCTAGGCAGTAAACTTTTCCTGGTAGTAAACTTTTCCTCGCAGTAAACTTTTCAGACGGTAAACTTTTCAGACGATAAACTTTTCAGGCAGTAAACTTTTCCTGGTAGTAAACTTTTCCGAGCAGTAAGCTTTTCGGGCAGTAAACTTTTCCTGGTAGTAAACTTTTCCGGGCAGTAAACTTTTCCGGGCAGTAAACTTTTCCGGGAAGTAAACTTTTCCAATTAGTAAACTTTTTCCGGAGCCGTAAACTTTTCTAGGCAGTAAACTTTTCCAATCGGTAAACTTTTCCAGGCAGTAAACTTTTCAGACGATAAACTTTTCCAGGCAGTAAACTTTTCCGCGCAGTAGACTTTTCCGGGCAGTAAACTTTTCCAGGCAGTAAACTTTTCCGGGCAGTAAACTTTTCCAGGCAGTAAACTATTCCTCGCAGTAAACTTTTCCGGGCAGTAAACTTTTCCAGGCAGTAAACTTTTCCAGGCAGTAAACTTTTCAAACAGTAAACTTTTCAAACAGTAAACTTTTCCGGACAGTAAACTTTTCTGGGCAGTAAACTTTTCCAGACGATAAACTTTTCCGGGCAGTAAACTTTCCTGGTAGTAAACTTTTCCAGGCAGTAAACTTTTCAGACGATGAAGCTTTTCCAGACGGTAAACTTTTCAAACAGTAAACTTTTCCTCGCAGTAAACTTTTCCGGACAGTAAACTTTTCCGGGCAGTAAGCTTTTCCGGGCGGTAAACTTTTCCGGACGGTAAACTTTTCCTCGCAGTAAACTTTCAGACGATAAACTTTTCCGGGCAGTAAGCTTTTCAATCGGTAAACTTTTCAAACAGTAAACTTTTCAAACAGTAAACTTTTCCGGACGATAAACTTTCAGACGGTAAACTTTTCAATCGGTAAACTTTTCCGGGCGGTAAACTTTTCCGGACGGTAAACTTTTCCGGGCAGTAGACTTTTCCGGCAGTAAACTTTTCAATCGGTAAACTTTTCAAACAGTAAACTTTTCAAACAGTAAACTTTTCAAACAGTAAACTTTTCCGGGCAGTAAGCTTTTCCGGGCGGTAAACTTTTCCGGGCAGTAGACTTTTCCGGCAGTAAACTTTCAGACGATAAACTTTTCCAAACAGTAAACTTTTCAATCGGTAAACTTTTCAAACAGTAAACTTTTCAAACAGTAAACTTTTCCGGACAGTAAACTTTTCAGACGATGAAGCTTTTCCGGGCGAGTAAACTTTTCCGGGCGGTAAACTTTTCCAGGCAGTAAACTTTTCAGACAGTAAACTTTTCCGGGCAGTAAGCTTTTCAATCGGTAAACTTTCAGACGGTAAACTTTCCCGAGCAGTAAACTTTTCCGGACAGTAAACTTTTCGGGCAGTAAACTTTTCCGGGCGGTAAACTTTTCCAGACGGTAAACTTTTCCGGACAGTAAACTTTTCAGACAGTAAACTTTTCCAGACTGATAAACTTTTCAAACAGTAAACTTTTCCAAACAGTAAACTTTTCAAACAGTAAACTTTTCCGGACAGTAAACTTTCAGACGGTAAACTTTTCAATCGGTAAACTTTTCTGGGCAGTAAACTTTTCTGGGCAGTAAACTTTTCCGGACAGTAAACTTTTCAATCAGTAAACTTTTCTGGGCAGTAAACTTTCAGACGATGAAACTTTTCAGACGATAAACTTTTCAAACAGTAAACTTTTCAAACAGTAAACTTTTCAAACAGTAAACTTTTCAGACGATAAACTTTTCTTCGCAGTAAACTTTTCAATCAGTAAACTTTTCAAGCAGTAAGCTTTTCAATCGGTAAACTTTTCAAACAGTAAACTTTTCAATCGGTAAACTTTTCCGGGCGGTAAACTTTTCCAATCAGTAAACTTTTCCGGGCAGTAAACTTTTCAATCAATTAAACTTTTCCGGGCAGTACACTTTTCTTCGCAGTAAACTTTTCAAACAGTAAACTTTTCGGGCGATAAACTTTTTCGAGACGATAAACTTTTCCGAGCAGTAAACTTTTCAATCGGTAAACTTTTCAAACAGTAAACTTTCAGACGGTAAACTTTTCAATCAGTAAACTTTCCTGGTAGTAAACTTTCCTCATGATAAACTTTTCCGGGCAGTACACTTTTCTTCGCAGTAAACTTTTCAGACGGTAAACTTTTCAATCGGTAAACTTTTCAATCGGTAAACTTTCAGACGATGAAACTTTTCCATAACTGGCGCTAGTTCAGAGGATGCTATACACAGCACCATAATGCCGGCCTACTATATGAGATGTTGAGTCTCATTACCGCAGTAATTACACTGGCAACAGCGCCCTTCAAACCGGAACGCGGTAATGTTTGCTGGTACTGTTTGGCGGCTGCAATAATCGTTGCGGTGGTTGCTAATCGGTCTCTGGAAATAGGGTGCCACTACTGTTCCGGTTTGTGAGAGGGCCACTATTAGTCAATAGGGTAACGAGACCTAACATTGTATGTATCCAAGGAGACGAGCACCAATGCGATGCAGTGTATATCATTGTTTCCTGTTGTCGTATCACGCTTTGAAGGGCACTAGCGAATTCACTGGTGTATGCAAGATTTTGAACTATGTTAGGTCTGCAGTTGTATATCATTCTAACCAGCGCCATATTGTCATAGATATCAGTACATCAGGTAAAGGCAACTGTGATCCTGTTTTGAAGGGCGCTGTAGCTAGTCTGAGTACACAAGACTTAACATCCTCATGCACTGCTAGGTAAACATATCACTTTTCTCAGATGAACTATGTAGGAAACTCCTCTTCCCCAACCATGCTCTTTGCACCCACATATGTGGAAGGCCTGGAGTCCCAGCAGTGGGAAGAAAATTTAATCCAACTTGTTCCTGGCTTAGTTTAGAAGTCGCGTCGGAGGATCTCCAACTCTATTAGACATTGAACACTCAGAAATTTGTTAAGCTATTGCTTCTACCGTTTTCTCTTTCATGCTTCCGCCGTTTAAGAGGGTCAGGTAAGAATAGTTCTTTAAAATAAAAGACAATTGCGGAGAGTCCCGGCTGTTCGACGTAATTATTTATTTAGTACGGAACCCTAAGTGGGATGGACGCGGCCCGCCATCCGACACCCGCGCGTGTCGCATAACATTCAAATTGAGGAACCGGAACGGAACGCCACGTCCCTGTCAAATTTGCCGCCATTTTTCTGTCGAAGTTTCCCTTACGGTCGCCATGTTTTTTATTATCTGTGATCGGTTCACCTTTTCCAATAATGACGTCAGTGAGGTTGTTCGTCAGATAGACGTCCACTGCTGGACAAAGGCCTCCCAAAGATTCCCATCGATGGACAGGGGATTCGTATGGAGGGGAACGGCCCAAATCTCTCCCCTACCAACACCAAGGTCATATATTAAACAGCAGTTTCCAATATTCCCACTATTGGGGCGGGATTTTGAATGACATGCGACGGGCGAGGTATCACTTAAAATCAGACGCTCCGCTCGTCTCTAATTGAAAAAAAATACTATTGGTAGGTACTACCCCAGGGGACAAACAGTACTGTGCGAACATTGTGATCGGTTTGAAGGGCGCTGTAGCTATTATTGGTGGTAGTGTCTCCGTTGGCGGAGATCGTTTAGGTATCACTACAGCGCCTATTGAGCCGACAAACGAGGCTTTTATGATCCGGTTTGAAGGGCGCTGTAGCCAGCTAATATTGATTTGTAGTGTCTCTGTTGCCGGAGATCGTTTAGGTATCACTGCAGCGCCTATTGAGACCGACAAACAGTACTATGAACCGGTTTGGCGAAGGGGCGCTGTAGCTAATATTGTTTGTACGGTATTAACGTGCCGGATCGTTTAGGTATCACTGCAGCGCCTATTGAACCCGACAAACGGTACTATGATCCGGTTCGAGGGCGCTGTAGCTAATATTGGTTGTAGTGTCTTTGTTGCCGAGGAATCGTTTTGGGTATCACTGCAGCGCCTATTGAACCGACAAACGGTACTATGATCCGGTTTGAAGGGCGCTGTAGCTAATATTGGTTGTAGTGTCTTTGTTGCCGGAATCGTTTGGAGTATCCTGCAGCGCTCCTTGAGGGCAACAAACGTGCTATGATCCGGTTTGAAGGGCGCTGCTTATGTAATAGTTGTAGTGTCTTTGTTATTTGCCGGAATCGTTTAGGTATCACTGCAGCACTTGTGGAGCCGACAAAGTACTATGATCTCAGTTTGAAGAAGGGCACTTTATAGCTAATATTGGTTGTAGTGTCTTTGTTGCCGGAGATGTTTAGGTATCACTGCAACGCCTAATGAACCGACAAACAGTACCTATGATCCGGTTTGAAGGGCGCTGTATGTATGTGGTTGTAGTGTCTTTGTTGCCGGAGATCGTTTTAAGAATATCACTGCGGCGCCTATTGAACCGACAAACGGTACTATGATCCAGTTTGAAGGGCGCTGCTAATATTGGTTGTAGTGTCTTTGTTGCCGGAGATCGTTTAAATTATCACTGCAGCGCCTATTAGACCCGGTAACAAACAGTACTATGATGATCGGTTTGAAGGGCGCTGTAGCTAATATTGAACATGGTATGCTTTGTTGCCGGAGATGTTTGGGTATCACTGCAGCGCTATTGAACCCGACAAACGGTACTATGTCCGGTTTGAAGGCGCGCCTTTATGTGGTTGTAGTGTCTTTGTTGCCGGAATCGTTTAGGTATCACTGCAGCGCCTATTGGACCCGACAAACGGTACTATGATCCGGTTTGAAGGGCGCTGCCTTAGCTAATATTGATTTGTAGTGTCTTTGTTGCCGGGGAATCGTTTTGAGTATCACTGCAGCGCCTATTGAACCCGACAAAGGAGTACTATGATCCGGTTTGAAGGGCGCTGTATGTGGTTGTAGTGTCTTTGTTGCGGAGATCGTTTGCAGGTATCCTCTTTCACGGCGCCTATTGAATTGACAAACAGTACTATGATCGGTTTGAAGGGCGCTGTAGCTAATATTAATTTGTCTTTGTTGCCGGAGATCATTTAGGTATCACTGCAACCTGTGAACCCGACAAACAGTACTATGATCAGTTTGAAGGGCGCTGTAGCTAATATTGGTTGTAGTGTCTTTGTTGCCGGAGACCGTTTAGGTATCACTGCAGCGCCTGTGGCCAGACCCGACAAACGGTACTATGATCCGGTTTGAAGGGCGCTGTAGTATATTTGGTTGTAGTGTCTTTGTTGCGGAGATCGTTTACGGGGTATCACTGCAGCGCCTGTGAACCCGACAAACGGTACTATGATCCGGTTTGAAGGGCGCTGTAATAATAGTAGTTGTAGTGTCTTTGTTGCCGAAGAATCATTTAGGTATCACTGCAGCGCCTGGCCAGACCCGACAAACAGTACCATGATACGGTTTGAAAGGGCATATATGTATTAGTTTGTAGTGTCTTTGTTGCCGGAGATCGTTTGATCACTGCAGCGCCTAGTAGACCCGTGAAACAGTACTATGATCCGAGTTTGAAGGGCATGTATGTATTGGTTGTAGTGTCTTTGTTGCCGGAGATCGTTTGGAAGTATCACCAGCGCCTATTGAACCCGATGACAATTACTATGATACGGTTTGAAGGGCGCTGTAGCTAATGGTTGTAGTGTCTTTGTTGCGGAGATCGTTTGGAAATCACTTGCGGCGCCTGTGAACCCGACAAACAGTACTGCTGAGCCGGTTTTGAAGGGCGCTGTAGCTAGCAGCTGGATTTGTAGTATGCTTTGTTGCCGGAGATGTTTAGGTATCACTGCAGCGCCTATTGAACCGATAAATGGTACTATGATCGGTTTGAAGGGCGCTGTAGCTAATATTAGCTGTAGTGTCTTTGTTGCCGGAGATCGTTTGGTATCACTGCAGCGCCTATTGAACCCGACAAACAGTACTATGATCCGGTTTGAAGGGCGCTGTAGCTAATATTGGCTGTAGTGCCTTTGTTACCGGAGATCGTTTGAGTATCACTGCAGCGCCCTGTAGACCGACAAACCAATTATGATCGGTTTGAGGGCGCTGTAGCTAATATTGGTTGTAGTGTCTTTGTTGCAGATCGTTTAGGTATCACTGCAGCGCCTAATGAACCCGACAAACAGTACCTTGATCCGGTTTGAAGGGCGCTGTAATATCAACCAGTTATGTAGTGTCTTTGTTACTTGGCGGAGATCGTTTGGGATATCACTGCAGCGCCTATTGAACCGACAAACAGTACTATGATCCGGTTTGAAGGGCGCTTCCAGCTAATATTGAAAGTTTGTAGTGTCTTTGTTACCGGAGATCGTTTAGGTATCACTGCAGCGCCTGGCAGACCCGACAAACAGTACTATGATCGTCCGGTTTGAAGAAGGGGCGCTGTATGTGGTGGTAGTGTCTTTGTTGCCGGAGATCGTTTAGAGGTATCTGCAGCGCTTGTGGAAACTCAAACAAACAGTACTATGATCCGGTTTGAAGGGCGCTGTAGCTACCGTAATTACCGGGGTAACAAAACTCAACACCTCGTGTCTTAAACTGCAGGCGCAATGTGGTGCAGTGTATAGCATCCTAATTACTGCTGTTACAAGGCGTCGCAGCTAATAAGTGAACGTCTCGCTCGTATCGTCGCTTCGTTAAATAAAACATCGGTATCCTTTGACCGCCATTTGTTCCTCTATTAAAATTATTTACTTTTATTATTATAATACGCCTTAGTACTCTAGGTATAACCTATTTTAAATCCGTTTAATTTTCATAATGAATGATGGTTGAGATCGATGATGCTTGCCGGTTCCATTTCATCCAGCAGCTGCAATGAAACATACAGGGACCCAAGCCAGCATCACCAGCTCATTGGTGCTGCCTGCTAATCAACAAACGACGCTCTGGCCCCACCACGACCCGCATTGGGCCCGCGTAGTGGGGAATAGCCCAAATCCCCCCATCTACAAGATCCACTACCCCAATCGGGTGAGAATCTATGAGAGAGGCCTATGTACAGCTGTGGACGTCCACAACCGGTGATGATGATATTGTGCTTCTCGCCTTAAGACAAGATTTTAAATATAGTACCCCACTATACAAGCACCCTTCAAACCGGATGACGGTATTGTTTACTTTTGTACTGCATGTCGGCTGTGTATATATATATATATATATATATATATATTATTAAATAGCCTAATTCTCTCCCGTCCATATTAACCTCAATCGAGAGACGACATCTTCGTTTGATGTCACATATCCAACAGTCCTATCGTCTATGATGAATTCAATAAATAACCTTCTCACAAACACTAAAATCATCATCGTATCCCGCCGTCGCACTGCAGTACCTCAGCAACCTCCGTTGCCACATTATTTACTAGTAACAATGTAGTGGCTATCAACATCAGCTACATCTATTTAAACTTTTGTTTCTCGGTACGTCAGCAATGAGTCAGTAGTAACCAAATGTTGCAGCCTTAGACGCAACGTTTCGATTCCCACCATTACTCTCGAAACAAGATGGCGAAAATAGAACAGCTTGCGTGAATATAACACATATCCGTATTTATGGGATTTACCTCCTATAGTCGCGGTCCCACAGTCCGCAGTGGGAATGTTAAGTGGAACCAGCGGGAGTCATGACTGCAGCGGATTTCATGCAGGTCATACAAAGGCAGCAGCTGGACGGATGCGACAAGGACAGAAGATGAATTGAGCGATGCTCATAATCCACACTCCGATCTCTCTCATCTTTCTCTCTCACACACGTTTCTACGCAACACTAATAAACTCATTAGAAGATTTTAATTTAGTGAGAAAAGTTTAAGTTAAGTTAACGGTAAACTTTTCCAGACGATAAACTTTCCGGGCAGTAAACTTTTCCTCGCAGTAAACTTTTCAGACGATGAAGCTTTTCGGCAGTAAACTTTCGAGCAGTAAAGCTTTTCCGGACGGTAAACTTTTCCGGAGATAAACTTTTCAAGCAATGCGACTTTTCGGACGGTCGGCATTCGCGAGTAAACTTTTCCAATTAGTAAACTTTTCCGAGCCGTAAACTTTCTGGAGCAGTAAACTTTTCAATCAGTAGAAACTTTTCCAGACGATGTAGACTTTTCAGACGATAAACTTTTCCGAGACGTCAACTTTTCAAACCAGTAAACTTTTCAATCGGTAAACTTTTCCGGGCAATTACACTTTTCTTCGCAGTAAACTTTTCAGACATTAAACTTTTCCGGACGGTAAACTTTTCAAACGGTAAACTTTTCAATCGATAGAAGCTTTTCCGGGCAGTGAACTCCAAACCAGTAGAAACGCTTGATCAGTGAAACTTTCCAAAACGAGTAAACTTTTCCAATCAGTAAACTTGCCAGACCGATAAACTTTTTCAAAGCAGTAAACTTTTCAATCAGTAAACTTTTCAAATGATAAACTTTTCAATCAGTAAACTTTTCAGACGATAAGCTTTCAAACAGTAAACTTTTTTAATCAGTGAAACTTTCCGGGCCGGTAAACTTTTCAATCGGTAAACTTTTTCAACAGTAAAGCTTTTTCCGGAGCAGTAAACTTTACCGAGACCGGTAAACTTTTCTTCATGATGAAACTTTTCTCATCAGTAAACTTTTCCGGGCAGTAAACTTTTCAATCAGTAAACTTTTCCGGACGATAAACTTTTCAATCAGTAAACTTTTCCGGACGGTAAACTTTCAGGCAGTAAACTTTTCAATGAGTGAAAACTTTTCCGAGCGATGAAGCTTTTCAATGAATTAAACTTTCGAGACGATGGACTTTCGGGCGAAAGCAAACTTTTCTGGAGCAGTAAACTTTTCCAGACAGTAAACTTTACCAGACGATAAACAACTTCGCAGTAAACTTTTCTCATCCAGTAAACTTTTCCGGGCAGTAAACTTTTCAATCAGTAAACTTTTCAGACGGTAAACTTTTCAATCAGTAAAACTTGCCAATCAGTCAGCTTTTCCGAGCAATTTTACTTTTCTTCATATTAAACTTTTTGCAGACAGTAAACTTTTCAGACAGTAAACTTTCCAAGCAGTAAAGCTTTCAATCAATTAAGCTTTTTCAGAGACAGTAGACTTTCCGGGCGTGGCTTTCTGGGCAGTAAAGACTTGCCCAGACAGTAAGCTTTACCGGGCGGTAAACTTTTCTTCGCGGTAAACTTTTCTCATCGATGAAACTTTTCCGGCGGTAAACTTTTTCAATCAGTAAACTTTTCCGAGCAGTAAACTTTTTCAATGGAGTAAACTTTTCCGAGACGGTAAACTTTTCAAACAGTAAACTTTTCCAGACAGTAAACTTTCCGAGCAGTAAACTTTTCCAATCAGTAAACTCTTCCCGGCGGTAAACTTTTCAATCAGTGAAACTTTTCAGGCAGTGAACTTTTTCCAGACGGTAAACTTTTCTTCGCAGTAAAGCTTTTCTCATCAGTAAACTTTTCGGGCAGTAAACTTTACCGGGCAGTAAACTTTTCTTCATGGTAAACTTTTCTCATCAGTAAACTTTTCAGACGGTAGCTTTTCAATCAGTAAACTTTTCAGACGGTAAACTTTTCAATCAGTAAACTAGCAAAATATAAAACTATATACTGAAGCAAAGTCTAATGAATGAACATGAAAATGTGCAAAAAGGGTGTTTTTAATATTCTAGTGGAATGGCTCAGGAAACGTGAAAAACATCTTTGAAAAAAAAATTGAATAAGTTTACTAAGGCAATACTTCGTAAAACTCGGACGGAAGCGGAAACGAAGCCATTAGATTACAGGTAGGTAATCCTTTTCGGTTCCAGTTAGAAGACATCTGAACATTATAGTTCAGAGATATTTTCGTTGTGATTGTTTATGTTTGATACATTTCCGAAATAATGTGGGTCATTTATATTAAAATGGATCACTTATATCAAAATGGGTCACTTATATCAAAATGGGTCACTTATATCAAATGGATTACTTATATCAATTGGGTCACTTATATCAAATGGGTCACTTATATCAAATGGGTCATTTATATAAAATGTGTCACTTATATCAAATGGGTCACTCGTTCATTTGAGGGTCATAAGTCACTATAATTATGACCATTTTCTTGGTGGCAGGTCTCTATTGTCGAAGACCGCCTCTGTAGGTACCACCGCAGCGCTTATTGCAGCCGACAAACATTATTGTATTCCGGTTTGAAGGGTGTTGTGGCTAGTATTATTACTGGGGTAACGAGACTGAGTATATGTCTCAGATGACGAGCGGAATGTATGACATCCTAACCATCGCCATGTTATGAACAGGCGTATGACTTATCATCAGATGGACTTCCCGCTCGTGTCGTCGCTTAATTGAATAAAAAAAAAAATTTGCTAGAGAGTGCACATATTAAAAAAAAAATGTATATGAAAATGTTCAATGTCGCGTATAAATGATCAAAGCAAAGAAATAAGCTTTCCAATTCATTAACTGGAACGTC